>LPNX011137023.1:4611-198864 GCA_001517045.1 Pseudotsuga menziesii | reverse complement strand
TGAAAAAATGGAAAACAAAACTTCAAAAATTGATATCAAGGTAGAAATTTATGGGAAATTCATGTGTGCATTATATAATGCATGTGTGTTATTGAAATCAATTTTTTTAAGGCGTCATTGCTTAAGCGACGCTTATGGCCACATTTTCAAAAAAAAAAAATTATCCTTGTGATTTTTGGTAGGTTTAAAAAAAGAAATCCACGTGCCGTCGGATTTTGGATCGAAATGTAGTAGTGAAATACCTGTTGAAGACACTGTTCATAAGGCACATAAATGTAGCTGGTGCATTTGTGAGACCAAATGGTACCACTACAAACTCATAATGCCCATACCTTGTTCTGAAGTCTGTCTTATGAATGTCTTCATCCTTGATTCTTACCTGATGGTAACCAGACCTCAAGTCAATCTTGGAAAATACCTTTGCTCCTATCATTTGATCAAAGAGATCATCAATCCTAGGCAAAGGGTATTTATTCTTCACTGTGACTTTGTTCAGCTATCTGTAATCAATACACAACCTGAGTGTACCATATTTCTTCTTTACAAACAGAACCAGTGCCCCCAAGGAGACACACTGGGTCTAATATACTTCTTCGCCAATAACTCTTGTAGTTGCATCTTCAACTCTAACATTTCTGGTGTGCTCATTCTATAGGGTATCTTGGACACTGGTGTTGCTCCCGGTACAAGTTCAATTATGAAATCAATGTCCCTCTTCGGAGGAAGCCCTGGAACCTCATCAGGAAACACATCCCTGAATTCCTACAACACATGAAAGTCCTCCAACCTAGGAGTTTCACTCTCTGTTGCCTCCAAAATATGAGCTGCATACAATTGGAAACCTTTCCTACAGAACTTCTTCAACTGCATCGTTGAAACCTGTCTCACAAAAATCACCTTTGGAATTCCTTTCACAATCCTTGAGTTGCCTTCTTCATTTGAGCACTCAAAAGCCTTATTATAACAGTCAATCTTTACTTTGTGAGCTTATAACCAATCCATTCCCATGAGAACATCATAGGAACCAAGCGATAGAACATTCAGATCTACACAAGTGACCAATCCATGCATACTCAATGGAAATTTCTCTATCACTTCACTAACCTTTCTCTTAGTTCCAGTGGCTAACTGAACTAACCAAGATTTCTTATGCTTTACTTTCTTAAAGGCACAAATCTCCACTACTCTAGGAGTAATGTAACTGTGAGTAGAACCAGGGTCAATCAAGATAGAAATAGATTGATCAACAATCTTACCTGCAACTTCAACCACATTGGACTGGTGGTCTTCCTGGCGGTCCTCCAGTGCTGCATAAATCCTAGGGACGGGCCTTGCTACTTGACCCACTATTTTTGCTTCTTGTATGTTGTATGCTGGCCTTGCACTCTCATTCTCGAGTGGACAATTCCTATGCATGTGGGGTCCTCCACATCTCCAACATTGGAAAGGTTCTCTGTTCTCCTGTGGATCTCTTGGTCTCTCTCCCATCACTCTGGCTGGCTACTTCTCAGCTTGTGATGGTTGCCTCTGCTGATTCCTGAAGCTAGAAGGATTGAAACCTTTCTTCCTTTGGTCAAACTTCTCATTCTTCTTTTCCTTCCATGTCTTATGGTAATCATGTTTCCCCTTGCTTTTCTCATAGCAATACTTAGCCTTTCTTATTGCTTCTTCAAGAGTTCTAGGCTCATAAAACTCAATTATGTCTTTGTAAGATTGAGGCAATCCACTCAGGAAACGCTGAATTTTTACTCTTTCATCCTTGATGTACCTGACATACCTTAACAATTCCACGAACTTATTCGCATACTCTTCAATGGTCTGTTGTCCCAATCTTAGTTCATGGAATCATTTGATCTTGTCATCATAGTACCTGTCAGAGAGGTATTTCCACTTGAAATACTTCTAGAGTTGTTTCCACTTAAGTCCCCTTTCACTGATCTTCCTTACTTGCTTGAAGTGCTCCCACAAAATGGATGCCCTTCCATTCAGATTAAATATGGCAACCCTTGCCTTCATGTTTCCTGAATAATCCTAAACTTGGAAGTACTTCTTTATCCCAAGAAGCTAAGCTTCAGCCTCTTTTCCAGTCTTTACCTCACCATCAAACATAGGAGGTTTAGCCTTCTTAAATTCATCCCGAGTGCAATCCCTATGGGCCTCTTTCTCTTTCCCCTATGAGAAGAAGAGCTTGAATCCCCACTTGATTCTTCTGACTTAGATGATCTACTAGCAGTCCTTCTTCTTCTGCTAGTACTACTCTTACTTCCTTTGGGTTTCACTGTACCCTACCTAGAGTCTATCTTTATTTGCAAGTCTGTCAAACTCTGCAACATAGCATCATTCAACTGATGCTACTCTTCCTCGGCTTTAATTAAGCTTCTCATGGTGGATGCAATATCTGGTGGCATCTCTTGGAATCTCCTTCCATTAGACTCTATGTCATCATTTCCAACTCGGACATTTTTCCCCATGACATCTCGTGCATGCTCGTAGGAATCCCGAGCATCATATCCATCATGGGTTCTCATGGCTAAACCACAACTTACTTTTCCAAAATGTCCTATGACTCTGCAAAAGTGTTACCAGCACCATTTGTCAGATACACAGTAATTCAAAATCAAAACCATTTACTTACTGTCACTTGGCCTATCTAGGACCAATGCTATAACCGACAACCTCTACTACCACGATGTAGGGTACTCTTGACTGGTTTCTGGTCCATCCAGGCCCAATGTTGTAACCAACAGCTCTGATACCACACTGTTATGTACCCATACCCCATTATCATGTGAAAATAAAAAATTTCATCGAGAACCTTCACTGTTCATCAAACATAGGGCATGGCCGTGAACCACATCTCAACATTTCCAACACTGTCATGCTCACCTCCGTCTTCCATGGATCAATCCAACGATATGCAAGGAAGAATATGGGAGGATATCGAACATCGGAGAGAAAACGCGATGGAAATCAATGATCACAGGTGATCCCACAGATAGAACTAAATCGACAGATCAGAAATCACCTGCAAAAATCAATGGTGTGGAAAGACCAAATTGCGGGGTCAAAAGTTACAAAAATATTGCAATAACACTTTCCGCAACCCACATCCTGCACCCCGCATCCTGCATCGAAAAAATATCAACGACGAAGAATCGTCCCACAAAGACCGACAGTGCAAAAAACTTAACCTTGTGGGATTGGAAATATAGAAATCGCAACACCGCAATCCCTCATCCTGCATCCCGCAAGTTGCGGAAGGAAAGTTGCAGAAGGGAAATCTAAGGAACCAAAATCTGCGAAACGGCGTTCCACATCCCGCATCCCACAAAATCCTTAATCCCACAAACTGCGCAAATGAGAACTTCCAGCGGAAAACTCAACTTTTCAGCTAAATTCTTGGATCGATCTGATCATCCAGGACATTACCAAACTAGCCAATTCTACCCTGCAACTTAGTAAAATGCATTGAAGGAAAAACATACATAGATGCCTATAATTACAGTTATTTAGGGAACAATGCATGACTCAATATAGCAACATGTTCATCACATTCCATCAAACAAATACAATGCAAGAATTATAGTTACAAAGAATTATGTGGACAAGAACACTTATCTTGAAGAAAGCTTGTCCCGCAACCAGCTATGCCGTTGCAATGTTCCACCCAACCATAGGCCAATGTGCTCCTTAATCTCTCAGCAACATTGCCACCCTCGAGCTGGGCATGATTTCCTATAGGGATAAGGGAACACTAGCAAACTCATACATAGCCAAGGATTCAATCAAACTCAGCTAAGCCAACACAGTTGGGTTTCACAGGCTGCAAGGGAAAACATCCCATAGATGGGTTTCATAGGCCACTCAGCCAAGCCATCTCATGGTCGGGATTCACATTCTATTCACAGTTAATCCAACTTTCACCTTAAGGACCAATCAAGCCAACAGATGGGTTTAATAGACTATACACAGTCAAGCCATCTCACTGCTGGGTTTATCAGACTACCTATCCAAGCCAACATTCACAGTTGGGTTTAACAGACTATCCATCCAAGCCATCTTTCCAGTTGGGTTTATCAGGCTTCTAAGGAAATGGGCAGGAAGAACTGCTGAGCTAGTGAGCTCATCTTTAGAGCTAAGGACACCTTCACAAGATCTATCTGGCCTATATCCCCCTCTGCCTACACACCCAACACAAGGAAGTGTCCCCTTCTCTGCTCCACAATCCCTCAGGCTACACCTTCCCTTCCAGTGCTCTTCAGGATGTGCATGGTAGGTTCACCAACCACTCTTATCTTACTGTGAGGTTCCACACCAGGTTTATCAAGCACATTCTATGTCTCTCCCATTCCTAAGTCTCTCACACAGTCAGAACCAAAATAGGGTTCACAACACAACAACCACAGGGATACTCTACATCATAGGCTTACTCTGAACACAAGTAATAGGGTCTCATACGCTCTGTAGTTTAGGATAACACTATAACACAGCAAATACCACAATGTCTAAGAAAACCACACTCACAGAATTTGAAGGATACATACACAGAAAGAGCTCTGTTGTTCCCTTGCCTTCACATGACGACAACCAGGGAGTGAATATGGTGAATGAATGATCGAGTGAATCCCCCCGAGCTAGAACGTCCCCCAGCTCTCAAAACGTGAGAGTAGGAAAACCAGGTGTGAACGCATGGGTCAGACTAACATATTGTTCTGGTGTTTTCTTTCCCCTACAAGCGAAACATGACACTCCAGAACTGGGTGCTCTGCCCCATTTGAAATTTTCCATACTCTTCCCCTTCCAAGCAATAACTTCCTCAACCACTTTCTGGCAGAATGAATGGCTAGGAAGAAAAGACAAGAAAGAGGGTAGTTGACAGTTCTTATGGGTTCTCCTCATGACACGTGGCTTTTCCCCAAATAGGTTCAAGGTTAACATTCCCACCCCCTTATCCTTAGGAAAATCATGCCCCCATCTCGTTATTCGTTGCATTGACATAGCTGGCTGTGGGTTTTTCATTAATTTGCATATTTACGTGATGTTTACAAATGTGCTTGACTTAGCACAGAAACCATAGGCATCAACCATGATTGCCTATATCCAAACATCAATAAGTGACAAGGCCTTGGCCTTGAGCTCCTTGTCATGATTTCATATAATATTTACATGACATGCATTAAGGCAATGGGGTCAAAACCAAGGTGTTACAATAAAGCTCTTGGTCTTATTCAGCAAGGCCTGAATGAATCCATTTTTCCAAAGATATCAAATACTGAGTCTTCAAAAAAATCTTGGGACACTCTTGAAGCATGTTATCAAGGTGTGACCAAGGTGAAGAATGTTAAGTTGCAGAATTTGAGAAGAGACTTTGAGAATCTGAAGATGAAGGACAGCGAGACTATTGATTGTTTTATGACACAAGTCATGAATGTTGTAAACCAACTACGACGGTATGGTGAAGACCTCTCAGATCAGCGTGTGATTGAAAAATTGCTGAGATGTTTACCAAAGAATATTGAAGTGGTGATTGTTCCAATTGAAGAGTTTAAAAATCTCAGTCAGATGCACATTGAATAGTTGACCGGTTCATTGATTGCTCATGAATAAAAAATGAACAAGTATGATGATACTCCATTAGAAAATGCTTTTTAATCTCAGTTAAATGTTACTAGAGGTAGAGGTAGAGGAAGAGCTAGTAATAGAGGAAGAGGAGGATGAAGTGTTGGTCATAGTGACAACAGAAATGATTCTGAAAATGAATAGCAGTTACAGTAGAGTACTCCTAGCATAAGGGGGAGTAGCAGCAGAATATGGAAGCTAGAAAATCAAAAGTATGACAAATCTAAAGTTCAGTGTTTTTATTGTAATAAATTTGGGCATTTTGCTAACAAGTGTTGGAAGAAGCAAGCAAATAATAGTAAATTGTCTACACACATTATAGAGGAGACTGAAAACGAAGAGAAGCCTATGTTTTGGCTTGTAATGTCACTCAGGAAAATTCAAAAGATGTATGGTTTTTGGACAGTGCATGCATCAACCACATGACTGGAAATAAGGAATTATTTTCAAATCTAGACACCAACATTCAGTCTAAAGTGAAGTCAGGAAATGACAGTAAGGTAAAATTCAATGGTAAAGGTGTGGTTATTGTGTATGCGAAAAATGGTAAAAGAAGAACTATTCATGATGTTTATTATGTTCCTGGTTTAATGTGTAATTTATTAAGTGTTGGACAATTGTTGGAGAAAGAATACATAATGTTTTTTAAGAACAAGGTATGCACTATTTATGATAAATATCCAAGTAAATAGCTGATTTCCAGAATAGAGATGACAAAGAATAGAATGTTTTCGTTGATTATGAGAAGTGGTTTGACTAACTCTTTGAATGCTTATAAAACTAAGAGTTTAGATCAATCATGGTTATGGTATTTGAGGTTTGGACATTTACATTTTGGTGGTTTATATTTGCTACAGAAGAAGAAGATGGTAAAAGGATTGCCCAGTATTGAGCAACCAACAGGCTCATGTGAGAGCTGCATATTGGGAAAGCATCATAGAGAAAAATTTATTTCTGGAGTCTCATACAGAGCAAAGACGCCATTAGAGTTGGTGCACATAGATTTGTTTGAACCGATGCAAACACCTTCTTTGACTGGCAATGTTTATTTTATGAATTTCATTGATGATTATAGTCGAAAAACTTAGGTGTATTTGTTGAAACATAAATCTAAAGCGTTTGATGCGTTTAAAAGTTTTAAAGCTATGGATGAAAAAGAAAGTGACATATTCATTAAAGTCTTGAGATCAGATAGAGGAGGTGAGTATATGTCAAATGAGTTTATGGAATTTTGTAAATATTATGGAATTAAAAGACAGTTTACTACTCGCTACACTCAACAACAAAACGGTGTAGCAAAAAGGAAGAATCGAACCATTATGAACATGGCTTGAAGTATGATGAAGGAGAAGCATCTTTCAAATGAATATTGGGGAGATGTTGTTACTTGTTCAGTAGACATTCTGAATAGAAGCCCCACAAAGAGTGTGAAGGATCGAGTCCCTCAGCAAGCATGGAGTGGTAAGTGTAGCAACATATCTCATTTAAGAATTTTTGGTTGTGTAGCTTATGCACATGTACCTGAAGAGATGAGGAGAAAGTTAGATGACATAAGTCATAAATGTATTTTTGTTGGATATAGTGAAGAATATAAATCATACATACTCTATAATCTCATCACCAAGAAATATGTTATCAGCAGAGATGTGGTGTTTAAAGAAGAAGAAGAAGCATGGGATGGGAGCATTGATAAATTAGTTGGTGAGGACACTATTAATCTCACGCAGAAGATGAAGAAGAACATGGCACACATGGAGGACAGTCAACTCCACATACACCAGCAGTAACAACACCTACCAGAATGCCCAGAACTCATGAACGTGGTGAACCATCAAATATTGGTGGATGGCAAGGAACAAGATCAGAGGTAAGTAATGAATCAAATCCTACATTAACATCATTAAGGAACAAAGTTAGAGGTCAGAAGACTAGAAGTTTAAGAGAACTATATGATCAAAATGAAGAAGTAGATCAAGTTTCAAATGTTGCATTTATAGCATGTACTCATGTAGATTTTGATGAGGCTGTTAAAAAGGATGTTTGGATAAAGACAATGGATGAAGAAATTGATGCCATAGAAAGAAATAATACTTGGGATCTTCAAAGATTTGCCTGAAGATAAAAATTGTATTGGTGTCAAATGGATTTATAAGACTAAGTTAAATGCTGATGGTGATGTTGAAAAATATAAGCAAGACTTGTAGCTCAGGGGTTTAGTCAACAACTTGGTATTGATTATAATGAGACCATTGCACCGGTAGGCAGACTTGATACGGTAAGGATGGTATTATCTATTGTTCCTCATAATAAATGGAATGCACATCAAATGGATGTAATGTCTACATTTTTTAATGGATATTTAGAAGAAGAGGTTTATGTGAGACCACCTCCAGGATATGAAGTTGATGGACAAGAAGACAAGGTCTACATATTAAAGAAAGCATTGTATGGATTGAAGCAGGCACCCAGAGTATGGTACATCATAATTGATGAATGCTTGAATAGTGAAGGATTCAGCAGAAGTCCAAGTGAGACAGCGTTGTATACAAAGGTAACCCAAGAAGGTAAAATATTAATTGTTTCAGTTCGTAAGTTTTTGCGGTGAGGTAGATTAATGGAAAAGTTCTTCGGAGAATCCGCAGTAGCCATTTTTGAATGTCGATGTTTCGATTCTGAATCAGGAACCATCATCGGGGCATATTAGTTGTTTGTTTATATGTGGATGATTTGATATTCACTGGAGATCTTTTTGTAGATGAATTCAAGAAAGCCATGAAAATAGAATTTGAGATGACTGATTTAGGAATGATGAAGTATTATCTTGGTATTGAAGTAACTCAATCTAAAGATGGTATTTTTATAATTCAAACTAAGTATGCAAATGATGTATTGAAAAGATTCAGAATGATGAATTGTAGGCTAGCTGTAACTCCAATCGCATCTGGCACAAAACTCAGTAAGGAGGATGATGGGTCAAAAGTTGATCCAACGTTGTATAAGAGACTGGTTGGAAGTCTCATGTACTTAACTGTAACAAGACCTAATATAATGTTTGCAGTAAGTTTGATTTTGAGATTTATGAAATTGCTAAAGAATACCCACTGGAAACTTGGAAAGAGGATTTTAAGATATATTGTTGGAACAACAAATTTTGATATCCAGTATACATCTAATTCAAATTTTAAGTTGATTGGATATACTGATAGTGATTTTGCAGGTTCTATAGATTATAGAAAGAGCACATATGGATATGTGTTCAGTTTGGGATCGGGATCAGTAGCATGGGCATCAAATAAGAATCCCATAGTAACACTATCCTCTGTTGAGGCATAGTATGTTGCAGCAATAGAAGCTGCATGTCAAACTGTATGGATGAGAAGAACTCTTTCTGAGTTACAGCATGAACAGAATGAACCAACTCAAATTTTCCATGACAATAAATCAGCTATTGTACTATCAAGAAATCATGTCTTTCATAAAATAAGTAAGCATATTGATACAAGGTATCATTTTATCCGAGAACTAATAAACAACAATGAAATCAACACGGAATTTTGCAGATCGAAAAACCAGTTTGCAGACTTATTTACAAAACCTTTGGGAAAAGAGTTGTTTGAGCTTCATAGGAAAAACATTGGAGTTTGTAAGTTGTAACAGAAAGTTAGTATCACAAAATTTTGTTTTTTGAGTGAAGTAATTAAGGGGGAAAATGTTGAGCTGTTAATTACTCCACTGCCCAGATTTGTGGCCACTGCAACACTGAAGAGTCACAGCACCACCACACCGCCTCACCACCTAACAAACATAACATTATTAAAATATGAAAAGTCATTTTGATTGAGCCAACAAAGCACATCTAAATTCTGAAGAGGCATCGCAGATTTTAATTATGTCAGACTACACATTTTGTAAAACAGAGAATTATGTTTTGTATAAGCGAAGGGTCAGTTGGTAAATACTATATATACCCATCTTGTAATCATGATTTACACACAGTGAGACACAACGCAATAGAGAAATTGATACAAAGTTGAAATTCAGATTTTACTGTGTATTTTTATTTTTACTCTATTTCTGAGTGTGAAAAACTCAGTTTTATTTTTGATGTTAGTATGCAGTAACAACTGAAGTAATGCGAGTTTATTTGATGTGAATGTTTTTCATTAATTCAGTAGAGTATTTGTGTTAAGTTTATGGATGCAAGGGTCATCTGAAACTTTTTAAAAAATCAGCTATAACTGAGTTGTGAGTGTGTTGTAGGTGACTGTCAACAGTCACCGCTAGCTGAAATAGTCGTGTTAATTGTTGTTAGCTGTAACAGCTAGTTGGAACACCATCTGTAGAGTAATGTTAGCTGTAACAGCCAAATGCAACAGTCTTGTAGGTGTTTATTTGAGTTTTTGTGAGCTCTATCAATAAGTCACGGCCAGCTATGACAGTGTTGTAAGTGTTGATTTGAGTTGTTAGTGAAGTTTTAAGTGTTGTTGAAGCAGAGAGCGACACTCCCCTGCCTTCCCCACATTGTGTTGATTGGGCATTCTTGGCACCTTGGAATGCATGCACGAGCAGCCCGAGTTCTATTTTTCTCGTTCCACAACTTTTTCCCTTGTTAAGCCTATCAATTTCCAAGGTCCTTGCAAGGCTAGTGAATTGAATGTTCAAGTAATAATCGACATATTTTCATTATGCAATAGATATTTTTTAGATAAGCATAGAAGAGGCTAACTTGTCAGATATAAAATCACCTATTCTCATAAATATCTAACAGATCCGAGGGACAATAGTTTCCCTAGATCATCCTGCCGCTTGGAATCCCCAAAACCTCGGCTTCAATTCTCCCAACTGTAAGTAATAACAATCCCTAGA
Organism: Pseudotsuga menziesii; assembly: GCA_001517045.1. Lineage (NCBI taxonomy): Eukaryota > Viridiplantae > Streptophyta > Pinopsida > Pinales > Pinaceae > Pseudotsuga > Pseudotsuga menziesii. Next base: position 188,379 of record LPNX011137023.1, on the reverse strand, counting down.
GTTCACAACTTGATAAAACAATATAATCAAATTTTCTTTTATTTAAAAATGATGTTAGAACATCCCTATAGTTCAAGAAATATCACACTAACCCACCCACACACCCACACACAAAAATACCTTATTTTGTGTTTGGTAGCTTTTGTTTATTGTTTCTTTGTATGTATGTGGATATATGACACCAAATAAGTTTGAATGGTAGATTTAGTCCAATTATTGATGGACTTAAGAATTTGAGTAACAACGCAATGTTAAATATTTACAATTGATTGCATAGTCAAGGAAAGATACACTTCATGAATACTTACTTGATAAAGATCTTCAATGGAAGATGGTTATTTGCTTGGAGAATGCCACATGCTTGTAAAATGTAGACATTTACATCAAAAGAAAAATGTTGAAGATGACAAGTGGTGTGGATAGAGAACAATTTGATAGGGGCATGATATTGTGACATTGGTTTTTCATACAATGAATGTGGTGACAAGGATGCATGGGAGACAATTGTCAACACTACATGAAAAGAACCTTCTAGCATAGTTTCTTGTGGAGGATTTTAGCATTACAATATTGGACAAATTTATCAAATAAACCTCCACAATAGATAGTGGAGGTTTTACCATAATTTTTAATCGATTTTCAATATAACTAAAAATTGTCATTGGTTGGATGTATTTTAAGCAATGTTCTTAAATTGTTAAATTGCACTAGTTCACTACTTATATTAATAATGCATCAATGCACTACTAACTGATTTGCATAGGAGAATCAAAATACCAACATGAGCACTATATATACGTCATATGTATATCCCTTAATGAGTATTTTGGATATTAAAAGAAATAGATAACTAATATCCAAAATACACAGTGATGCATCACAATTATGATACGCGCTAGTTCTTTATAGTATATTATGCATCGATACTTTATAATATATTACACTATGATGTATAATATATAGGAAAATACATTAATTAGTATTCACAAACTTTGTGATCAACTCTTTTCATCCATTTCATCTCATCTTATATGTTGAATGGGGTTTATTTTGTTTTATTTTCTACAACTAAAGAAGAATTGAAAATTAATATTCCATGTAATCACTACCAAAAGTTGGTGTCACTTTTGGACGGTGCTTTGTCGGTTGTGAGACGAATTTTCATAGAATCAGAAGCTGAGGGATTTGGTATCTCTTTTCCCTTTTCATCAAAAGGTTGGGAAGTTTCATTGCACGAGTGTTCTAGATCATTGAGCTCTTTGATATGCAGTTCAACTTCAAGTTCAGGGGGTGATTTTGGCTTGTTTCTTAGAGGAGGTATTACAGATGGATGAACCTAGTGTTTCGAGATAAAAGACCCCAACCAATGGACATGAGGAAAAGGGGGCTTGGTGTCCCACCCATTATTGCACACAAGAGGATCTGGTTGCATCTCAACAATACTAGGGTGAGGTTATAATGGAGGTTAAGGTTTATGCTGATGAGGTATACAAGAGAAGCTCCTAGGAAAAGATGGTCTGTTTGGGCTATCTCTGAAAAATCTTCTAAATCAACATCAAAATGGATAGAGAACCTCACCCTCATTCTTCTCCCCTGTTTCTAGTTACACTAATTACACTAGCCTCTATTTCCTCTACTTCTTACTAATCTCATTCTTACTAATCTCATAGAACCCTTATTGTGAAAGATCATGACTCATAAAGAAACAAACTTTCAAACATATGCATTTGACATTCCCGCATTCATAAATAAAAAATCTTGTACACAAAACAAACTTAGTAGATATACAATAGAAATCAACAACTCATCTCTCTTTTATAACTATCAACATTGTATTGTTATCATTACCATGTATCCTTGTGGTCGAATAAGGAGAACGTTAAACAACATAGGAAAACATATAGATTAGCTTAAGGGAAGGTATGAAAAGTCATCAGAATTGAAACAGAGCAGATTGATTTCAGAGGAGAAAAAAATATGCATAGATCAAATGAAAATCTTCATAAAATATATAAAATATAGATAATTAAATTAAACTTCGCTATATAGATTATCAAATGCACATCTATAATATCATAATGGCATCATCACCTCAAATTATCTTTGTTTCATATCCATTAACCAGACATGTTGAAGTAGCAGTTCGATCGCACAATAAAATAGTAGACAAATTCAACTATATATTCAAACTATCACCCCAATTCTTAATCAAACCTGCGGACAGGCAATGTATATTGTATTCGATCAGCATTTAATAGAAATTAGTTTAGACTTTAGACTAATTTTTTTTTTCCTAGTGGCAAGGCTTATGGGGAACAAGAAATATTAAAAATATGTTTAATGCATTAGGACTGTGTCCATATTCCAGGTCTCCACCACCATCGCCTCTTTCATGGTTTCCATCGCCACCGCCACAGTCTCCATTGCCTGCATCTTCTTCCTGCTAGTTGTGGCAATGCTATACTCCTCCATGGCAACTTGTCATCTTTGCGATTGCAAAGCACAAGAGTAGAATCATAAGCACCGGGGAGAAGAGTAGGATGTCATGCGTTTGACCTTGTGCTTACCAGGCTGATATCAAGAGGTTGGTCGTGAAGGATCCCTCTTTGAAACGCACTACTGACTATAAATCGTCGCCATTACTCGTCTTCAAGCTCAATCCAGGGAGAAAATCCCAAGGTTTCACAATGGAGGCCACTACAAAGCACATTGTACTTCTCGAACCTTTCTGTCTTGGATCCATTTATGCACTACTATAAGGAGGTCCAAAGAGGTACTTCTAAATCCGAACTAAATAAAAATTGTTGATTACCTCAAATACTTTAACAAAGTAGAAAGATTCAAATAACTTACGTTATGTGATTTGGCATCAGATTCTTTCTTAATTAGAACTGTCTGAATTGTTGGAATTGGTTAATTACTTCAGTGCAGGCTGCAACATTTGAAGCTGCAACATGAATTGTCGAATTTTGAAAAGCCATTAGCTGTCATGTTGTGCCTGACGCAACACGAAGAGGCATAGTCATAGTCACAGCACCGCCACACCGCCTAACTAAACAAATTATTAAATCACAAACAATCATTTTTATGTGCCAGCAGAGCGAATCTATTTTCTGAAAAGGTAGCGCAGTTTATATTTCTGTCAGACTGTAACAAAGCATTAACAGATTGTAATTCATTTGAACAGAGAAGCCACTTTTGTATAGCCAAGGGCCAATTAGCACTTAATGGTGGACTTAGTTAAAATCCTATAAATACTTGCATTGTAAACCATATTTCAGAGGCTGAAAATACACAACAGAGAGTAAAATAGAAACAGAGTTTTGAAACTCTGGTATTTTCTGTGTAAATTTATTTTACTCTGTTTTTTAGTGTAAAAACTCAGTTTTATTTTTATGACAGTTTGCTGCAGTAACTCGAGTTTTATCAGTGTAGCTCGAGTTTTATCAGTGTGAATGTTGTTTATTTATTCACTAGAGTATTTATGATAAGTTTACGGAGGCGGGGGTGATAAAAAATATGTTAAATAGTGAGCTGCAACAGAGTTGTGTGTGAACTATGAGTGACCCCAAGTTGTAACTAGTTGAATTAAGCATATAAAGTGTTGCCCGCTGTACAGCCAGCTGCAACACCTTCTGCTGGGTACTGTTAGCAGTAGCAGCTGAGCTGCAACAGTCCTGTAGAAATTAAATTGAGTTTCTGAGCTATGTCAATGAGTCGCAGCCTTCCTGTATGTTGTATTTTGAACTGTTAGTTAAGTTTTCAGTGCTGCTGTTGAAGAGAGTGGCACTCCCCTCCCTTCCCCACATAAATGCATGACAGGTGAGGCGTTACCTATTCTTAACTTACTCTATCAATATTTGTAGTTGTGCTTTCTCCTGTTACTTTCACAAATAATCCCGTTTGCCTAGTAGCCTGCATATGAACGAGCCTCCTTCCAAGCACTTATAAACCCCCTGTTGAAAAACATAATTTACAATTTTTTCGCTGCACGAAATATTTCCATCTTCTTAAGAATTGGTCTCCAAAAGAAGCAAGGCGCTCCAGAAAGACACTCTCACAGTCTCCAAAATAGTTTTTTTACATGGTTTCTGAAGTGTTTGTAGCTTCCAAAAAGAAGCATCCTTCATGTGGTGTTTTGGATAGGCTTCGTAATCTTTGGCATATACCAGGCCTGTTACCAATACATGAAAATAACATACCTCTTGGGTTTACTCTTTATAGCATTGAGCTCAATCAGTAAAACTTAGCTCAATTACGGTTGCTAATAGACGAGGACAGTCGGGAAAAAGGAATAGGAGAGAAGCACATATTCTTTGGCGTCTAAGATTGTAGGCCAACACAGCCTCACTTGTAGTACCTTTCTATCAGTTGCTTTTCCATTAAATTTCCCTCCTGCAACTCTGTAGTTACATTCCCATAGAACGGTTATGCATTCATGATCTAGAACGCAGTGTCTAATTATCCCATCGGTTTCCAATGTCTCCCTTTAGGCTCTCCTTAGCTACCATTTGACGCTCCTTCAGCCACTGACTTCGCTCCATTAGATTTTTTATAATAAAAAATTATGATATTATTTTGTCTTTGGAATGCCTTCATTGTCATATTACAAATTCTTGTTTCCTTAATTGATTTGCAGATGACAGAAGTTGAGGACCATATCACAAGTTAGTAGTTGTGAATAGAGTTTAACACGCATACCTCTGGTATTTATAGGAAACTGGAAACGCAGCAAGGTCTCCATCAAATTATATATTTTAACTAAATGAACAACAAACCCGTTTAAGGTACAAAACAACCAACCCATTTCAGGTTTAGAAAAACACCACACAAAGTCTTCTCAAACCTCAGGGCAAGCATGATTCCACCAGTGGCCAAGTTACATGGTTGAAAATAACACTTTTGTAAGTTTGCAATGTCCCTTTTACATTTGTAATGACCCCACGTCTCTCTCGATTGCTGGGTTGTGCTTCTTGGGAAGCATGAAGACCCTGGCAACTGGCATTGAGAAAAATCTTAGACGCCAAGAACTATACTGCAATGTTACCACGTCTCCCTCCATTACTGGTCATGATCCTCAGGAAGCACAAACACATTGGTGAGTGGAACCATGGACTATCTATGGAGTTATGCCATTACTGCAATGTTACCACATCTCCCTCCATTACTGGTCATGATCCTCAGGAAGAACAAACACATTGGTGAGTGGAACCATGGACTATCCATGGAGTTATGCCATGTAAATTTCAGCTTGTGAAAAACAAACTATACTTCGAAACTGCACCAAATACAGGCCGTAGAAACCTGTCATGTATATATGATGATAAATACTAGGTGTAGGTCACAAACTAACAACTAGCTACTAGATATCAATAGCTCGCAAACCAATATCTAGCTTGAGGAATACTTTAATAGTTAATACACATTGTTTCAGAAAATACTTTCAACATTTTTCAAGAAGTGGCATTGACTCCTGAAGGAACAACAACTGCGATTATCAAGCTCACATTGTTTCAGAAAACAGGATCCATTACTCAAAACTTTGTTCATGCCCTTTACTTATATTAGTCAAAACTTTGTAATAATTCATATCAAAATGCATTTTGCATGTGGACAATAAAGCCCTTTGAAATGTTATCACTACTTGTATGCAAATGTTTTAGTTCAACATATCGATGATTCTACCTACTAAAAATAATATCTCCAGGTATCAACTGCCATGCAACACTCGTTTAAATTGTCTAGTCATCTTCATCTTATCTGCCATTTTCAATTAAATGGTCTAGTAATCTTCATCTTATTTGCCATTTTCAAAACTATATTTGCCATTTTCAAAACTATAGTGAAGAATGAACCAGTATACTAAAATCGTCGAGCAAATAATTAACTTCTTTTGAAACATTAAATCCATATGACAATAGAACATGACTCCATAATTTTATGGATGCACAGTGCTCATCTGATTCTCAGCAGTCTAATTCTTCATTGAAACATTTCTATGCATCAAATTATTTATAATTTTTCTTTTGATAGATCCGTCTAACCAGAAACTGAATCCGTGCAAAATGATTTAAACGGAATAAGATAATTATTTAGGCATTCTATCTTTTTTTCGAACATCGTTTGACTATCACAGAACAAGAAATAAGAGGAAGTCTAGTTTAAATTAAGATCATGACTTCATTTTATATCATCTTCTCTGCCTTTATTATAAACCAGAAGCATCTTCAGATAACATGAGACAATTCATCAAATTTCATGCTTTAAGTCCATCATTTCACAACTAACAAAAAAGAATAAACGAATCAGAACATTCCTAGGAAAAATGTATCAACTGAGTACCACAAATCAAATGAGATGCGCAAACAAGGGTAGTTTTGATGTTGGATGAACAATAGTCCCAAGGATACCTTCTCAAATCAAACAAAGAGGAGCGTAGACTTGTTTTCAATTAATGTTTCTATCAAAGGACTCGCAAAACTTTTATATATGGGTTGGAGCAATAACACTAAATATCAAAGGTCAAATAAGATGCCCAATCAACACAAGTCTCTGCACTTAAATCGATAGGTTTCCATTAAAATGTCCTTTTAAGGCATAATATAATCAATAATTGGTGTATACGACCAGAACTTCACAACGAAATAGTGTGGACTGTGGATAGCTTGTATATTAACCAATATCACTGAGAAAAGTCGACAACTACATTTCTTGCTTCAACAATCATGAGGTGTTTGACAATATAACTTCCCCTAGGGGCAATTACTCCAACAATCTCTTATATCACCAATACTCAAGAAGAGTAAAGTCGCTCAAATAAGCATAATAGGGTTTGAGCAGATATGGAATTACTGAGGTGCAAAGAAATATGGAACGTATGGCAGCTGGGTTCAACCCAAATGCCAAACATTTTGATATAACAACTAACAACAACAAAATTTATGCAGAGTGACAAAATGAACATAAGGCAAATATCAAAGTTTGATTTGGTGATTAATTTAAGAAAACAGAAAGGTATTGGGACTACGAAAGGAAACATGTACATAGGTAAGAGCATCTTATTAACCGGCCAATGAACCCAACTTAAACACGAGATGCATGACTTCATGTAAAAATATATGAAAGAGAGTGACCTTCAATATGTTGAGAACATTTAAGACTGAGGCCTTGGGCCTGTTATTAACCACTGAAGCTTAATACATCAAAACTTTGAGCATGCCCTTTACTTATATTAGTCAAAATTTTGTAATAATTCATATCAAAATGCATTTTGCACGTGGGTTACACAGCCCTTTGAAATGCTATCGCTACTTGTATACAAATGTTTAGTTCAACAAAGGGATGTTTCTACTTTAGAAAAAAATGAGATGATTGCGAAATGTTAACTTTAGTTATAGTGCAATAAGAAAAACTACTTTTTTTGTTCTACTTTTGCACTTGCAACACACTATCTTGGGAGACTCAATCTTCTTTTTTTACTCCACCTGTAAATCTTTGACCAAAATACTTCTACCTCGTAAAAAGTCAAACTTTTATATGGTGAAATATGTATGGATTCTTTGTGTCTTTCACTAAAGTGTAAATGTAAACAATCATTTACTCAAGTAATTATGGAGAAGATGGAATTATATATATATATAATATATAATGTCGCGACATATCAAATCACTATAGCCATAAATACAAACTAGGAAATTTACAAGGATGTATCACCTTTTACAGAGCTTGGGCTCTCAATACTTTTCAAGAACTTCTATTTTCTGTATATTTTATTTACAATCTTCTTCTTTTACATATATACAGACTAAAACTCTTCTATTGACTTACATTAAAGACGGTAATAACTTCTCTTTTATTGACTTACATTAAAGACAGTAATAACTTTCTAGCTAACAACTTAAGTTCAAAAAGTGAACTCTTCATTGTCTCAAAGAGACTGGCAGAAACTAACTTGCTACAAACTCTGACAGAGTTGGCTCAGACCTCATATGGATCTGCGATTAATTAATATTTCCAACACTCCCCCTTAATTATGAGCAGATGTGGATCTTTAAACAAAATTTTACAAAATGTTTCAAAGCATAAACTTGCTTTGTGCATGACAGAGTTCACTGAGCAAAACTTGTCATTCCAAGTTAACTTCACAGATATTGGAATTTGTCCCTTGCCAATGGGTTTGTAAAGATGTATGCAAGCTAATCATCAGACCTGCAAAATTCTAAACAAATTTCTTTATTATTCATCAATTCTCTTATGAAATGATACCTTGTGTCGGTGTGCTTGGTTCCCTTCTGAAACACATGGTTCTTTGACAATGTAATGGTTGAACTATTGTCGCAGAAAATGATTCTTGGTTCTTGTTGGTTCTGCGTCAATTCTTTTAAAATTCTCTGCGTCTAGACGACTTGACATGCATCTCCTGTAGCTGCGACATACTCTGCTTCTATTGAAGACAGAGTTACAATGGGATGTTTCTTTGAAGCCTGTGACACAACACCTATAGCAAAATGAAATGTGTACCCATATGTGATCTCCCTGTCATCTGTGATGCCTCTATTGTCACTATTAGTGTATCCAATGAGTTTATAATTTTCTGAGGTTGACTAAATTACGCCAAGGTCCTTTGTGCCACTTACATACCTCATAATTCTTTTACCAGCTTTCCAATGAGAGTCTTTTGGTGACTCCACGAATCTTGAGATGAGACTTACTGGACATACATGATGTTTGGTCTTGTCACAGTTAAATACATAAGGATGTCAACCGGTCTTTTAAACAATGTAGGACCTACAGTTGATCCATCATCATCTTTTCTCGATTTTAAACCTGTTATTACTGGTGTTGGGGCTACCTTGCAATTAGACATATTAAATCTTTTTAAAAGTGCACTTGCGTACTTTGATTGTGATATAAATATGCCACTTTCATACTGTTGAAATTTAATTCCCAAAAAAAAATTCATAAGCCCCAAATCAATCATTTCAAATTTGATTTCCATGAATGCTTTAAAATCCTTTATGCCAAATCACCAGTAAATATTAAATCATCTACATACAGGAAGACAATTAACATGTTACCTTGCTCATTAACTTTGGTGTACAAGGTCATTTCACTTTCACTTCTGTGAAATCCATTTTGGGTGAGATAGGAATCAATCCGATTGTACCAAACTCTAGGAGCTTGCTTCAAACCATAAAGTGCTTTTTTCAGCATGTACACTTTGTGCTCTTGACTTGGAAATTCATAGCCTTGTGGTTGTTCCACATACACTTCCTCCTCCAGATAGCCATTCAAAAATATTGATTGAACATCCATTTGATAAACATGCCATTTTTTTTGTGAAACAATGACCATAACTTTTTTTACTGTATCCATGCGTGCAACAGGTGCAAAAGTTTCATTGAAGACAATGTCGAGATGTTGTGTGAACGCTCTTGCAACCATTCTTTCCTTGTGCTTCTGCACATTCCCATTAACATCTTGCTTGGTTTTGTAAATCCATTTGACGTTAATTACATCCTTATCTTTTGGTACATCTACAGGCTCCCATGTTTGATTCTTCTCAATGCATTCTATTTCTTCATCCATGGCTTATGCCCATACTGCTTCTTCGCCAACTTCCTCAAAAGTTAGAGGATCATCTATTTGGGAAAATAATGCAAAAAGAGAGAATGAATTTGGTGTACCAGCCTCATATATTTCACACGGACTTCTTGCCTTTATTGGATCTGTCGATGTCGACCTCGACGAACTGCTTGATAAAGTTTGTTGAATTCTTAGTGTGCTCATCGACGTAACTTGAGCTGCGACTTGTGTTGTCGTTACTGATACTGAACCATGTTGCGGTGTCATGGGAGTCAACGGTGCTATGGAATTTTGACTTACATGTGGTGTTTGAACCACTTCCTCCGTCATGTCATCATGCTCGACAATCGACACAATATTGACATTCTTCTCGACAGTTCCATCCCATGATTCATTCTCAACAAATTGAACATCGTGATCGATGATTACTTTCCTTGCGACAATATCATACAACTTGTATGCTTTTATGTCTTCAGAATAACCAACAAAAATAATTTTTTGTCCCTTCTTGTCTAGTTTCTTTCTCAGCGCATATGGAACATGAGCATATGCAACACAACGGAAAACTTTTAAATGAGAAACATTGTGATTCATACCTATCCATGCTTCTTGAGGAACTTTTTTTTCATGCTCTTTGTCAGACACCTGTTCATAATATATATAGCAGTTGTGACTGCTTTAGCCCAATATTCATTTGACAAATGCTTGGTTTCCATCATATTGCGCGCCATCTCCATAATGGTTATGTCCTTTCTTTCAGCGACACTATTATGCTGAGGTGTATACCGCATACTGAATTGCTTGTGTATTCCATGGGTGTTGCAAAAATTTAGGAATTCATTCGAGACATATTCACTGCCTCTGTCCGTCCTTAAAATTTTGATGCGGTGTCCACTCTGGTTCTCTACGAGTGCCTTGAACTACTGAAAAAAACTAAATGCATCATATTTATGTTTTAGAAAGTATACCCATGTTTTTCTTGTGTAGTCATCAATAAAAATACGGAAATAATTGTAGTCTCTCATGGATGATGTCTGCATTGGGCCACAAATATTAGAGTGCACAATCTCAAGTGGTGTGCGTGCTCTGTATGACTTTCAAACTAGAAAAGTCTCTCTATGGTGCTTACCAAAAATGCAACCTTCACAAACTCTCTCTGGTTTTTCGATCAATGGAAATCCTTTCACCATATTCTTTGTGTGCAATAGCTTCATCCCACCAAAACCCAGATGTCCAAATCTAAAATGCCACAGCCAAGAGTCATCTTGAACTTCTATTTGAACTGCTACTTGAAAATAAACGTTGTCTTTTTCTTTCTTGTTTGCTTCTTTACTTTCTTCCTTGAATGAATATCCCGTATTTGTCTTTTATTTTATTTTTGGAATTATCCTCAAAGGAAATAAGTGATTGCTTGTCATTGGTACTTTTTCTATCAGTCAGTTGCTTGGGAACTTGTCTTTAATCACATAGTGATTACTTCCATGTATACTCTGTAACCTTTATGTATCAGTTGTCCAATGCTCAACAAATTTTGTTTTAGTCCTTCGACATGATAAACATCAGGCATGTTCGACTTTCGCTCCCCCTGTTTGGTTAGAATACCAACAGTACATTTTCCCAAAAGACTGACTTGGACATTATTTCCAAGTGTGACATCAGTTTGAACTGATTTATATCTAGATTGGAAAACAAACTTGAATTACCAGTCATATGATTGCTACAACCTAAATATAAATACCATATGTCACATGGACTTTCTTGGACATCATTGCATTCAAGTGGGGATGCACATGCCAACAATATTGTGCTCGATGAAGTGTTGGTGTTGGTCGACTAATTTTTTCTTTTCTTTCCTTGGTGATATTGTTTCTTCCTGCATTCATATGCATAGTGACCAAATTTATTGCAATATTGACATTGAATTCTTTATTTATCAAACATGTGACCACTTCGTTGACTAGAGCTCTAATATACCATATTGAGTTACTTTCCACATAGCTAATTAGTAGACAAGCTTATGCATAAAGGAGTATCTGGTATTGTTATTATCTAAACATTTTTAAATAAGTCTTACCATAATTAAATTATAACATATACATCCTTTTCACCTTTCTTAGTTTGTAAACAAGAGTAAACACTTGTAACACCTTTAGGAACTTATTGCCATGAAGGTAAATTAATAATTACATTCCTATTCATTCTTAAGGTTAATCATGACAATTACATAGTAAGATACTACTCAACACTCTTACAAGAGCTATCACAACAATAAGAGTCTTTTCTCTTACCCAATCAAAGTCACACCTAAATAACATTTATACCTTATCTCAAGCATTAGCGAATAGAGATATCTATATCATCTATACACAATCATATTTGTTAAATGATATATGCATTCTAAATAGATTTATGTAAACCATTGAATAATAACAACTTTACAACATCCAAGTACTTACTTGAACCTTGGTAGACTTACCGACTGAAGGTGACGAAGGAATTAACTTCAACTTTCCTCCCAACCTTCTAGCCCTCTATCCGGCATATTTTTTCCTTCCTAGAAGCCACACCCGAGTTGAGCGACAAATCCATTAGAATAAGAAGTTTCTTCACCACGAGCTCTTCCACTCTCTTAACATTTCAAGAGACTTAGATCATCATTCATTTTAAGCGTGTATATCTTACAATAGTATTTGTATTCTAATGTACTTTATCACATTGGTTGTGGAGCTATGCCCTCATTCACCATGCTCACGCAAATCGTGTATTTACTTAATGGAAGAATATACTAAGAGTATAAGCCAAGGATTGCACCCTTCTGGCTTTTTCTACAAGGCATAAACTGTAAAAACATGTCAAATTAAGACAAGGAAAAACACACTAAGGGCTATGCCTTTGTTAGCCCTTTTCATGCATTCACATATTAATCCATGTATATGATCTGTAACTAAACATTGAGCCTAGGGCTATGTCCTCATTGGCTCATTTCCAAAAAGTTGTTATAAAATCAAAACACAAAAGGAACGAGTTTAGGGGTTGCTCCCTCGTGAACTCTTCTTTTGACAAGTGTAATTAATTATAAAATTGTATGACAAGAAGTTTGGATCATAATTTGCATCCTTGGCTTTACAGTTTATGCCTTGGAACTCTGTTAATATCCTACTGCACGGAAGTTCCTTGCCTCTACAATATAGGATATTAGTAGTGGCAGCGTGAGCGTGAAGGAGTAGAGGCGTGAGGCGTGAGGAGTGGCAGTGTAAGGAGACGAGGCGTGAGGAGCAGGGGCTTCAACAGCATGAGGAGAAGAGGCTTCACACTTGGGTAGAGGCTTCATTCAGCGAGGAGCAAAGTGAGGGTAGCATGAGTAGCAGGCAGTAGGAAGCAGGCAGCGTGAAGACACAGATTCACACTTGGCATCACCCATAACTAACAGCTTAGGTCAAGTGAAAATTGCCTCCTTGAGCAAAATAGGGAAGTGGGTTTGGGTTAATGCCAAGCAGTTTCAGTGTATTTTAAAACAGAGAGCTGCCCGTCTGAAGTGGGAGGAGACAAGGAGAACACAGTTTCAAAGGAAGACTAACAAACGGACAAACACGTCTTTATGGGAAAGGGGTGGTAGCAACAAGGGTAAAAGAAACACTGATCCTGTCCTATATAGTCCCACATCCACACCTCTCACCTGGTCATCTGATTTATATGTATCTGAGCTACTCAATGTCAAGAGGAGAGTGGAGGTTTTGGAAGTCAAAGAGCATGAGAGGGACCTTAAAATCCATCTATTAATAGTAGAAAATCAACGTTTAGCATAATGCAACAAGGTTTTAAAAGGTAAAGCGGCAATGTTGCAAGAAGCTATTCTGGTAAGCAAGAATGAGTGGCAAGATATGAAGGCAGAATGGCAAAGAATGAAAGAATCAACAGGGGAAGAGAGAGGGGTGTTGAATCATAAAACACCCAATGTTGAAGGGAAAACAGATGAACAAACAAATAACCAGGGAATGAAAGTAAGAGAAGCAGTAAATGGAGTTTCCACCAAAAATTCCAGAACGTGGGAACAAGTTATTAGCAAGCATGCTAATATAGAAAATGAAAAAGAAGAAAGCAACCAAAGAGACAACAAACAAGGAAACGAAACCAAAGAAAGACAAGTCAGAGCAACAAACATAATAATTAAAGGTGTAAGAGAGTATGGTAAGAACGAATGTACCCCAGAGCTTGCAAGCGACTTTCTAAAAGACAAGTTGAATTGGAAAGGCCAAATTTTCCAAGCATGGAGGGTGGGTAAGCCCAGTGATGAGAGAGCTAGGACCATAAAAGTCATCATGGAAAGCGCACGTGACAAGAAAACTCTTCTAATTAAGAATCATCTTTGAAAGGTTTCTTGTTTTTTTCTAGAGGAAGAGTTAACTATCATGCAGCAAGAGGAAAGAAAAAAAGAGTTGTCAAAGGTCAGAGCAGGAAGAGATGAGGGAAAAAGAGCATGGTTATACAAAGGAAAAGTTGTTATTGCTATTTTTGGTCCTCCTTCTAAAGCAAGACAACAAAACAATAATCAAGAAGTGATAGAAAACCCCTTAGCAGAAAATATCACAGCATGTTCAAGATGGGCAAATAGGAGTGTAGACTCAACTTTGAGTCTTGTATGCCAAAGCAAATAGCAATCAAGGTCTACCCAAGTTCCCTTAAGCTTAGTATGTTGGAACTGCAGAGGATACCCGTGGAGGCATGGACCTGGAATAGGACCTATTGCAGAAGATAGGGACATAATATGTCTTGTGGAAACACATGAACATGAAGGGTGCAAGACACCCCTTTTTGAAAAATATGTGAATCTGGCAGTATGGAACAAGGCAGCAGAGAATGGAAAAGGTCACGGTGGTATCATGGTCTTAGTGAAGAAAAAAGGTAGATCGTTGCATTCAACTAGAAAAAGAATACTTAAATAAACAATTTATATGGTTTAAAATATCAGAAAATGGAAATGTCATCAAAATTGAAGCATGCTACTTCGCCCCACAAGTTTCAAAAATTTACAAAAATGAGGGGGCTCGACCATAAAGACCCTTTTGCAGCATTAAAAAACAATATTGCGAAGTGTTCTCAAGTAGGTGAAATCCTTCTAGTAGGAGATTTCAACGCCAAGATCGCAAGTGAACAAGCTATCATTCTTTGTCAAAGGGAAGATTGCAATCCTATTTGGCTTACAGAAGAAAGAAATCATCAATGGACAAGAATTTCAAAAGACAACAAAAGATGCAATTTCTTTGGAGAACAGTTGCTTACCTTATGTGGAACTTTCAATTTAGTAACTTCAATGGTTTGCCTAGATGGTCAAACTCTGGTAATTTCACTTGTAATACCTACAATGGAGCAAGTGTGGTGGATTATGCAATCTGTTCGCATGGCCTATGCAAGAAAATGGAGGAAGTTATGATTGGAGAACAACTCTGGGATTTAAAATCTGATCACAAACTGATCTATCTAAGTCTTTCCTGGATTGATAAGCAACAAGTGGGGACAAAAAATCAGCAAATTCAACAACCTTTTGCAAAGGGCAAAATTCTTTTGACTCAAGAGAACTGTAATGTCTTTAGGAAGGAATTAGAGAGACTTTGTAAGAGGGAGGAAATTCTATCCCAAGGCCTTAATAACTAGCAGCTAACTAATTTAATTCAAAGGGCACTCACAAAATGGAAAATAGCAAAGAATAGGAAACGTGAAACAAATTGTTTTCCTGTTAATGCTTGGTTCGATGAGGAGTGCAAAAAAGCAAGGAGAAGGTAGAGAGATTCAAACTAGAAAGAAAGAGACTTAAAAAGCTACAAGCAGATTATAAGGAAGAAAAAAATTGATTTCATGGTCTCAAGGAGGGAAGAGCTAATCTTCCTTGGGAAAATCAACCCTAAACTATTTTGGAAGGAACTTCAAGCGAGCAAGAAGGAAACTGAAAACAATATTGCAGTGGACTAGTGGCTTGAGTATGCAAGGAAACTCTATGAGCAGAATCCTAAGGTTGAACCCCCACCCCCCTTAGTCAACATCGCCACCATTACTAAGTTTTTCACCATGCAAGAGATTGAGGTGGGTATTAACAAGTTGGGTGTTGGAAAAGCCAAAGATTTAGTAGAACTTCAAGCTGAATATCTAAAGTGGGGTTCAAAAACTCTTGCACCTCACATTACAGGAATATTCAACAACATCATTCAACAGGGATTCCCTACAGATTGGACAACTAGCCTCACAATTCCTCTTTTCAAGAGCGGGGATGTCAACGATCCCTCCAATTATAGGACCATAATGATAAACCCCTTGTTTGCAAAGCTATTTGGAAGCATGCTAGAAAATAGAATTAGCAAGTGGGCAGAAGAAAGGGACAAGCATGCTAAAGGACAAGCAGGTTTTAGACCTAAACATTCCACGGTAGACCATGGTATTACTTTAAGGCATGTCATTGAAAAAGTGTAGGAGAAAAAAGGGGAAGCCTTTTGTTGCTTTGTCAATTTCAAAAAATCTTTTGACACAATTCCCATGAAAGCTTTTGACACGGTTCCCAGCAATAAACTATGGCACATAATGGAGGAACTTGGGGTTCCTATACATCTTAGAGCAGTTGTTCACAGGCTATATGAGGAGGTCAAATTCAAAATTAGAACATTAGATGGTATCTCTGAAAGTTTCAGAAGTGATATTGGGGTCAAGCAAGGGTGCCCATTATCCCCTACCCTTTTTGGCTTATATATTGACAAACTTGAAGAGTGGTCAAACCTAGAGGGCGGGGATGGAGTCCTCATGGGCGAGCATGTGATAAGGCTTCTTTTGTATGCAGATGACCTTATTTTGATTGCTAAGTCTGCTCTTGGCTTGCAGGAGCACTTGATTTCCCTTGAGCACTTTTGTAGAACAGTGGGGATGCAAGTAAATACTAGCAAGACAAAATTGGTATTTTTTTCTAGCAAAAGAAAACATAAACAACATAAGTTCTACTTTGAAGACAATACCCTTGAAGTAGTGGAAGATTACAAGTACCTCGGAATCGACTTCAACAAAAGTTTGAGTTGGGAAGTCTGCAGGAAAAAAGAACTCTGGGAGGTTGGAAAGTGTTTTATGCTTTCCAAAATAGGTGCAGAGAGGCAGAGTTATGGGACTGGAAAACTATGCAAACCTTTTTTGGGCTCTTGGTGATCCCGGTTGTTCTATATGGTTGTGAAGTTTGGGCCAGTAGTACCTCTGACTTACAGTGGAAGCAAATAGAAAAGATTTAAAAACACATGATCACAAGCAAGTTCAAAATTAAGAGTTCAATGCCATATGAAATCATGCTAAGTGAAATGGGGGTGGCTTCTCTTGAAACAATCGCTATGGTGAGACTCATAAGATATCTAAAAAGAGTTGAGAAAATGGAAGAAGGTAGATGGCCTCAGGTTGTCTTAAATGACATATTGTGCAAAAGAAAGAAAACTTGGATGCGGCAAAATATTAAATGGCTTAGCAAGTGGGATATATGCTTGAGAACGTGTCCTACGAATAGTAAGAAAATAAAGGCTTTTGTTATCAATAAGTTCCACAAGCGAACATGGGATAAAGAGCTATGGAGAAAGAGAAAGTATTATATTGAAGAGTTTAACCCTACCTACAATCAGCACCAAAAGGCGTACATAGGGGCCAATATACCTTGGAAAGCCAAAATTCTCATTGCTCAATTAAGAACCAATTCCCATCAACTCTGTTGTGAGACCGGGCATTGGAAAAGGCCAAAAGAAGCTTAGGCAGAAAGAGTGTGTATTTTTTGCACCGCTGGTAAGGTGGAGACAGAAAAACACTTCATTTTAGAGTGTGAAGCCTTTAAGGACAATAGGGACAGGTACGCAAATGTTTTGGCGGATAGATCTTGGGATGAGTTATTTAACGAGGGGACTGTGAAAAAATTGGGGGCGCTCATCATCAAGTCGAACAGACAAAGGATTGAATTGCAGAAAACAGCGTGCGAGTTGCTTTGTCCCATAGGCTATTCTTAGCCTCACAAACGTTAAAATATTTCCTTCCTTCCTTCCTTCCTTCCTTCCTTTATATATATATATGTAATATATAATTTCCTCAATTCCTATATGTATAATTTCCTTGTTCCCCATACATATATAATTATCTATTGTACGCCCTCTCTTGGCTTATCTACAGCATTTAAGAGAATGATGTAATGCAATTAAGAAAGAATGCGCCCTCCGCTGTCAATGCAGAGAATGGCAAAGAGGTTAAACCCTTTTTCGCCATCACAAGAATCACGGTATAGTAAGAAAAAAACATCCAAGGGACTATGCCCTTAGTGCCTTCGCAAGAATCAAAACATACATTCAGAAGAACAGCTAAGGTACTACGCCCTTCAGTGCCATCCTAAGATTCAAAGATACAATTAAGCAAACGTCTAAGTGAGTGCGGGACTATGCCCTTCAATGCCTTCGCAAGAATAAAAAACAACAGGCAAACACAACAATGTATTAAAAGAGAGAAACAACTCACCCATTATCCTTGCATAAAGGAAACAACCTCTACCGCACAGGGTTTACGCCCTTCTTCACCATTCGGTTATAATGAAATAAAATTCTATGACAAAGGGTTCACAACCTTCTTTCTCTGAACAGAAATAACATATATATAAATACAAAATTATAGAGGCTGTACTTCATGGCTGCGCCTTTCATTCCCTTCATACGTTGCATCGTCTAGGAGAAGGAAAACAAAAACACCTTCTCTAAAGAGAGGCCGTCCCAAAAATTAACGATATCCAATCCCCATTCGACTATCTCTCTCCCTCATGGGAGAGGCCATCCCCGAAACAAAGACTCATTTCCCACAAGATCATCAAATCTGCTCCATTGTTCACTTTTCTTCTAGTGCCGGATGTGTAAAAGAAACCAATGAAGTGAGAGAAGCACAATGAACAAATTGAATGCCTCCTCATTATTAAGAACAGATTAAATATGAAATACAAAATAGCAATACTATGGGCGAATACCATAGGTCTGAAAATACCATGGGTTGCATAACTCACTAACTAACCACAGGTGAGATTACATTCTTTCAACACACCCCCTTAATCTCAACTGGTAGTACATATTCAGCAGTGTCTATGCCTAAGTGCTCTCATTGATATACAAATGCAGATGTTCCCAATGGTTTGGTGAACATGTCAACCAACTACTTTTTAGAGCCACAAAACAGTAAAGAAATTTGTCCATCATTGACTAACTCACGAATGAAATGATAGAGAGTGTCAATGTGTTTGTTTTTTTCTAAGAAATACATTATGTTTAAACAACTATATTATAGAGCTATTATCACATAAAATAGAAGTGGGATCTTTTGCATTTTGTGTCCTATATCCTTTAACAGTCTTCTTAGCCAAACTACATGGCAAGCTGCTGTGGTGGCTGCTACATATTCTGCTTTTGCAGAAGACATGCTCACAATGGGTTGTTTATGAGATGCCCAAGAGATCAGATTTGTACCCAAATGGAAAGCATAACCAGATGTGTTTTTCCTATCATCAAGACTACCTGCAAAATCACTATCAGTGTACCCTGTGAGAGCTCTGTCTGGTGTATGAGTGTACCAGAGGCCATATCCAAGTGTGCCTGCAACATATCTCAGAATTCTTTTTCCAACTTTCCAGTGAGAGTATTTGGGAGACTCCATAAATATGGAAATAAGATTGACAACATACATCAAATCAAGTCTAGTTGCAGTCAAGTACATTAAACTGCCTACCATTTGTTTATAGAGTGTATTATTTACTGCTGGTTCATCATCATTCTTGGTTAACTTGGTGCCAAGAGCTATGGGGGTTTCTGCTGGTTTACATTTATCCATTCTAAATCTCTGCAAAATATCAGTAGCATACTTATGTTGGCAAATAAAAGTACCTTTATTAGTTTGAGTAACTTCCAGGCCAAGGAAGTACTTTATCAGTCCTAGATCAATCATTTCAAATTCCTTTTTCATGACTGTCGTGAAATATTCAAGTATAAAATTACCAGTGTAAATCATGTCATAACATAAAGACATACCATCAATATTTTACCTTGCTCTGTTTTGACATACAGAGTGGGCTCATTGCTACTTCTACTGAAACCATTGTTGATGAGGTAGGAGTCAATCCTACTGTACCAAAATCATGGAGCTTGTTTTAGATCATACAAGGCCTTTTTCAGCTTATACACTTTGTCTTCATGACCTTTGACAGTATAACCAGGTGGTTGGTCAACATAAACTTCTTCTTCACGAATGCCATTAAGAAAGGAAGATTTCACATCCATTTGATACACAGGCCATTGATTTTGTGCTACAATGGCAAGTACAGCTCTAATGGTATCCATCCTTGCTACAGGAGCAAAGGTTTCATCATAATCTACACCATACTTCTATGCATATCCTTTGGCAACCAACCTTTCCTTGTGCTTTTCAAGTTCTCATTTTTCATTCAATTTGGTCTTATAGACCCATTTGACTCCAATATTGGTTTTGTTTGCAAGGATGTCAACAAGATCCTAAGTTTGATTTTTCTCTATTGCATCAATTTCTTCATTCATGGATTTTACCCACTGTGCATCTTTCACTGCTTCATTAAATGATGTGGGATGACAGGAGAATAGAGCATACTGAATTTGCTCTTCAAGAGATGGAGTTTGTTCATATAACTCTCTTAAGCTTCTGGTTTTCCAGTTCCGTGGTGGAACATCAGCTGCTTCTTGTTGTTGTTGTACTTCCAATCTTGGAAGTCTGATAGGTAGATCTAGATGATGTGAACGTTCTTCATGTTGTATGTCTGAAGGATCACTCCAGCATTTGTCTTCAATGAACTTTACGTCTCTGCTCAGTGCAAGCTTTTTGGTGACAAGATTATACAGCTTGTATGCCTTGTGTTGTTCACTATAACCAGTGAAAATGCAGCACTCACTTTTCTTGTCTAACTTTATTCTGAGTTCATCATGTATATGCACAAAGGAAACATAACCAAAGATCTTGAGATGCGAGACACTAGTCTTAGTGCCACTCCATGCTTCTTCAGGAATCTTGTCTTGGACAGTCACTGTGGATGATATGTTGAGCAAGTAGACTGTGCATCCAACAGCTTCAACCCAATACTCATTTGATATCTTCTTGTGTGACAACATGCTACAAGCCATGCTCATGATGGTCCAGTTCTTCCATTCAGCAACTCCATTATGTTGTGGAGTGTATCTGGTGGTGAACTATCTCTAGATGCTATGCTGCTTGCAGAAGTCTGAAAACTCATGTGAATCATATTCACCTCCACCATTTAACCTGAGCATTTTAATGAACTTTCCAGACTGCTTCTTAGTGAGAGCCTTGAACTCTTTGAACTTGGAGAAGGTCTCTGATTTGTTCTTGAGGAAATAAATCCATGTTTTCCTGCTAAAATCATCAATAAAGGTCAGAAAATAAAAACTGCATCCTATGGATTGGGTTTGCATGGGTCCACAGAGGTCTCTGTATGAACTAACTCAAGATGCTCTTTGGATCGAGATGTGGAAGTGGGGAAACTGTCCCTATGATGTTTACCAGTGATACAATCCTCACAGGTGCTGGATTGTTCATGAATAACTGGTAATCCTTTGACCATTGACTTTTTGTGCAGGAGATTGAGACTCTTGAAGGGAAGATGACCGAATCTACAGTTCCATAACCAGGATTCATCTTGATTGGAAACTGTATGAGCTACAAGATGTGGAAGGTTGGGACTCCTAAGATTGAGAGGAAAGATTCTATTCTTAGTCATTTTAACTTTGGCTATGAGTCTCTTACTGGGAGGTTTATCATAGATAGCACAGTATGTATCATGAAACCTAACATCATACTAGCTATGAAGTAATTGACCTATACTGATCAAATTTACATTCAAATGAGGTACATAAAACACCTCATGAATGAACCTCTTTTCATTTTTCTTAGTAAGTATAGGAATAGTACCTTTTCCTTTTGTTGGAACCAGAAAGTCATCTCCTAGCTTGATATTCGTGACAACAGAGGAATCCAAACTATAGAATAGTGACTTGTTACCTATCATGTGATTGCTGCAACCACTATTTAGTAGCCATAGATATGAGCTCCAAGGTTCTTCAGTTGCTTGATAAGACAAAAACATCACCTTTGACGAGCCTTCTTCTTCATTGGAGACATTGGCTCTGCTATTGTTCTGGTTATTATTTTGGTCATCTTGCTTCTTTCTGCATTCTCGTTCATAGTTCCCATACTTCTTGTAGTAGTTACACTGAACATTGGACTTATTGGTCCATCTCTTGCCTCTCCCCCTCTGATTTTGAGAGTTGTGAGAGTGTTCTGAATGCTCTGAGGGTTCATGACTGTGACTATTTTTGTCTTGTGTAGATGGAGACCCTTGGCCTCTTCTTCCTCTATCTCGTCCTCCTCTACCTCGACCTCTGTTGAGGGAAGCTTGGGTGCTGAATGCATTGGTCAACGATTCTTCTTCTTGAGTGAATCACACTTCATGAGATAGAAGAGATCCAGTCAACTCTTCTAGGGTGAAATTAGACAGATCTTTTGCTTCTTCTATGGTAGTCATTACCATAGCAAACTTCTTGGTGAGACATTGAAGAATCTTTTGAACAACGATCTTTTGTTCTAGCAGTTCACCATAGGTTTGGAATTGGATCACAATACCTGAAACCCTAGTCATTAACTGATCCACAATTTATGACTATTTCATCTTCAAACTTTCAAATTGAAGATGTAGGGTTTGCAGTCTTATCGTTTTAACGTGATTGGTTCCCTTATAGACCGATGCAAGCATATTCCAAGCTTGATATGCGCTGGTAGCTCCTGAGATCCGTGGGAAAATGGACTCCTCAATGCAACTTTGGATCAGCCATGTGGCTGTGATATCTCGGTCTCAGCGAGCTTCAAGAGCATTCTTCTGGGCATTATTCATTGCGGCCAGAGTTGTCACATTAGGTTCTTTGAAATCGGTTTCCACCATATCCCAACATTTGTTGATTTGCATAAATGTCCTCATTTATATAGACCAAAATTCATAGTTAGCTCTGGTCAGAACGGGTCCATAGATCGGCTTCAAAGAGCTGGTACTGACCATCTTTCCCCTCTCTTTTTTTATGAACAAAATTCAAGCACCGCTCTTGGTGCAATGGAAATGGGCGGTGGGGGGGCGTGGTGCCAAAAATTGGTTAAGGACTGTGCAGTTCATGGAACCTCTTTTCCACTATGTGAAAGGAGTGGTGTCCTCTTTTGGTAATGCTCCTGCTTGTCCCGTCAAAATACAAAACTGTGATCTGAGAAGTCAGGGTGGGCACTTCCTTCAATAAAAATTTTCTTGCCGTGCACTGGAAACAATCTCCACGTTTTTTTTCCTCCGTTGCAGGCAGATATGGACAGTGCAGGTCTATTGCATGTAGAAACCCAAGGGCATCATTGAGAATTAAAAAAAAATTGTTGAGCCTGCAATGTTGTGGAAGAGATCTGTGAGAGATCCGAATGATAGAGCTCCGTCAGCCAAGAAAGAGACAAAATTCTAACAACTCTTACACACTATATCTCACACTCAACGACTCTCCATTAAACAATGCGGATGACTAAACCAATTGGAGGATCATTGTATCACTCTGTAGCAAGGTAATGCAACCTTCTTTCGGAGCGCCCAGAGTCTTGCAGTAGTTACATTGAACATAGCGGTTGACCATAACCCACGCAGAGTCTTGGAAATAACATGTCCAGAGTAAAGAGGTCACAAATTGGGAGCAAGGTGAAGTTTGGAAAAATAAAAAGTCCTCCACGTTTTTTTAGGGTTAGGGAAAAAAATAACCCAAAAAACAGATATGGAAAACAATAAAAAATAAAATAAGATAACCTGCACTAGGAGGAATGCAACTTCAAAATGGCTTCAGATTGTGAGTGCTTTCCACTCTGTGAAAAGGCTTACCCTCGGGCTACGCTGTAAGCTCTAATACCATGTAAAATAAAACAATGAAGCGAAAGAAGCACAATGGGCAGATTGAATGCCTTCTCATTATTAAGATCATATTAAATAGGAAATACAAAATAACAATACTATGGGCGAATACCATATGTCGAAAAATACCATGGGTTTCCTAACTCACTAACTAACCACAGGTGAGATTACATTTTTCAACACGAGGCACACTAAGATAGACACTTGTCATCAATAATTTAAATCCTCATGAGTTCCTAGTCAATTACTTTCTCCCTCTAATGTATTTGTGCCTCTATCATTTAGTTGAGTCAAGCCCTTCAGTTTCCTAAGTCTACAAAATGAAATTACAACTTAAGAAAATACATAAACCTTACTTACAGTACTTTACCAACAATACCATAATCTTGAGCTTCTCGCCAAGATCTTGTACATTATACCTTTTATTTTATTTATGTAACAAAAAAATCGAGGTAGTAGAGAGGACGTTACACACAAATTTCTTTTTCGAACTATGAGAATCTCTATTATTTTCTCGTTTATGGATATATATTGAAGCTTCACTGGTCTCTTATGTACCATGTCTCAAATGAAGTGGTATTTTATCTCGAGATCAAATATTCCTATAATATTTACTGAATTTGATCTACTTTTGTTGTATTAAGTGGCACAGAAAGATACTTCCCACTAATCCAAGATATTATAATTTATTCAAGTTGAAGCAACATCTCAAGATGCTCTTTTTAATCCATTCCACTCCTCTTAGTATCGATCTATATATATTTTGCAGCTTCACTTCATCACCTAAGAAATCTCTTAGATCATATCCAAATGTACCACGCATGTGCCTCAACACATGCTTTGTTGCAAACCATTATACATGCCTAACCATAAACTGGGTTCGGGTGTTTACTGCAAAGCAGGTATCAATCCTGGTGCTAACCAAGAACACCAAGGATTTAGTCAACTTTCCACCAAATATGAATCTGAAGCATAATCACTCATATTCTCTAGATTTTTCATCATATGAGGATCCATCAAATTTGAATCTGAAGTGTAATCACTTAGCTTCTCCATATATGCCTCCATAGGTATATCCATATACTTGTAGACCATCATCCAAATTCTCTTAGGATCTCAACTATGTACTCCGTATGTCTGAGGAAGATCTCATTTGGTTTTTGCCACAATTGTAATCTCAAGAAGTAATGCATCAGTGTAAGATCCTTCATCTTGAACTCATAGGCAAACTCCCTCTTGCACTCTACACTAAGCTTCTTTGTTTCCACAAAGGAACAAATCATCAATCATACAACACGAAGTCCAAATGTTCATCATCAACAACCTTGTAGTAAAGGTCATAATCCACAACATTCTTCATGAAGTCTAAGCTCATCAAATACATGTTTATCCTAACATACCAAGTCCTGGGTGCTTACTTGAGTTCATATGTATTCTTATTTATCAACAACAAACTATGTTTTAGCTACTCCCTCTGTGCTGGAGCATACTGATCCCTCTGCACCTACACTCTCTGCATATGAGTATCTACCCCCTCTTCATTTGGACACTCTACACTCTATGCATATAAGTATCTTTCACTGAAGCAACCTACTTCCTTCAAAACTTGTTGATCTTTGTGAATTCATTTATGCCATCTCCACCAAATGGATTTACTAAGACAAGCCTCCCGTTCTCTCAAGAAAAATGAATATTATCCATGACTCCCTTTGGGTCTGCAAACTAGCCAACCTTCATGAGTAATCTCTAATGATGATTAGAACTGCCTGTTTGATCTTGTACCACTTGTGTTGGTGAAAAATATTAAACAATTTATAACATATATCCAACGATTTAATTGTCAACCCAGAGAGATCATAAACTTAGAAGCGCAAGCAACATATATGCAAATCAAAGTGATACTAACATATTCTACAACTGAAATTGAATCTAGTTTATGAAAATAGGAAATTGTATTAAAACAAATTCAATATTAGAAAGCATGAAATTGCATTAATTAACTTGGTAAAAAAAGACTGAAATTAAAGATGTCAGCTCACGACAAATCCATACTATCAATTCATAAGAAAGAAATCACTGAAATTCTATACTAACATTCATAAGAAAGAAACTCAAATTAACATGAGAGAATAAAATGATTTGCATTAAGCATCATCTCCATTACATAACAATCAAAATACACTCTATGACTAACTCTCAAAAGACATAAACTATTCTCTACTTCCACACCACTAGAGAGGCCTCCAAAATGAGGAGAGAGCCCTCATATTTATACATGAATTCAAGATAACTAATCATAATTACAATCCACTTTCTTCTTAACTTATCCCTCAAAATTCTCCAACACACCCACTTTTCTCTCAACTTATCCCTTCAAATCCTCCAACAAATATTGGATGAGATATTCTCTCCACATCTCCATAATCCTCTCATTGAAATTAGCTTGAATTATCTTTTTCAAATCTTGAAAAGATGGAGAAAACATTCAAGAAGCTTTTGAATACTCCTTGGTTGAAAGCTTCAAATATCCCTACATTAGGAAGCTCACACAAATATTTGAGATATATATGAAAAATATATTAATTTCTAATATTTAATCAAGAATTCTCTTAAAAATACTCAAAACAAATAATTTGGAAAATGATAATATAAACCCATATGTATTATAAAAGTGGTGGAGATTAATAGTTTTATGGAAGGATAAAATAGGAATAAAGGTGACAAATGGTATATGAAAGATGAATAAAATGTGGTATTTTTGCGACCAAACATTCCCCCAACTTAAGTTGTTGCATGTTTTCATGCAACTATGCATTGATTCTCTTTAAAACTTTCGGCTTTATAGCTAGGCTTTACATGATGATGGTATGTAATAGTAAATCATTCCATGATTTGAAATGCATGAGTGGCAGCAATTTTTCTTATGGTTGGTTCTTGTGTGAAAACCATAAATATAACAAATGTTGATTCTTGTGTTAACAGCATTTGCTTGTTTTACTTGTATTTTTGCTGCAATACATAAGATTTAAAAGTATACATGCATTAGAAATGATGAACCATCAATGTACATTGGAAATCTTTTTCTTCATATTATGAATCATGCCAATATATATGGCAATGTTTACAAAGCATAGTTTGGGAAAGACATGTTGGTTAATGGTAAATGAGATGATGAATATGTAAAATGGTAATGAATAGTTCCCCACTCAACTAAAGATGTATTATGTGTATGAAAAGGAGAAAATGAATATAGTGAGGGAATTTTCAAATTTATTTATTTCTAGCATTCATGGAATTGCGTGATTAAATATTAGAAAAGAACATACCTTCACTTACCCAAAAAGTTTATGAACTATGTAATTGGAATGTGGTTGTTGCTGCTGGATTATAGAATGTGAAGTGAAGGAACCTGAACTGCTGCTTGGTTGGATGAAGTAAAAGATGAGAGCTGGAAGTGGAACCCTGGTGGTACTTCATATGGCTGGAAGTCTATTGTAAAACTGTTGATGGTGTCATGAAAGATATATAGTCTTCACTTGCTACAAAACTCGATGGTACAATTCTTAGCATGCGAATAAATGTGTCGATGTCGAGCATGGAAAGAAGCCATTGAATTACCAACCATTGATGAAAGTCGTCAACCAGCGCGAGGCAATCTCACCATTGATGTCATTGAGTGCCAAGGTACCTAAGTACATCATGCATAGTGCGAATAAATGAGTTGATGTCGAGCCACTTGCAAGATCTAACGATCAAGGGACATTGATTTTTTTCCATGATTTCTAGAGAGAGAACTTGCCATTAAGGCATGCTAGCCTCAAGGTACTAAAAATGAACTCTAGTCTCTATCATGTCTCTATCCCAGATAAGGTGCTGAAGTCGATGGGGCACTTGTTGAAAGGTGGGCCTTAAGGAATCCCACATCAGTCAACACGAGTTGTACATAATGAGTGGTAGGACTATAGATGAAAGATATGAGGGTCAAATAGTTTTTATGGTAAGGAAAACAAATCAATGTAGTCATGTAAAGGAAGCTGAATGGTTTTATTCATAAGGCAAAAGATGAATGGAAAATGAGGAAAGTGTGTGTGACTTAGAAAGGTAGACATGCGGGAAGTCATGATGTATAAGACAATGAAAAAGTAGACTCTAACATGGATGACGAATAAGTTTGGAAGGAAAAATGGTAAGTAATCATGACATGGCGTAATTGGTTTTTGAAAGGTTTCTTTGTGGAAGCAAAATGTCATGACATACATAGTGGAAACTCAACTTCTTTAAGATTTAAATGGAACATTTTTCTGAAAATTTTATGCGATTCTGGAAATTATTTATGCATGCCATTTGTTCGTCTTTGAACCTGCAAAAATGTTTAGCATTTTCCTGCAACAAACTTATGAGCACATTGAAAATACATGAAAATATGTGCTTAACAAAATGTTAAAGAGAATAAATAAAATGCTCTTATACCTGAAAGTAGCAATGCATATTAAGCAACATTTCTTGTCAAAACCTATTTTTGGGTGACTTGAGAAAACATGTTAGCGCAACAAACATAAAATTTGATCAAGTTCATTTGTAGTTTTTAATTTTATGATTTTGTTTGTTACCTACTACTTTTTATTTATTTATATGTTTTTAGTTTTTAATTTTATTTTATTTTTATTTTTGTAATGTTATCATAACCCTTTTATTATTATTGCTAAATTGTTTTATCTATCTATATAGTATATATATTTTAAATTTATTTATTTACAGAAAATAATATATATATATAATTGTTAGTAATTTTTTAATTTAATTTTGTTTGAGAACGAAATATATTTTGTATATATTTTTATTTTTATTTTTATTATTATTATTATTATTATAAACTAATTTAATTTTATAACTTTTAATTGTTTTATGTTTTTCTTCCTCTACAATAAAATAAAATAAAGTATTATTGATTTAGTTTTATGTTATTTAGTATTTTTATTTTATTTATTTTTTAATGTTTATATTTTTATTTATATGTGTTTTTTTTTCTAACATTTTTAATTGTTTTGCAGAGAATTTAGAACAAAAATCACAGTTTTACGTCTTCCTTATGTGAAGATTAGTGCGTCTATATGTAATGATTTAGCAATAGAGAGAGAGAGGGTCAACCCTTTCAGTGGTCAACCCCTTTAAAAGTAGACTGCCTTAATGATCTGGAATAGAGAAGAGTATGCAAACAAGCGACATGTTTGGCAGTTTGAATGACCATGCGAATACCCATCTAATCCTTCACTTTTTAAACAAATATAAAAATTGGTTAATTAGATAAATGAGTATCTGAATACAAAAATGTCAAATATGAAAGAAATGGAGCTTGATATCTCATAATTTGTTATTGCATAATCATTCGTGGGAAAAATTAGAACAAACAAACACCTATCTCCCCCAAACCGAAGATGTGTCAGGTCCCACTATGCAAAAATATAAATCACGAAGAAGTCTTGGCTGCGACAGCAGCTGCCTTCGATTTCAAAGATGCATATTAATTATATATATATTAATTTTATAACATTATTTTATGTTTTTCTTAGATTACTTTTTATGTTTATATATATTTTATTTATTTACCTAATGTTAATTTGTGTGTAAATATATATATATATATATTTTTAAATTTTTTTTAAAATTTTTGTGTTATTGTATAATAATATTTTATTATCATTATAACACTTTTATTATTATTTGTTGAATTATTGTTGATAAACAATAAATAAATAAAATAAAATAAAACAATATATGTTTTATGTGTTTTTATTTTTGATAAGTTTATAAATATATAAATATAAAATAATATAATTTTTATTATGTTAAAGTTTTTATTGTTATTGTCCCAGCTATCGTCGGGGATTTTTCCTGCTGAAACATTTGTAATGGTCGTATTTAATTCGTTTTCACTTATTCCGGCAAGGCTACCTGGCTTTTTCATCATTGCATATGTATATAGCTGTATATGGCTCAACCATCGAACGAGGACGATACAGATGACGTGTAAACATATGAAGTAAATGCTGGCAGTAATATTTTGTTGTATGCCATGAATGATCTAAAGACAAACCATAATTCGGTGGGGTCATGATTTTAATAAAAATGTATCCATGTGTATGCCTTTCTAGCTTCAGTTACTTTGGTTTTCTGCCAAGAATAACCTTTGTTGTGAAGTTTATGGTATTGTAGGGCCATACAATACTGCAGTATAAGTTTGTTTGTTTGTTTCTTCGTATTCATGAGAGAATTCAACCTTATTTCAGTCACTCTTTATTGTTCTCCCTAAAAATAAAAATAGAATGTTCACTCTAAACAGAAGCTCATTCAATATTACTGAAATAGGTCATGTGAATGGAAATTCAAAATGAAAATGAGGGCCGGTCTGGCGAACTAGAATTTGCCTAGTGTTTTTCGGATTCTTTTGGGAGTCATGTCGTTCAAAAAATTAAATGAGTATTAGTCTGGCGAACTCGCCCTTGCAAATTTCAAGATTTTCAAAATGGAAAATGGAAATGAAGCTTATATAGTTGGAATTTTGATGTTTTTCCAGTTGCCAAGAAAAAACAAAATATGTATCGTAATCAAGGATCTCCCTTTTTACTCACCTCAAAATCGGAGTATGATGAATGGGAAATATTTTGTTAGCAGCATATTTTTTTGTGGTTGACCTAGCCTATCTAAAGGTACAGTAACCCTCCATCTACGAGCCGTTGCTACCATTATTGGAGCGAAGCTATATAATATAAAACTTGAAAATAATAAAAATAAATCCATAACATTTGGCAGTCCTAGGGCTAGGCGTCTGGGATTCAATATCTGTTTGATTTAGAAGTTTAGAATGGGTTGGTTTCTAGCTCAAAAAAGCATGAAAATTGTACCCATGGAGTCTATTTTTCTAATGGGTAGGATGTTCCATCATTTTTGCAGAGCTTAGCATACCACGAATACGCTTTCTCTGAGGTGGATTACGGTTTTCTCATTGATTTTATGTAGTTACATAAGTTCACTCTAAATTTGTAGTGGCATTATTGCAGTGGGTTACTAGCTAGCTCGAGAAGAAAGTATAATACCAACTATAAGACCATAGAGTGAAAATGCTTCTGCAAAGATCAATATGAGGATCATACCAACAAAGAGCTTTGGCTGTTGTGCATTCGCTCTAACATCGGCATCACCGTCAATGCCAATAACCATACTTGTGGCGAGACCCAAAATCCCACAAGCCAGTTCAGATGAAAGATGCGCATAGCCATCAAACAAATAATAGTACTTTTCCTTGGGGTTAATTCATGTGCTGATAATCACAACAATAATCAAACCATAAATACCCAGCACTCCATCCATGATGACTGGAACAATCGATTCCATCACAGGCTCTTGCCTCATCACACCCATGGAGGCCACGCCCACGCCACTCTTGGCAGTCCCATACGCAGCTCCCATGCAGGAAAACATGTGCGCTACTGCCACCTCAAGGAAGCCGAAGAATGGAGTAGTCTCATCGCCGCTGAATTCCTCCACCATTTTAACCGAGATCTGGGACAAGCTTCTCAGTAGGACTTCGCAAGTCTTTCAAAGCTTCAGAGACTCCATAGGAATCAAAACCAGAACCTGCAAGTGCCTTGGTTGATCCAGATGCAATCACTGAGCATTGAGATTGTTTAATTGATCACTCCGAGCTTAATGAAAGAGGCAAAAATGTGGGGAGATTATTGGGACCTGGCGGGAACGGATGCCAGATGAGGAAGATCAAGTCAGAACGGATGAAGTCTTTGAGTTTGACGTGGGGATGTGACCATTTTCAGGGTAGACGTGGACTAACAAGAATTCAGTTTAATAAGGATCTCGATGAATGCCTCTTTGGAAAACGGCCCGCAAATCTCATACCATAACATCCAGTGGGCAACACAACTGAAAGGAAGGCATCAAAGAGATAAGGTCCACAATTTATTGACAATGGAATCTCATAAGAGAATTAGCAGGAGTCAAAACCACCATGTAGAGGGTGAGTCATCTTCTTTATTGAGCCAAGATATCCATAATCCCGTAACTATTGGCAGGAAATTCACATTCCTTCAGTCCATTCGTTGGATTAAATGCGTTAATGAATTCAACTAAAGATACAACTGGCTATTAGCCATCTGCGTGGCTAACAAATAAGATGGAATGTAAAGGATATCATAAGCAAATCACGATGAGAAGACAGGAATGAAATCTTCTGTTAGGCGCACAAATCACGATGAGGAGACAGGCACAAAATCTTCTATTATGCGCAGGGCCGTTTCATTGGCAGCCTATGATAGATAAAATGGAAATCATGATTGGCCTTGTTTATCATCTAACAGGCTTTAGATCTATACAAGCATTCTTACTAGCGATCCAAAGGCATTCTTATTAGCGATCCAAAATCTCTAATTTGTGGATCACTACTCGATCGTTTAA
The DNA here is from genome assembly GCA_001517045.1 of Pseudotsuga menziesii. Classification (NCBI taxonomy): domain Eukaryota; kingdom Viridiplantae; phylum Streptophyta; class Pinopsida; order Pinales; family Pinaceae; genus Pseudotsuga; species Pseudotsuga menziesii. Next base: position 156,332 of record LPNX011137023.1, on the reverse strand, counting down.
TCATTTTTATTGATTTTGTTTTATGTTTGCAGGTTTCCTATGAAAGGCTGGACAACAAGATAGGCGTTGTTGGTTGCACATGAAAGGTTGTTTGTGTTTGTTCTATTTATTTTATATATATATATTTAACGTATTTTTCTTTTTATATATATTAATATCAATGTTTCAAAATTGCATGGTTTTAATATGTGTGTGTGTGTGTGTGTGTGTGTGTGTGTGTTTAATGTTTATAGTTGCAGGTGAATGCACAGATCGAATGATAGGTCGAAGGATTTACTATTTTAATAATTTTCTTTTATTATGTCACCGCAGGTGATATATATGAATCAGTCATGAGTATTAATTTATTTAGATATGGGAAAAAAAATTCAATCTTCTAAAGTTTGTAATAGTTTTTATTAGATGTAATAGAATTTAGATTAAGGTTTGGTAATATTTAAGACATTTAATTATTATTATTATTATTTATTGTCTATTTTTTTAGATTACTATTGGCGTGGGAAGATGACGTTGCTCTTGGTTTCAGTTCCCCAAGACCCGGCGGGGAAGATGATATCAGCAATTGTGTAATTATCCCAACCTTTTCTGCTTTTGGCTCCTTGTAAGCAATGCAGAGGCACGTATGACAATTAATATTCCAAATTTTCACGATAAACAGTGCAGAGGCACGGATAACAATTAATATTCCAAGTTTTTAGGATGGGCTACAGAATATACTCGACGGCTTCTACACTTTTGCATAAAACCACAAGAAACAGAAACAAATAACATCCTGAATCCATTATGCTTAACAATCAAAGGAGAGCTATCGACTTCACACCACTCTGCCTAGATGAACAAAGGCATTGTGGGTTTACTGGGATAATGATAATAGAGGAAGAATGAAGGATAAATAACCAGCCCTCACAGAGAACCGACAACCCATGTCTTGCAAAGGACGAGAATATGAAGAAAAGCAATAGATGAATGACCAATACCCAGCAGAAAAAGGGATCTTATTGTTTATAATGCACGATCCCTGGACGTTGCTAGACTGTCAATTCTGAGAGGCTTTCGTAGGTGTCCACATTCTCACTCATCTCTTTATTATGGGCATATTTTCTTTACATTTCGTGTGTGTTTCTATTTTTGGAAAATACATTGCTTGCAGGAACTAGCATCGAGATCCATTAATTGCTTCATAATGGGCATCTTTTCTTTTTAGATTTTGAGTGCATCTTTTGTTCAGAGCAGACCTTGCTTGGCCATGACATAGCATAGAGCTTTATTAGACAGAATAAGATTTTTTCAAATAAGTTTTAAAAAAATATTATACAAAATGTAAAATGTGTTTTAATAAAAGATATATGGGATTTTACTGTGTTTTAATAAAATATATATGTAGTTTTTTTTAATCTAGAGAGAGTATTTTTTAACTCTAAATAATATAGAGATTAATTAACATAGGTATTTCTAAATAAAATAAAAGTGAATACTTTATACTTAGAGTTACTGTGGAAAGGATAAATAGAGTCAATTTTATTTAAAAAGATTGTTTTATGAATCTTATTAAAGAAAATCTGTGTGGCCAAGGGTCAAAGGAAGCTCTAATATTAATTAGCCACATTTAAATTCCAAAATAGATGGTAGAGTTTCCATTGGATCACAAAATAAATAGCTTTTTATCATGAAATCTTCATTGAAATTGACATTTTTGTAAGATAGTATGAAAGATTACATTATACAAAAGTGATTCATTCATTTCTCTTTTAAGTATGAAATGCCAAAAAAAAAAAAAAATATTATGTCACCGCAGGTGATATATATGAATTAGTCATGAGTATTAATTTATTTAGATATTATGTCACCGCAGGTGATATATATGAATCAGTCATGAGTATTAATTTATTTAGATATGGGAAATAATTTTCAATCTTCTAAAGTTTGTAATAGTTTTTATTATATGTAATGGAATTTAGACTAAGGTTTGGTAATATTTAAGACATTTAATTATTATTTATTGTCTATTTTTTTAGATTACTATTGGTGTGGGAAGATGACGTTGCTCTTGGTTTCAGTGCCCCAAGACCCGACGGCGAGGATGATATCAGTAATTGTGTAATTATCCCAACCTTTTCTGCTTTTGGCTCCTTGTAAACAGTGCAGAGGCACAGATGACAATTAATATTCCAGGTTTTCACGATGAACAGTGCAGAGGCATAGATGACAATTAATATTCCAGGTTTTCAGGATGGGCCAGTTCCCAAAAATTAAATCTGTCAACCATGGTTCTGATCATAGGCTGGCAATGATAATAATTAAGGATACCTGATAATAATTAAGGATACCAAGCTTAACATTTGTAGGTTTCCATGACAAAGCCTATTTGTCGCCCGATCCTCCATATACAAAGATGAAAATAGATCTTAGATCTTGTATTGATTAAGTGATCCTATTATCTATCAGCCTGATCCTCCATATCATATTGTATTGATTGAGTGATCCTATTATCTATCAGCCCGATCCACCATATCATATACTAAAACAAAGATAATATCATATCTTTATTGAGTCTTTTACCTAACTGCGTTGTACTGGTTGCTCGGACGGGTATCAGCTAGGGGACACATGTATTGGTTAGTTAGGTACGGGTTCTTTTTCACACCAGGTCTCAATCGGTATACAATATGATGAAGAAATAGTTGATTAAGGACTATCAGAACGAGGATTGAAAGCTTAACTTTGATGCTGGGATGTGGATACACTAATTTATTGCAATCGATGCAGGCATGACAAACAACATACTAAGAGCGTGGCAACCTGCATGTTGAAAGCATGGCAAGTTGCATGGTTGTTCGTTTTATTTTTATTATTTTTCATTACTTGGCCAGGCTCTCAGAGAACACAAGGGCTCTGAGAAATAAATCTTCGATATTGATGGCCAGGGTGGTTTTCATACATTATCATCTCCATTTGTTGCCACTGTAATATTGATGCTCTTGTTTTCATCCATTTATTTTCCTCTTGAGTATGTTGTGTAGTGTCAACTGTTCGGTGCTCCGCACCATAATTCTTGCCGATGTGGCAATGAACTCCTTATTGTTGGTTGCAAGTGTGCTTCTAGTGCAGAATGAGTTAATCTCTAATAATGATGGAACCATATCTTTTAGATGTTTTTTTTGGTCTCCAGTGGTTCGAATTTGAGGCTTTAGGGTTACTTTGATGCGTAGCTTATAAAATATGTTTAGGGTTAGGGTTATTTTAATTTTTAAACTAAAATGTCGGGAGCTGGCTGTATTGCATGGGTATTTGACAAATTCTTTTGCAGTCATTCATGCATGCTCCGCGAGGCTCTCAAAGAACACAAGGGATGGTTGCAAGTGTTCTTCTTGTGCAGAATGAGTTAAACCAATGGATTACACTAACTCTAGTTGTATTCTTATTTTATTAAAGAAATTAATTTAGGTTATTAGTGGTGTTGCTTTGATGGTGTTAGTTAAGAGAAATTATTCCGTTCTTAACTCTTTGGTGTAAGCCTGACTGCTTTTTGGTTATGTAGATCATTATATTTTGTAGTACATTTAGTTAAGAGCAATTATTCCAATCTTAACTCTTTGGTGTAAGCTTCACTGCTTTTTGGTTATGTAGATCATCATATTTTCTAGTACATATCAGCTGGAAATAATATTGTCCGATGATGTAAACCATAAACTTGTTAGAGTGGATTTATGTTCCTTCCTGGTAAGCCCCAGCTTATATGACTTATTTCTAAGCCCCATATAAAGATTCATTATTTCTAATTCATGGCGCTAACTTGCGCAGCTAGAAACTTTGCCAACCTCTTCCGGTATTCCCTGACTGAGTGCTACATAAAACAAATAGCAGACATTGCTTCTTAGTTTTATAATTGGATTCTTTACCTGTGAAATAGCAGGTTTTCTAGCAAAAATGGAGTGGAATTCTTTGTTGGACATAAAAAATAAACAATGAATATGAGAAGCTCGTTATACGAATGAATACGCCTAGTTTAGTACTTTCTTCTCTGGCCTTCATTTTGCCTCCTGTGAGTAAATGGTATGTAAGTTATAAATTGATGTGGAGAATTTGTTCTTCTTTTGTTTGGGAATTTTGATTAGTTAACCAATGAACAGACATTCTATTTTGATTATTACTATTGAACAGACTTTTAATTACCATTTAATTTCAGGTCTGTGATTGATATTGACGTATGTGAATCTCTTATCTTTATTTCTGTTCTCAATTTTCGCAATTCCATACTTATTGGGGTAGTTTTTCATTAAGAATTTGTGCCGTCAAAACAGTAACCTGTGCGTTTTAGTAGGAATTGGACAACTAAAATAACAAATATAATAGAGGACCATGTACTGATAGGATCAAAAGTTTAGGGAAATAATTCCCATAGAATTTTTACATCAAGAGATATTCTCAATATTGACATGCTTCGCGAATGAATCTACAACATTATTTAAAGGTTCAAACATTTCCAACACCACCACCTTCTTGTCATCAATCATATGTCACACAAATGGTACTGGACATCAATATGATTTGTTTTAGCATGATAAGTAAGGTTCTTTGCTAGAAAAATTACACTATGACTATGACGATTTGGTGATACGGTTAAACAGTGGATAGCATTTAACTAACCTTCTGTGGATAACATTTAACAGAAATTTGCCCCTAGCGGCTATAGTTTGTAGAATCCCGCTGCAAGTGAATTGTACATAGTGACGCATAACAATCTTCTTGGACATGCAGCTGCTGTGGAAGTATATCAGAGCAAATACCAGGTGAATTTTTTTGCATACAAAATCACTAAATAAATTGAGAGTAGCTATAGCTTTCATGACGGATCATCCAATGCACTATATATTAATATTTAGACTAAGATCAATTATGAACGATTTATTAAACACTTGGAAAATACTGTTAAGTTACATGTTTGTTTTTTTACCATTTAAAGGTGTTTGTATTTTACAATCCAAACTTTAGTGTCAATTCAATCTTAAGGTAAACATTAAAAATTGAGACCAATTCAATTTGTTTTTAATAACTTTTAAGTTCATCTATGTGGAATTTTGAATAAATTCATTGAAGTGAAGAAACAATTCACTTTGTGGTTAAATACAATGTAAGTTCTTCTATGTGGAATTTTAATTAAATTCATTGAAGTGAGAAGTAATACCAAAATCATATAGATTATGTGTTTTGATTTTATTTTATATATGAAAATATAGGAGTTTATATCTATTTCTATTTTGGATTTATTATGATTATAGATGGAGTTTACATCTACATTTTGGATTGGAAAACCTAGAAACAAGATTTACATTTGTTTAGATTTGGAATTAACATAAATTTAAGTTAATATTTTATTATAATATATTTTATTTCTTTATCATTTAAAATTCTAGCTAAACAATGGAAAATAATTTAATAATTTTTAAATTGAATTTTTATGTTAAAAACATTATTTAATAATAATAATATGTTTTTAAGTTTATAGTTAAACTAAACACCAATTTGATACATGAAATCTCTTTTTTTTTCAAACAAAAGATTTTTTTACTAAATTTAATTACTAATGTCTAAAAAAGTATACATATATGAACATATAACCTCTTAAAATATATATATATATATATATATTATTATTAATATAATATAAACATATAACCTCTTAAAAAAACATATATTATTAATAAATAAGCCTAAATAATCCCATTCAAATATGTAAAAAGTTTACTTACATTCGACATATAACTCTATGTATTACCTCCTTCTATATTCCTATTTCATATTGTTTCCACAAAACAGTTATGAAATATTTGCACTAATTGAATAAACTAAAACGCAGTCAAAATAGAGATTGATTTTATATTTGGATGAATTAACAAATGATTGTAAATCTCAAGAAGATATTATGTTTAATGTAATTAAATGCAATACTCGTGAATTCTAGTGACTTGGGTTTGCTTTATTTTGTCAAATAAATAAGGGAAAATATGGGAGCATACTTCGATGTATGTAGACCATTAGCCTAGATCCAAATCCTAGGCTCTATCAAGCGCCGAGAGGGATCAAATCTCCCGAGGTGCAAACCTCCTTTAGTGCAATACCTGAGAAGAGGTTTGCACCTCGGGAGATTTGATCCCTCTCGGCGCTTGATAAAGCCTAGGATTTGGATCTAGGTTGGTTTCAGTCGTGGGTGGTGACACAAAATTGGAGTTTGATCAACATTGTAAAGAACAGGATCATTCTCAAGAGTGAAATGTGAAATGCATGTGTAGGAATTAGAGGGATTCGTCTACACTCTCTTGCCTAATATATATATATATATATATATATATATATTAAAATAGATATTAATATTTATATCTTTAAATTTAACATTCAATATTTTAAATTTAGCAAAAATAAACAAATATTAATTTTAAAGTTAATATTAATTTAAATTTAAAATATAAATTAAAATTAGAATTATATTTTAATTTAATTTTAAATGAACTAAAGTATATGATTCAAAATAAGAAAGTATATGATTCAAAATTGGATATGATAATTTTAATAAACATCAATCATTATTATTAAAAAAATTGGCTTAATCATACATAATATTTCCTTGAAAATATCATATGTACATATATATCTTTACTGAGCCTAAAAGTTAAGAGCATGGAGCTCCTCCTAAGAGATCATATTCAAAACTATACTTAATTGGATCCAATCATATTGAAGCAATTCTTGGATCCATTAATATTAAGGCAATTCTATCAAATATTATTATTAAAAAATTAAAAAATACTCAATTACATAACATGACAGAGGCATGTAAGGTACAGGCTGAATGAATGATCAACAGTGTTATCAAATACTACTATTAAAAAAGAATCCAGGAATACTCAATTACATAACATGACATAGGTATGTAAGGTATAAGCTAAATGAATGATCCACACAGTTATAAAACACTACTATTAAAAAAGAATTAAAGAATACTCAATTACATAACATGAGAGGGGTATGTAAGGTATGGGATCAATTACATAACATGAGAGGGACCGTATGTTGTTGAATGAATGATCAAAAGTGTTATCAAATATTACTATTCAAGAAGAATTAAAGAATACTTAATTACACAACATGATAGGGTATGTAAGGTATAGGCTGAATGAATGATCGACACAGTTATCAAATACTATTATTAAAAATGAATTAAGGAATACTCAATTACATAACATGAAAAGGGTATGTAAGGTACGGGCTGAATAAATGATCGATATACACTTTTATCAAATACTACTATTAATAAAGAATCAAGGAATTCTCAATTACATAATATGACTGGGTAAAAAAGAATCAAGAAATACTCAATTACATTATATGACAGGGGTATTGGATGAATGAATGATCCACACTGTTAGTTAGTCACAGCTAATTTTTTTTATGAGATTTAAACATAAATAAAAAGCCTAACCATTCTCCAACCACCCAATCTACACTCAATTTAAGCCAATACAATCATTTGTATACTTATTTACACTCAAAAAAATATGTTAAAAAATATAAACTTAAATGAAACAGTAGAAATAGTAGACATGATACCTTGCAATGCCCTGGGAATATGACTATCAATATCAACATCCCTTTCACGTTCCCCTCAAGCAAAGAAATGACGGACGATTAACAACACTTCAGTTTTTTTTGTAAAAGTTGATGAAATGCAGAAGACCAAGCACCAAAAATGGGTCCAAGGAATTCCTGTTACAAATATCTCATTCATGCGAATTTAAGCTTTCAACGACCGATTCTTTTGGGTCGGAGGAACTCCTGTTACAAATCTCTCATTCATGCAAATTTAAGCTTTCAACGACTGATTCTTTCTGCAGTCCAGCTTTCCCTAAATCTGACCACGAACACCAATGATTTTTTTGAAATGAAATCTAACTGTAAAAAAATCTCCCTAAAGCAAGAAAATTAATATATAAGCAGGGTTTTTAAAGCAAGAAAATTAATATATAAGCAGGGTTTTTAGAAGAAAAAAAAAGTGAAGCTAGACAAAATCATTTAACTATTTCCTGTGCATTGGATGGGGCAGAGATAATATGTACCAATTAGCAGTGCCCTGCACTCAGGCAGAACAATAATTCAATAATTGCAACTATCAAATCATAGATTTCATCGAAGAGTCCCGATTGATCAATTTAATTGGAAAAAAATACGATCTTTAACAGCAAAATCTGTCAAGACACACTATTGATGATCAATAAGTCCATAAGCATTAGGGAATTCAGCAATCCTCTACCAAATAGGACACAAAACAGTAGCGAATATACAAAATACTCATGAAGATATACATATGCATATATGTATGCAGGAATCAAATTGCAGTTGAAGTAGTAGAAGTGATGGCATTGCGGGGAAGGGGAGTGGCCTATTTCTTCTTGAAGGATCCAGGGAAGTAATAGGGGCTTTCTTCATCGATTGGAGCTATGCTCATCCAACTAAAATTACCATTATTATTATTCACACTGCTACTCCGTGGGATACCGAAGGCCATGCCGATGCTGTTACTGGTCGCTTTTGCGCTAATCGCCTTGAGCTCCTCGTCATGATCATTTACAAAATATTGATCATCATTTGAATGTGATTTATTCTCCATAATTTTGATAAGCCAGCGTAGATTCTCCTCTTCGCGTGTTTTGCTGCTGTCACCGCCGGTGTTAGATGAATCTGCAGGAAGTGAACCCTGGCGAGTCCGGTAGCCCGATTCCGGTAAAATGAAGGCAGTAGTGTCGGCGTGAGCGCAACTGCAGCTGAGCATAGTTTGAACGTATAAATATCGACACCTGCACATAAGTTTTACCGGTGAAATTGATCTGAAAAACTTGATTCGACATAAATTCCTTGCCGCAGCCTTCAAGGAACCTTTCTGGGACTTCCGCTTAGGCTTTTCTTTAACTTCTTGAATATCTTTACTTTCTTGATCGAAATTGATGATCTCACTGCTATTGTAGCCGTTCATTGGCTTTGTAGGCCCATCCTAATTATGCTGATTAGAATCCATTATAATCTAAATTTCAACAGCAAGATCTCTCCCATAATATTCACTAATATTCACTTTCACTATTATTTTTGGCGGACATGTTACATACGTTACATCACGTTACAAGATCTCTCCCATAATATTCACTTTGACTATTATTTTTTGCTTACATGTTAGTAACGTTACATCACGTTACAAGATCTCTCCCATAATATTCACTTTCACTATTATTTTTTGCCGACATGTTAGTAACGTTACATCACGTTACAAGATCTCCCCCATACTGGGCTGTAGAGCGCCTCTCGGCGCAATAATGGGTCCAATTTACTTCTTAAACTTAATCTCCATGCTTTGGTCAGAGGATAACTTCGCCAACATCTAGGTGCAACTACAATACTTCACAATTCTTTGAAAATATATTGTCTCCCTATTTTGTGATTGTAACCAATAGAGAATGACTCATAGATGAAGAGGGGAGACGACATAAAATTTTTGGAATAAATCAGAAAATTGAAAAAGAAAGTTGCATTTCTAAGGAATTGGAGTTTTGTTCCGGGGGAAGACCCATCGTCATATATTGGAAATCGTGTGATCTTGTCATGCACTTCCAACGGATCGCTGGCTATGGCTCACTGTTTGATTCTAGTGAATTTTATATTAACTTTTGTTGTCGTCCCAATGCTTGTTTGTTATACTTTGGTTTAGTTATTAGATGATATATTGGTGATTGCAAGTTGACCTTATTTCTATAAATTTCATGCATGATATGCGATGATGTAATTTATTCTTTCTTTTCCATAATTATGGATTATAATATCTCAACGGAATTGTACAAGTGGGTCGACCCCACAACATTTCACACTACCAACAAAAAAGTATATCGTCTATGTTTTTATTATGGTTTAGGAATATTTACCTAGAATAAGAAAAAAATAAAAATAATGTTTAATATATTGAAACTCCACCCACATGTTTTTTAGATGTCTATTTCCAAGGTGTGCCTTTCATTAATTTTTGTTTTTTTTGTTATAATTATACTTAATACATATATAATGAGGTCACTAATAATATGTTTAAATATATTTTTATGGAAACAAAGTTATGAAAATACTTTATATTTTTATTTTTACATGGAAATATGTCGCTACATTAAAATCAACCTCATTTATTTAAAATCTAAAACCAAGGTATGTTTAGATTACATAATCCATACATTTATATAATCAAGGTATGTCTAGATTACATAATCCATAAGAGTGGCATGTTAAAATTTTTGTAGATGGTCAAATAAACTAGTTGTTTTTCTTATAGTATTGGTGTTATAGCAATAACTATTAGTAACTGCGGTGACATTGCCACCTCGTGGCTCTTGTGTTTTATATATATATCAGTTTTATTTATATATCTATATTTTTTTTAAACTTTGTTCCAATGTTTATTGTTTATATATATATAATTTTTGTTTAGCATTTTTTTTATATATTAGGTGTTGATCAAAGGGTTAAATTTTTTCTTTTTTTACTTTTCATTATTTAAATTTAAATTTTTATTTTAAAAAACTAAGATTAAAACAAACTAAGAAGCATTGTAAAACTAAAACAAATAACTATATATAGCAAAACTAAAACTAGTATATAGATTTATTTATTTATTTATTATATTTTTTATTTGTTTATTTATTTTATTTTCTAATTGTTCATAGATTTAAAAGAAACTAACTCCTAATGCATTTTTTATTCCTAGCACGACTAGAAAATTTATTAAATGAAAAATGAAAATGAAAAGCGATAAAAAAATTTCATAAATTTTTAGATTTAAAAGATTAAAAATATTTTTTTAATTCCTAACAAAATTAATAACAATGGTAATTAAGACTATTAAAAATAAATTTTTTAACAAATAGAAACATTGAAGCAAATTAAAGCAAAGCATCCTATATGCTAATTTAAATTGAAAAAACCTAAAACCTGTCTACTTTACTTTAATTTGAATTTACAATCATATACGTGTAGTGAAATTTCTAGTGGAACCATACATTTTTTTTTTCCATGGAAAAAAACCATATATATATATTGAAATATCATATACATTCCACATATAGAACAATAACTACGTATTGTTTATTGTCACAATTAAGTCATCAACAAAAACTGATATTTACATATTTAAACAACTTTTAAACAAGCTTTAAACAACCCTCAAAAGTCATAAACAGTCTTCAAAAAAACATAACAATTCAGCTATCATAAGCTTTAAACAACACTCATCTCCAAAAAAATAACCCAGCAAAATCCATAGGCTTTAACAGCATCCAAAACAACAACCAAACTGCATCCAAGCAATACAGATATCATAGACTTTAAACAGCATCCAAATCTTCAAGAATTTTCCATCTTTCGCACCACCTGTTAAAAAAACATAACCATATTTGATACTCCATCCACCTAGTGCTTTGATATCTGCCATGAGCCAGATAAAACATTAGATCCATCTTTTGCCAATGAGTCCGCTAAAGTATTTCTTTCTCGATAAATATACATAAAGTGCACTTTATAGAAAAAATGTGCCAGTTTGTGTACTTCAAGCAAAATCTGCTCAAGTAAAAGATTTTGTATACGATACTTACCAGAGACCCAGTTGACAAGAAGCTGTGAGTCCCCGAAAATCTGCAGGTGCTTGACATTATGTTGTAGAGATAGAGAAAGTAGCAATTTTAATCCTAAAAGTTTAGCAAAATTATTTGTTCCAATGCCCAAACCAGCTTTGAAAGTATAAAAATGATCATCTGATATAAAAAATACCCCCCCCAACTCCACATATTTTTGGATCCCCAAATGCCGAACCATCAAAGTAGCCCCAAGGGTATGACTTATCAATAACTTCAGTCACTACCTGTCTAATTCTGATAATCTTATCTTGTGGAAAAGCTTTTAAACAACCCAAACTGAAAGTTGATACCAAGTAAGGAGATAAAACTTTATCTTCGAAATAGCATTGATTTCATGCTTTCCATATGAACCATAACACAATTATAGGCAACAATCTAATATGTTTCAGTTCACCCTTCAAAACCCAGTTCTTCAGACAAGTAGCCACCGTGGTTCTAGTCCATAGATTTGTTACCCCCAACTTAGCCTCAATTTCATTCCAAACGTGTCTAGTAAAAGAGCATTCCACACCAATATGAACATTAGATTCATATGTATATTTACATAAATAACATCTACCCAGCCCTTCAAATCCCTTACAGCAAAGAACATCCCATGTTAATTCTTTTTCCTATAATAAAAACCAGCGATTTTTTTTTTCTTTGAGTGGGCATTTGAATTTCCAGAGAACCTTCCACCACCAGGATAGCTCCTCCTCCTGTCTCTCCAGCATTAAATGAAGATAACCAGCTCTAGGAGTGTATTTCCCAGATTTGGACCGATTCCATACCAGGATATCCTTATCATCAGACAGTCTGACATGACTAGTTTTTAATAAACCCACATAATCATTCCAGCAAGTAATATCATTTTGATCAGTAAGCCCAATCAAATCAGCATTATAAACCAGCCTTGATTATTTAGTAAAGATAAATCAAAGCAACCTATATCACTTAGAGAAAAAAGTCCAACATAATGAAGTTTATCCACCAAACTAAAAGATAAAGTATGTCTCCACTTACAGCCAACCCAAGGATCCATACCAATTCTAACATTGACCCCATTACCCACCTTCAAAATAAGAGAATTACCAATAAGGTCAAAATACCAAAGCACTGCTTTCCAGCAGATGGACATACATCTCTTCTTTTTAACCGTCATATGGATCCAGTCCATCAGGGATTAAGGAGATATATACTTTTGAATAGCAATCTGCACCCAGAGCCCCATTCCATGAAGCAGATTCCAAACATTTTTTGCTGCAAGTTCTTTAGAAAACAGAGCTGGTATCTTCAACCCCCAACCTCCCAGAAAATTTGGACATGCTAATGATTCCATGATGTCCAGGGTAATCCAGAAGAATCCGAATTCCCTGTCCATAAGAATTTAAAGCATAAAATTCTGATTTTTTCAATAATGCCGAAGGGTATCCAGAAATTCATCCAATACACTGGAATAGATTCTAATATAGATTTGACCAGTATGAGCTTACCTCCCTTAGACAACCATCGAAAGCTCCAGCTCTTGATTCTCTTTTCCACCTTAACCACCAGCCAGTCCCAATGTTTACTGAAATATCTACAAGGTTTTAGAAAGAACCCAAGGTATTTCAAACCATACTCAATTTTGTCAACAGTAAAAGAAAAAATATTCTGAACAGTAATCAACTCAACAACATCCAACCTGGAGTATAGTAATGTTGATTTATCTACATTTATCATCATACCAGATGCTTTACATAAGTTTTGCAAAATCTCATAAAGAGTAGATAGAGATTGCTCAAAACCATCAGGTATTATTACAATATCATCAACAAATAAAACATGAGTTAATGTAATATCATTCCCAAAAGATATCCCGTGAAAATCTCCAGAAGCTTTTGCTGCCAATAAAGATCTACCCAAACCTTCGACAACTATAAGAAAAAGGACCAGAGCCAGAGGATAGCCTTGCCTCAATCCTTTGCCTGATTTGAAAAAAGATGAAGCCACTCCATTAATCATAACATCAAAAGAGACAGAAGATAAACTACTCATAACCCAAGATATAAAAGGAACAGAGAAGCCCATTTTAGTCAGGATTATCCTTAAGTAAGTCCAGCTGACTCTGTCATAGGCTTTAGACAAGTCAATTTTTAAAACAACAGACTTCAATTTTTTAACATAAATGGAATGTAATCCTTCATAAATTACCCACACTGCATCATGAATCTGCCTACCAGGTAAAAACCCAAATTGTTCTCTAGATATGTATCTTCCAAGAACTTTTCTAATACGCATCGAAATGATCTTTCCAATGATTTTATAACATGAATTACACAAAGAAATAGGTCTAAAATCTTCAAAATATTTAGGCATATCTTTCTTAGGAATTAATGCAATAAATGTTGTGTTGAAAGTAGCCGAAACTTTGCCAAATTTACGAGAGTCATCAACAAATTTTAATAGGTCTGGACCCATAACATCAAACAGCACACGATAAACTTCTACCAGAATCCCATCCGGACCCGAGCTTTTGTCATTTTTGCTAACAGATAAAAACTTTTGCAACTCCAACAAAGAAATAGGTTGCATAAGATCATCATTTTCCGAATCAGATATAGAGGTTGGAAAAGACTCAACAATTTTCATTATCTATGGAAGATGAAGTGTCTTATCTTCCTGAAACAACTGCTCAAAATGTTGAACCCCTGCTTTTGCAATTGCATCAAAGCCTTCCACAGAAAGTCCATCATCTCCTTCAATATTCTAGATAGAGTTAATATTCTTATGATGATTAGCAAAATTATGAAAAAAAGAGGTGTTGTCATCACCACAAACAAGCCAGATAGCCCTACTCTTTTGTCTAGCTTCCTGCTCACGAATTAAGAGAATAGGTCTCTTACGAGATTCCAATTCAATAAGAGAACTCCTCTCATTTTTAGTGGAGAAACCAAATCCAGGTTTTTTAAAAGAATCTGTAATCAGACCTTCAATTTCCACTAAATCTTTGGTTTCCATAACCTTTTGCTTGATAGACCATTCAATAGAAGCTTCCTTTATGGTTTTAAGATTGGCCACAAAATGTGAAGCAGCAAAAACCAAAGGATTGTCCTCATATACATTCCAGGAAGCCTTAAGAAGCTCAACAAAATCCCCATTGGATAACCAATTAGCATTAAATCTGAAGGGATATCTCGGTTTAGGATTATTGGATAATAACTGAAGGAAAAATGGGTGATGATCAGAGTCCCCCCCAACTCCCACCCATTGTCTAAAATGTAGATCTCGATCCAATAAATCAGCTGAGATCAGAAGTTTGTCCAAATGCTTAGATATATTATCATTCCCAATTATTCTATTGGACTAGGTAGGTGTTAAGACAAGTGGAACAATATCTATCAGACCAAAATAGTCAAATTTCTCAGATAAAAAATCTGATAAGTTATCCACCCGAGCCTTTACACTCCAAATTTCTGAACAACCCAAAGAGAAATTAAGATTTCCCCCAAAAATCATACGAGCAGATTTAAGACAATCCAGAGAAAGAAGGTTGTTCCAAAACCTAACCCTATCCAAATAGGGCCCATAAATATTCATAAAGCAATAAACATCCTTCATTTCAGTTGAATATAGAGAAGCACATAAACTAGATTCCATCGCCCATGCATTAATCAGCTTAAAATGTCTATTCCTCCAACCAATTAACAGACCTCCAAACATCCCTTTAGCATCCAAAGAGATAAAATTCCAACCAGGAAGCATTGATTCCAGCTCACCAACCAACCCGAGCCCATTACCCATAGTCTCTTGTAAAAATAATACATCAATAAACTGATCTTCAATCAACCTATGAACAGCTAGTTTTTTTGGTAAACTAGCTAAACCCCGACAATTTAAGGTTGTAACAATCATAGAGAAACCCTAGAAAGGGCTTCCACTACTCTAAGTTCCCCAAGAAGGTGATCCAACTTAAAATTAAGATCCTGCTCATGTGAACAAACAGAAGCCCTAAGGTTATCACCTGTGACTACTTCAGACTGTGTCTTGTCTAAAACCCCTGTCACAACTTTTTTAGATGACGATCTAAGAAAGTATCCCTTCTCTTTAGAATCTTTTACAGGAGATACAAACCCTAATCCCCCTAGAGAAGACTCTGATAATCTGAAAACTCCTGCCTGTGCCTCCAAAAGGGGGTCAAAAGAATTTAAATCCTTATACCCAGGGAAGGTAAAATTAAAAGGTTTATCCAAATCCAAAGGTTTAAGAACCTCATAATCATCAGTACCCAAGCCTGAATTTTTTTTTGAATTCTGATCAACCACAGGATCGAGAGTAACCAAATTTTGAACATGATCGAAAGTCTGAGCAGCAGGGACTAACCTAAGAATACCAGCGTCCTCCTCCAAAGAACCAGAACCTAAATTAACCATCCCTGCATCAGGAAAAATCCTAGATAAGCCCAAATCAGGTGAACTATTGGGTATCTGTTCAACAACCGGATCTATAGGAACCAAATTATCAAAAGACTAAACAACAGGTACTAACCCATGATTGCATCCAGTGACAACCTCCAAAGGATCAAGGCCTAATTCCAACCCTTCTTCATGATAAACCCCATTCGAACCCGCATGTTTCTTCACCCTCCAAACAGGTTTTACCATCCCACCCAGATTATGAAAAGGAAAACTACAATCATAAGCTAAATGTCCATTTCTATGGCACCTAAGACATTTAAACGGAACCCCTACATAGTCCAGAGGCTGTATAAAATTCAAATTATCTTTTGAAATCATCAGATCAGCCACCAACCCATGACTAATGTCTATAAGGACTAAAATTTTCCCCAAACAACATACACCAGACTGAAGAAAGGATAGGTCAGCCTCAAGGAAAGTTCCTAAGGAATTTTTGACCATTTTAAAGAAGTCAAGGGACCATAACTCAAAGGGGAGGTTCGAAAATTTAACCCAAATTGGTAATGTATCATACCTTTCAGTGCGCAGGTTGAATAAAGGAGTCCACCACTTCAGGAGAAGACCAGTACCCTCCCATCTCCAAGAACCAGCAAGGACGGAGTCTGAATCTGACGCATCATAAAAATTGAATGCAATCCAGCCCCTCGGCAGAATATACACCTCCGGACAATGTGAAATGCAGGCCATCCAAGATTCAGAAACCCATTTCTTCAAACCCGACGCACTGAGCTTTCATCCTTCGAATCGCCCAACAATTGTATGTGCATCCGTCAGTATAACTTTGTTTAGTTTAATGTTAGCGCCAACCACTAACAAGACTGGATTCAGATCTTTTTTAATAACATGAGAAGCTCTTTGTTTCCCATGCTAAGAATTCTTAGAAAATGGAGTAACAACCGGCGAAACCATAGAACCTACCACCGGTGAATCCATAGGACCTTCCACCGGGGAAACCACCGACAAAACCACAAAAACTTTCACCGGATTCAAATCCTTCGACAAATGAAGGCCACCATCAGGATCAGATGAAAATTCCGGCAGAGGTTTAAAAAGGTTGTCCATGCATATATCCAAATCTAAACCAGCTCTACACCTGAACCCATCACCAGGATGACCAGCAATATTTCCCATAATACTAATCTTCGAAACCCTTCCAAAATGAACCTTCCCAGTATTCACCATGTTCAAACCCAACAGCTTATCAACCTTCCCCACTGTAAAATCACCAGAATTCACAGGAGACTGCCCTTCAAACTAAACATCGTAACCATCGCCAAAGGAAAAATCCTCATCGCATTGTGTCAAAACCTCCACTGAAGAAACCAAACATCCACCCACAAGGTTGAAAGTCTTTTGTAGCTTGGGTGGAGTGCACGCCAGCGCTTTCAAGTCCCAGAGAGACATGAAGCAACGTGGCAACACGATACACCAGTAAGTACTGCAAAATAAAGCAACCTTAAATGCACTTTAATCAACTCCGCCAGATATATCCATCGCCAAATCTGACAAAGCCAGGGATAAATTGTCGCCTAAAAACAATCACCGTTAAACCTCACTACAAATAGAAAAACCACAATCAAAACAGTCAATCTGTCAAACAAATCCCGAGAAATCAATGCATTAAAACCATCATAGGACGCAATTCCAGATAATCTTCGGACTTGAATGCACCAGATCCAAACGTCATCACTCAAGCACAACTAACGACCAAAAAACATGAACCTAACCAGACTCTCGCCAGGTGTATGTTAAATCGCAACAACGCCATCCCATAAGGTAACTCAAAACACAAACCTAAGGATGCTAAGAAGGTAAACATTAAATCACAGGTACAAACCCTCATTAATGAATCTACCAACCTTCCAAGGAGTACGATCAAGACCCCCGCCGGGTGTACGTTAAATCGCCATTGCATACATCTTCCAGGTGTACGTTAAATTGCCCTCCATAATACCCAAGAGATCAAATAGTGGAACCATACATGTAAAAGACGTAAAAGAATGTTTACATAAGATTTTACAAATTGAAATCTAATATATTCAAAAATATGTGAAATTAGGTATTGTAAATGTAAATTAACAAAGAAAAAACAAAAACAAAACTGATCGAACCTAACACTTACTTGGAACCATTGTTCGATGTAGCTCTCATTTACATGATGATCACCCGAGATCCCTTATTCACCCTCTTCAATATCCAGTTCAAACAAGTGTTCTTCATCTGATATGCATGATTCTTCAAATGTCGATTCTTCCTTGTTTTCTTCAGGAAGAGTGATTTCATCCTTGATTGCTGTCAATATCTCCTCTTCTTGAGAAGAGGAGATCCCAACTTTTGCTAGGATCTGAGTGAGCCACTCTAGGCTTATGCTCGTTGTAAAATCATTTTATCAAATCAAATGCTTAAAAAACTGAAAAACAAGTACATGACAAATGCAAAAAACAGTGTGAAATGAGTTAGTACAAAACGAGTGCAAAAACAGAAATAAAAAGTGCACAAAAATCAGTACAAAATAAAAAAATGAACCGATACAAAGTTAAAAGCAAGCTAGTATGAAATAAAGGCTAGCAAAAAAATTAAAGCAATCCAAACTTTACACGAAAAAAATGAAAAGAGAAAATTTGCATAAAAACAAACTCGCATTTGCAAAAAATGAAAGAACACTCTTGCAGAAAAAGAAAACACTTTGTAGAAAAATAAACACGCTTGCGAAAACAAAGGAACAACAAGGCTTTGGGGCATCTCACTATAGTGGATGTGCAGGTTCTTAACTCTCGTCTTACCGTTCTCCCCTCCCCCTTGTTGTGTAATGTAAAAGTAATATATCTATCTATCTAAACTTTGATCCCTTTTAGCATCTCCCCGACAATGACGCCAAAATGTTAGTGAAAAATATTAAACAATTTATAACATATATCCAACGATTTAATTGTCAACCCAAAGAGATCGTAAACTTAGAAGCGCAAGCAACATATATGCAAGATCAAAATGATACTAGCATATTCTACAACTGAAATTGAATCTAGTTTATGAAAACAGGAAATTGTATGAAAATAAATTCAATCTTAGAAAGCATGAAATTGCATAAATTAACTAGGTAAAGAAATAATGAAATTAAATATGTGAGCTCACGACAAATCTATACAATCAATTCATAAGAAAGAAATCACTGAAATTCTATACTAACAATTAATAAGAAAGAAACTCAAATTAAGATGAGAGAATAAAAGGATTTGCATTAAGCATCATCTCCATTACATAACAATCAAAATACACTCTATGACTAACTCTCAAAACACATAAACTATTCTCTACTTCCACACCACTAGAGAGGCCTCCTCCAAAATGAGGAGAGAGCCCTCCTATTTATACATGAATTCAAGATAACTAATCATAATCACGATCCACTTTCTTCTCAACTTACCCCTCAAAATTCTCCAACATACCCACTTTTCCCTCAACGTATCCCTTCAAATCCTCCAACAAATTCTGGATGAAATATTCTCTCCACATCTCCATAATCCTCTCCTTGAAATTATCTTGAATTATCTTTTTCAAATCTTGAAAAGATGGAGAAAACATTCGGGGAAGCTTTTGAATACTCCTTGGTTGAAAGCTTCAAATATCCCTACATTACAAAGCTCACACAAATATTTGAGATATATATGAAAAATATATTAATTTCTAATATTTAATCAAAAATTCTCTTAAAAATACTCAAAACAAATAATTTGGAAAATGATAATATAAACCCATATGTATTATGAAAGTGGTGGAGATTAATGGTTTTATGGAAGGATAAAATAGGAATAAAGGTGACAAATGGTATATGAAAGATGAATAAAATGTGGTATTTTTGCAACCAAACAACTTGGAAGTCATCATTGACTTCCTTTATGATCTCAGAACTCTCCCTCGCATCATTTTTCAATGGGAGTTGCATGCCTTCTTGCATCTTACAAGGTGTCACGAAGCCATTCGATCCTTTTCCATATCACTACATCATCTCTTGGTACATCAACTAGTTCTACTGGATCTACTATCTTGTCTTGATAATTAGAAGGAATATCACTATACTATAGGGAGACTCATCCTTTAAAACTTCTTACTTGGATCAATATCCCCACACCATATTACTCAAGATAATGGGAGATTGTTTTCCCTTGGCTAGGTTATTCACCTCTAGCCATATTACTTAGGTCCTACGGATGAATGTCTACCCATAAAAACATGGATGAATCCTAATCATGGATCTATTTTTCCCAATCTTCCTTGGAATATAAGTGTATGTTGGTCAACCAAGGATTCTCTACGGATTCATTTATGTGAATGCTTCCTCAGTATTCTTGTTCTCTAATATCTGGTGAGGACACTTAACGTGAGCATAATTAATATACCGGATACATATTCTTGTAACAACATGGGTATACTTTCACAATATTCATAATGAACCTATTCTACAACACATGACATAAATGTCCACACGGGTTAACCAATACTAAATTAAACAATTATGTTATTCATCAATAATAATCCTAATTAAGCAAATAAAACTTATTACACAAAGTATAAAATGCTTATCTTTGTTTGTTTTGTTGACTCCCTCTTGATGTCTACCTCCTTGTAGAAATCACTGGAGTTTATGGAAGGGTACAATGCTTCATCATCTAATCTGAATACCTTGATCAAGTTCTGAACTTTTGGAACTTGTTGAAGTCTTCATCTTATGTCTTCATGTCTTCTTGGAGAAAATCATGCATAGTGCAAGGAGACATCCAAAGATGTCACTATCATCAGTTTGCATGTGTTTGAAATACTAGATCCAAGACCCTCTTGGGTCTACTAGATCATTGCTAAGAAAATATCCCTTGGCATTCTTGCCAAGTGTATAACCCTTGCAAATACCTTCACGTTCTGCCTAAATATTTAGGAATACTTATAAGATTCTCTGCAATCTTCATCAAATATGTCTTCTTTTCTTATGAGGTGGAAACTCGTCAACATTAGTTGCATATTTCCTTTCTTTCCGTTTCTTTTGAGGACATTAATAAGCAAGGTGACCAATTGTATAATTATTGTAATATTTTATCTTTGAAAGATCCTTCTTATTTTGTTTTGGAGTTGGTCTCCTATTTTCCTTATTCTCATCATTTCTTATTTTATTTTCTTCTCAGAACATTGGAAATCATAGTGACAACGATTCTGACACCTGTGACATCTTACTTTTGAAATATTCTCTTGATCTTGAACTCGGGTTGATTCTTCTCTTGAATCTCTCTTCTTCTTAAAATTTCTTCTACTTCCTTTTCCTTTCTTCTGATATTGGGTTTCCATGTCTCTAGAAGAACCATTGTCCACTGATGAGATATCATTTATATATGAAATAGTACCATTAAGAGCATAGATAAAAGAGTATTGTAGTAATGCCAAATATTTATTTTTATTATTTTGCAAAAGTAAACAAATAGTAGGGATTTCCAAGAATACGCCTTATCACATTAGTAATTTAAGTAATTAATGGATTACTAAAAAGCCTTATTTATTTAATTATTTTGTTAATATTTCTTAGTGATTAATCTAACTATCTTGTATTGACTTGTTTTAGGATTGGATTGCCAAGAAGTATTTTTTTCATTGCAAGTTTTACAAGAAAAAGTTGAAAAATTGAGTTGATATTTTCTCAAGCGAGACCAAGAGTAGATTGCCAAAAAAAAATACACATATATTTTGAAGATGCACAAGGATGCTACATCAAAGGGTTCTATAGACTATTGTTTTTCCTATTAACAATTTTCTAAGACATTGATTTCTCCTTTTTTTCTATGTTATCTTTTGTATTCTTTTCACTTTATTTACTACTTCTACTTTTGAAATATCTTCACCATTCTAACTAGCCTTGAGCTAGATTTAACTTCTTAGAACACTTCTACGCATGCCTTTCCTCATTGTACATAATCACAAGCTCTAAAAACTAAAAAAAATACACACAAACATACCTAAGAAGATAAATAACTAAAAGTAAACTAAATGGATGTGTATCATCTGTTAGTTATCATTGTGAAAGCCTTTTTGGTTTACTTTTACTTCATTTTAGAAAACTGAATTTTACAGCAAGATTTTATCATAGGTTGATGCTCACAAAATACTCCAGCGTTGTCTGATTTTAATTATAACATCTTAACTATTTTATTTCTGCATTATATTAAGTTATTTGCTTAATTTGCATGTTTAGTATGGTTGGAAATTACATTAATAAAAATCAACATTAATTAATCTTATTCAAAATATTCAAAAGAGTTTCTAAGTCTTGACCATTAGCAAATAATCTTATTCAAAACATTCAAAAGAGTTTCTAAGTCTTGCCCATTAGCAAATAATATATTTTCTCAAAGACAACACTTACCTTTGGAAAAGCGAGACGACTCCCTTTAAGTGAAATCATTTTAATTGTTAAACATACATTTCACTTTCAACTACCAACTTCTATTTTAACTTTATACTTGGATAATGTACTGCTATAAAGTATTCATTTGATAAGTAACTTGTTCATTTTATCTCTTTGATGACCACTATGTTAAAGTAACTTATGTTTTGGTAGCATGTATTTAATGAACAAGATTTCATTATAAGTGAATTCAGTTTATAATCACTTTCCTTAAAGTGACCTTGAGTTCATTACATAAACATAGATATAAAACAATATAAAGTTTGGACTTATAAAACCAAGATTAGATTGATTAGTTATTTAGAAAAAATACTAAAATATATGGTCCACAAAAACTTTGCATACAAAAAAGAGTATAAAATGAATTTTTGAGGCTTGAACCCACCAAAAATCCTTGAAGTTACTATAGAAATCATAAACAAATTGGAAGAACCCAAATCAAGATCCATGGGTATGTAATGATATCAACCTTATTTGTGCCTATGAAACCTTTTCCTTGCAAAACCAAATAGTTTCTTTCCATTTTCATGAAAGAGTTTGTAAATGAAATGTTCAACATATAAGAGGATCCCAACACAAATTCTCTTTAAAAATCAATTTTGTATAGTTAAAAAAAATGTAAGATGAATAATTTTGAAAACTCCACAAGAAAAAAAAAATCCTACCCTTCAACTTTTTCCAAAAATTTTGCACTATGTACCTTAATTCCACTTTAGATTTGCACACTTTAGTTTCACACTTGATAGGATATTGAATATGAAAACTTGATATATGTATTAAATATCTAGGGAGAGAGTATATTTATACGACTCTTGGGCGAGAGATTGAAGAATATTTACTACGTCGACTCAAAATGTTGTGTCCTAATTCTAAGGGAGTTGTTCCCCAAACCCTCGATTGGAATTTTGTTGCAACTCTTTGGCGAGATTTTTCAAACATAAACCTGAGTTAATTTGTGGGTGAACAAACCCTCATCTGATAGTTTAGACAAACTCTCGCCTGAGACATTTTCTCGCTTGAGAGTTTTTGGTCAACGAAAACACCAAGAATTTCTACAGTTTGCAGGAACTTATGACTTTGGAAAGCTTAAAACCATACAAAATCATTAAGTTGTCTGGTGGAATTTATAACAATAGATTCATCTTTGAATCTACTTTCTCCTGGTATATTTTTTTTTAATTTCATTAAATATTGCTTTTTTTTTTTTTTCTAAACTATATCATTAAGAAATTTAGGGAGCTAAAAATCTATCACAATGAAAATTCAATATCATAACAATGACAACACCAAAAAATTGAAATCTTCATAGAGATATTCCTTGCCATGTCTTATTCAAAAATATACTTTCATTTTTTTCATTGAGAGTCACACTAGAAAGAAAATTGATGGTCACTAGCATGTGTCGATAAGGCACCATTTTTTGAATATATGCATTTTCAGTAAATAATATAAAATAATTCTAAAATCTAAAAAACCTAAAAATATAATCCATGCATAAGTGCAGTGTCTGTATATTATAAACATACATTGTTTTCCCTAAAATGAATAACCATCTCTCAAAAAACCAGAGGCCACGCAAGTCACTCGTTATCCATACCTAAAATTTTCAAGTATATGTCATTGGGGGCCTCCAAATATGTCCCATGATATGTCCCATGATATGTCCATAAATTTAAAAAAAAACAAGTAGAAAGCTAATTAAATTATCTAAAACATTTGTGTGTACTTCAAGATGAAATTCCTAAGAGAGATATGAATTTGAAGAGGTCAAAGTTGAAAAACACAAAATTTGCAATTTTGTTTGTCAAAAATCAAGCAAAGGTGTTACCTAACTTCATGTTTTCACCAATGAACTGATTTTATTTACTTATCCAACATTGATAAATCACACTTTCTTAAAACTTATCTTGGTTTCTCTTTATTTCACGGCATTGGCCTAATACATTAACATATTATGTCATTATGTTGTGAATGAATAGAGATATAAGTGATGCTATAACTTTCATTAACAATTTTATCATTAGCCATCCTTGGAGACTTCAAATAACCTTCATATTTTATAGATACCCTAATCATTCAACTAAGTTTATTTTACTTGAAACCTATTTAACTCTCTTGTGTAATTAATCATCACAAGTCAATTAAACTAGTCCTTGAGAAAGCTAATCCATCTTGTTGTGTCTTTAGACATCGCAAGTGTAAAATGCCTAGTTAGTACCCTGGAAAGTGTTGAAAGAAATGTACCTTAGGAAGATATTCTATTGTAATTTTATGATATTATTATTATACCTCCTTTCGGAGATGTTATTCCTTTATTCGAGGATTTCATTTATGTACTTGGTAATGTAAAAGTATTAAGGTAAAACCTTCATTGTAAGTCAGGTCAATAGTACCCACAAAAGTATTTTATGTTTGTTGTTTTGATCCTCCCAAGGAAATTCGTCCCTGGTTGAGAGGAGAAGTCGGGCATGTTTGGTTATTAGACTGTTCCCTTGATGTGTATAAATAGACGAGGCACCTCCCTCATTTTGACACACTCACAACTCAAGCAAGTTCGCCAGAGAGAGCAGGAGCAGTCCATCTGAGAGAGAGGAAGCAATAGAGTCTTATTCTTGGGGTCTCACACTCTAGTTGGTTGGATTCTATATTGAGGAACTTTTCTTGATTTTTCTCCCCAACAAGGGTTTCCTAGGATAAATATGTGTGTTCTCTTTTTGTTATTGTGCTTATCATTTTTTTAATGATCCTTTTGTTTTTGGCATAAAACTTTTGAAAATATAACATGGTATCAGATCCAACCTGAAAGATGTCATTGTGCAAAACTTATCCAACAATACATCAAACTAGGGATTAATATTCTGGATAACTACCTCCACAAATCAGGTGATTGAATAAGGCCTATTTAACTCGCCCTAGGAGTTAAAATCTTACTATCAAAACAATTTTCAATTCTGTGGATTTTCATTTTTTGACCTGACACTGCTACCAAGAGAAACTAAAGCATTGGATTTTTCAAGGTTCTATCCATAGATTCAGGAGAAGGAGGAAATTGACCACCTCTCCTTAAGGAGGCACATCTTTTCCTTCAATCATATTTGCAAGTGACCACAGTTGGAAAATTAGGGTTTCCCTGCCAAACACTAGGCCAACCTAAAGCATGTTCGAGAAGCAGTGTTTAGATTGATAAGTTCTACATCCTATATTTACATTTGAGGTTATCATTCATTAAATATGAAAAAAAATACCAAGCTTAATGAAAATATTGAAGGAGCAAATAATTCCAAAGCATGGAATTATAGAGTCATGCTCATCCTTGAAGAACATGACCTATAAGGCTACATCAAAGATGAAGTCAAATACCTAGAAGGAGGTGCAGCAAAGGAAAAGCACAATAAGGATATAGTTAAGGCTAAGAGGATCATAGTTGACTCCATGAAGGATCATTTGATATATCAAGTATCTTCAAAGAATAATAAAAAATAAATGTCCGATGCACTGACTAGTTTGTTTGAAGGAAAGAACATCAATAGAAGAATGGCCTTGAGAAATCAACTCAAGGGTGTGGAGGTTCAAAAGGAAGAAACCATACAGTCATACTTCCCAAGAGTATCCTACATCAAATAACAATTCGATTCTATTGGTGAAATGGTATAGGAAGCGGAAGTTGTAATGACCACCTTGAATTTCCTCCCAAGGGATTGGGAATATTTCATTGGAGGAATATGTGCTATAAAAAACATGACCAAGTTTAGTAAATTATGGGAAGAATGTGTTTGAGAATAATGAAGGATAGAAGATAGATAATAAAAACTAATTGAATATGAATATAAATATTTGGCAGCTCATACAGGGAAAGGAATGAACAAGAGAAAATATCGTGAACAATCTCCCAGAAGAAATCAAAGGTCTCAAAAGAACACAAGACCCAAGAGAGACTTATCATCTTTTGAATGTTTCAATTGTAATAGATGGGTCACATCTCACTAAAATTCCCCCCTAAAGCATAACAATTCAAGAATAGAAATAAGAAGTTGCATGCTCATGCAGCCAAAGATAATGATCCAGTTGAAGAGAATACTAATGAATATGAATACTCCAGTGAAGAATATGTATTAATATCCATTCTTGCCAAATCAGTATCACATGGAAGTGACCCTTGGATCCTAGATAGTGGTTCTTCCAAACATATGACAAGTTACAAATACTTTATCTCATGCCTTATTTAGAAAGACTCACCTCACTCAGTGAACAATGTCCAAGATCCGCTCAGTTTCATGTGGTATTGTTCACTCAGTTTCCTTTATTGATTATTACTCCCATAAGACTTGGATTTAATTCTTGAAAGGTAAATATGAATTATTTGAAAAGTTCAAAGACTTCAAGGCCCTTGTATAAAATCTATCTGGAAAGAATATCAAGACCTTGAGATCAGATAATGGAGGATAATTCACTTCAAATTAATTCAAGGGTTTTTGTAAAGAAGTTGGGATTGAGAGGGATCTCACCACCCCCTATAATCCTCAACAGAATGGAGTGGCAAAAAGGAAGAATATAAATACCATGGAAGTAGTAGAATCCAAGATCCATGATCAGGATCTACCCCTGAACTTATGGGTTGAAGCAGCTAGGACCGCAATTTATGTGCAAAACATAATCTCCCATAGTTCTCTTGGGAACACTACCCTAGAAGAAATGTTTACCAGAAAGAATATTGAAGTCATCCACCTAAATATATTTGGATGTCATGTACATACATGTTCACAAGGAGAAAATATCAAAGTTGGACCCCTCAAGAAAGAAGGGAATATTTGTTGGTTACAATGATCAATCGAAAGCTTACAGAGTCTACATTCTAGGTTATTGTCAAACCGAGTTCAGCAGAGATGTTACATTTGATGAAGATGCAACTTTCAGTAAGTCCAGGAAGAACCATGTAGATGAGGATCATTAATAAGAACATGAAGCTCCTAGAGTTGAAGAGACCAACATATTTCCAATTCAAGATGTTGAATAAGAACAGTTACCAGAATACTATGACATGGAAGAGCCTTGAAGACCTTTGGAGATACCTCATGAGATGATCTAATGAAAGAGAATACCAACTTAGGATTGTGAAATAATTCAGGATGCCAAAAAATATGGTGCTCTAGAAGGAATAAATATACCAAATCCATACTCTAGCTATGTGGCCTTGATGTGCAACCTTGTTGATGGACAACCCACCTATTTTGGTGAAGCAACAAAGAAAAAGGAATGGATGGATGCCATGGTATAAGAATACCATTCAATTGTAAATAATGATGTTTGGGATGTAGTACCAAGACTGAAATACAAATAGGTAGTCTCCTCAAAGTGTATCTTCAAGAAAAAACATTCAAAAGAGGTAAGTATTGAAAAATACAAGGAAATATTCGTAGCCTGAGGATTCTCTTAGAAGGAAGTAATTAACTATGAAGAGAATTTTTCTTCAGTAGAAAGATACACTTCAATCAGAACTATCCTTTCCCTGGAAGCCAAGATGAGATGGAAGCTACACCAAATGGACGTAAAGACAACTTTTATAAATGGTGTGATAGATGAATAAGTATACATTGATCAACCACAACAGTTTGAAACACATGACATAATAACTCATGTATGCATATTGAAGAAGGAATTATATGGTTTGAAGCAAGTACCCAGAGCATGTTATGAAATGATTGATGGATTTTTGATGAGCTTGGGCTTTGCCAAACATAAAGAAGATTCCAACTTTTACTATAAGGTTGTAGACTTATGATATTATTTCTATATGTGTATGGTATATTTTTGATAGGACAAGAGAAGCTCATCAGTGGTTGTAAGAAGAAGCTTGTAGCAGAATTCAAAATGAAAGATCTTGGCATGATGCATTATTTTCTAGGACTTGAACTATGGCAATTCCTAGATGAGATTTTCCAAAATCAAGAAAAATATGTTGTTGAAATCCTAAATATATTTGGGATGATGGATTGCAAATCAATGAGTACTCCAATGGTGACAAACTTAAAGCTCCTAAATGATGACTCCTTAAAGACAGTAGATGTTACACTATATAGACATATTATTAGCTCACTCATGTATTTGAAAAATATGATACCATATATATGTTTTCTTGTAAACACCCTAAGCCAATATATGGTGGAGCCCATACATGTCCACTTAGTTGCAGAAAAACATGTGATGAGGTATCTAAAGGGTACATTGGATTGTGGCCTTAGATATGCAGCAGATGGTGAGATGATGTTGCTAAATTTGTGTACCATTGATCTACAGAAAATAATGAAAGTTGTAGGAAGGGAATTATGCAGTGGAATAATCAAAGAGAATGTACACTGAACACCGAATTCATGCCACAAATTTAAGATAAATCAAGAAATAATTTCTCAGATAATCACAACATTAATCTTCATTGATTAATCAGTAATACAATGGTGTTACAATAGGTAGAATTCGAATCATGTGGATAAGATTTGAATCTACCAAATAAACCTAACTGATTAGCTAACTTAGTGTGTCTAAATCACTGCTAGAACTCACTAGTATAACTCTGGATGTTAACAATGAACATTGTGTCATTCTTGACAAAGATGACTTACATTGACAATGATCAGTTGGAATACCCATAATGCACAAAAAACCATATGATTCGAAATCGCAAGGTGAGGTAGGGCCACTGATTCGCATGCCACAACAGTGGGCGATGGGATTGCATCGGTCCGGGTTGTTAGGAATCACGCACATGCCGCACTTTGGTCGATTGGAAGAGGTCAATTCCTGCGTCAAGCAAATGTTAGCCTGCTTCCACTGAGGATACTTGTGTCTTGATACCAAATTACTAGTCACAATTGATTTGATTTCACAGATTACTGGGTTTCCTATGAAGGGTGTCGACCCGTCGTAGTACTTTCATGGAAAGGACAATGATAAGAGACTAGCTTCCAAGTGTTAGCACCATTTTTGGGCTAAGTAGTTGGAAGGGGCTAGGCCAGTATAATGAAGAGTAAGGCCTGAAAATTCTTGTATCAGTTGACCTAGAAATGTTTTGAAGGGCTTGTGAAATGTGTTGAAGGGTTTATTCATTGCTTCGGAATGAAAAATGTTGAAAATACCTAAGCACATCCTTACAAATGACTAAGTATGAAAAATATGCTCAGAGTTATGTGGTGACAGAAATCAAGGGTCCATATTTGCAACGGGAAAAATCAACGGTTATAAACAATTCTGCAGAGGTAAGATGTTTGGTATAAATAATTTTGATAATTTGCAAGTGGAGTTAGAGTTGGAGCATCCTTGTCATGGCAAGCAAATGAAAGAATATGTGGAAGGTTTTGATGTCTTTTATGATCCAGTGGCTGAAAATATGGAGAAACTTTACAGTGGGAATGGTTGGTTATGTGTTTGCAATAAAGGTCAAGTCTTTTATAATAATTGTTTGTCATTATGGTTTTCAATTCTGATTTTAATCAAGCATGATGAGGAAGTTTATATATTTGATTAGTTGCTTGATTGGGTTCATTTATGACTTGATGACTTTTTGGGGTAAAAAGAGAAAAAAATTCATATTGGAGATCAAGAAAGGAAGGTTTTTTCGACTAAGTAAAACTTGAATTTTTGCTACGACGTTATTGGAATAACTCAACAAGAAAGTTAGTTCTGCTTCTTTAGCTTTTTTGGAGCAATTGGGCAAGTCAAGCTGACATTGTCGGAGGAACTCGACAAGATGACCCGATCGACCAGTTTATGGGAAATTCGTCAAGTGCCTCTGAAACAGTCAGAGCAATTCAAGAAGTATAAGACACGACCAGTTTTAGGGAGACTCGTCAAGTGCCACTGAAACAATCGAAGCAATTCAAGAAGTATAAGACACGACCAGTTTTGGGGAAACTCGTTGAGCACCGATGAAACTATCATAGAAACTCAAGAAGTATCGTCGATTCTATCGGTGACGTTATTTCTTAGGAGGTTAAAGGAAAGAGAAAATGAGAATAAATTAAAAAAAAAAAATCTTTCCTAAGCCGCAGCGATATGGATAAAATTGTCTGCTCGAAGAAGAAATCAAAGCTTCGCAATATTTTTTGTTTCAAGAGAAGAATCCAAACAAGTAATATTTACAGTGGAACGTGGAGATACATTATCAATACAAAAATCATGTGAAGAACATGTTTGTATGTTTAAATTATAGCAAATGAAGGTGGATCCATGGTGCAGATGAAGACCATGCAACATCCAATGGCGTGCAGTCATTCCGTTGGGTAGAGATGCGAGTAGGTTAATTTTCCAATGATCAGCAGAATTTTGCACAGCCGGCAATTTGAAACATGTGGTTTTTAACACGTGTTCTTATCCTACTAGAATGAGAAGAGGGAATCTAAAGCAACATTTTTGGAGCATTTTCGGGACTTCAAAAGCACGATCATCAGGGCATAGTTAACAACTCAAATCACTTGGCATCCTTTCTAGATTTATTGCAACTTAATTCTATTTTTGGTATATAGATTAGATTTGTGTCCTAGAAGATAGGGATAGTTTGTTAAAGTTAATTGAAAAATGTAATAAGGCAGTTACATAAGCCTATTTTTAGCATGTAGGTAGATAGCAACTCATGGAGCATATTTTGTATTTAAGCAATGCTTTGTATTGTAATCAGGGTGGGAACCCGTGAGAGCTCAGTTATGTAATTTGAGACTTATTTTTAATAAATCACAGAGCCAAAGCTGGCCTTTTCTGCAAATATTCATGTGTTGTTCATGATTACATTCTATTTTTTCCCTTCTTAATGTGAAAGTTTTCTTGTTAGTACCTTTAATTATGTCTTACTTCATGTCTAAAATGAGTGTTTGATGGTTCAGAATTCATATGTATATGATCTGACTGTTAATTTCATATATTCAGAAATCCTTTCCACTAAAGTTAGCATTGGATTCATCCTTGATAGATTCCCATGTTAATGGACTGTTCATTATCTCTTCTTTTGCACCAGACTAAAGCATTTTGACAGTGACTGAATAACAACCTTTCCTTTGTAGAAGTTTCCATGCAAACAACATTGTGATTGATAAATATATATTTTGATTCCATAGACCAATGTTTACTTTCCCTGTTTCAACCAATAAAACAATATGAATTTTACTTTTGTTTTTATATCTAGCCTTGTTAAACAGCTATTGAGAGATCCCTCTCTGGAGAGAAAAAAGCCAACTTTCTTTCCTAAAGCTTGGTTTTGTGGTTACCTTGAGAT
The DNA here is from genome assembly GCA_001517045.1 of Pseudotsuga menziesii. Classification (NCBI taxonomy): domain Eukaryota; kingdom Viridiplantae; phylum Streptophyta; class Pinopsida; order Pinales; family Pinaceae; genus Pseudotsuga; species Pseudotsuga menziesii. The sequence continues at coordinate 124,478 of LPNX011137023.1, read as the reverse complement.
TACCTTTCACAACCTTAGGTACATTTTGAGTGCTAACATATTGGAGTAGTTGCTAGGGAATGAGATTTCAAATCATCCCTAGGAGGAAATGACAAAGATTTCAAGATTCCAAGAAAGAAATGGTTTATGTGGGAAAACAGAGATTTATTCATTTAAAGAAGGTTTGTACATTTTCCCCATCGACTCCACATTCATTTTGAGCAAGATTTCAGAAGACATCCTATCTTCCAGGAGAGTACACACACGAGGTAATCCTAATACTGAAATTTTACAAAGCGTGGAAAACCTAGAAAGTTTGTTTAGACATAGGACTGGAAAATAAAAAGATAGCACTTCTCAAACTGAAAGGTCTTTATTTGAAGAATATTTCTATAGTTTTCAAGATTTGGATTTGGGAGTAAATGTTGGAAAACCTTTTTTAAGATCTAAATATGATTCAGACTTAAAACAAATAGAGATTAATCCAAACAGATCTAAGTCATATCTATTAGATTCCTTTTGGAAAAAATTGCAAAACACTGTAAAAGTGTAAGAAAGTAGTCCTCTTGTTCAAACTCACTAGCATCATATTTCAAGCCATGTTCATAGTCCTATTAAAAACTTTCCTATATTGAAAAATCCACTTGTTGTACCTATTGTTCAGGAATAAACACCCTTATAACTGAGGGTATGGGGTTACCAACGTACTCTTAAAACTTGCAGACAATCAGCTTTAAAGTATAGAAAGGAAATAGGAAGATATAATGGACTCACCTGATTAACGACGGTTGATCCAAGCTTTGTCTTCTCCCGCTCTGCTCCTCTCCAAATCTTTCAGGGATGCGCCTCCTTCACCTGCAAAGAGAAAATCCTCCAAGTACAATCTTATACATGTATATATGACAAGTTAGATAAACAATATATAGAGTGCTTAGTCATAAATATTCATCAAACCATGATACATGAAAGAGACTCAACACAAAGTTGGAAGAAGGATTCTCTTTATTAACAATAGTGAATGAGATAAGTGTACAACCCAATGCCTGAAACAAGGACTCCTCTGCAACCAAAGGATTCTAAGTTCTGCTACTCCAAAGACTTCTGAAGATATACCACCAGCATAACTTTGCTCTCCAAGTATGATTGATTAATGCCCTCCCCAAGGCCTCTATTTATACTTAGGAAAATAGAGCAGTTTCGAAGGTTGAGGAGGTTGAGACAGTCAAGATAGTTAATGTTTGAGGCTTGAAAAAACTCCATTAATCGTGTTTTATTATTTTAATTGTCGAATGGAAGCGTACGCGAGTATTGATAAAGGCAACCCACGTATAACACATGAGTTTCTATAAGGGAAACCCGTGCACAAATCTGTACGCGGGTTGCAATGACAATACTCGCATACAGTACACGGTATGCTATGGAGATAGTCACATATGTATGTGATTTGCTGTGGAAAGAGTCACGTATAACAATCAACATGTAAAAATGTAAAAATGGAAAGCTAGGTGGATAGTGAATGCATCTCATGTCATACCCATCTATCATGTTTTAGGCAACCTTTAATCCATAAGTGTCCTTTTGTGTGCCAACAAATGCAATGTCGGCACTCAGATGGAGAAGTGCCATTTGGGTTGATAACAGATGCCCCCTAATGTGTGAGGTCAGAGGGAAGTGATGGCCGAAATACATTATAATATTATCTTTGGAGAACTCAGAAATCCAATGGAGTAGAGGTAGTGCTGGAAACAAATACATAATAATGTCATATACAAAATCATATCTGAGGATGCTATGTTCAATATAATGGAACACAAGCTCCTTTACAATGTTTGAATACATCATATAGTACAGGTACAAGACCACGTATATAACAAAGGTGGAACAAAGCCACAATATACAATAATGATGAGTCTTCAAAGATCTGGAAGCTATGTACATAAGTAGAACAAAATCTTGCGCAACTTAGTCCATAGTGAGGGAACTAAGGTATTCATAAACAATCCCAAAGAACCAGTACAATCCAAGCCATGTGAATAGATGTAGGTTGAAGTCGAACATGGAGTGGATTCAATAGATTGTCAATCAATAGGTGATAATCGACAACTGAATCAAAGGAATTCACCAATGATGAAAGTGAATCCTGAGGTACATTCGTCAAAAATCTAGGTCTTCGTCATCAGGAAGTACTGAAATGGAACCATACTGTGATAAGGAAGGTAATAGATCCTCCAACTGATCACAAGAGTGACTAGGAACTAGGTAAAGGAAGGGAAACACAAGTGATAACAGATACGACAATGATGGGATCGGGATATAGATCAGACATTGAGCTAAGTCCTTGAACAGTGAGCGCGACACAGAGATGACCCAAGGCACCTTTTAACTTTATAGATAGAACAACTAGACTTATTTGTCATGTAGGAGACATGATCAGATTCCCCAGGTAGAACTGAGAAAAGGAGTAATAAACTTGGAGTAATAGCTTAACTAAAAGTGAACACTGAGACATGGGTATCGAAAAAAATAGAGAGTGATATGTTCAAGGATGAAATGCTTCCACTAACTGAAAACAAGAGAAAACTTCTTCCTTACCTTCCCTGTTAAATTTTAACGAGTCCAGGAAAGTCAACTCAGATCTCTCTTCATTTTTTAACAAGCTTGAAGAGAAGAGGGAATAATGCTTGATAGTGTTACTGATTCGTGGATTTAATGAGCCCGAACTAGTACATGCTCAGTTGGTGTTTTCACATTTTAGAGAGTCTGAAAACTCCAAAGAAGACTCCAGGGGGGTCCTTTTTCATACAATTTAGTCTCCTGAGGCCAAAAAAGTATAAAACATACCACAGAAGAACTCTCTTAACTTCCGTAGAAGAAAAGGTGAACCTTTTTCATACTTAGTCAGGGAGGTCCGAAAAAGGTTAAATTACCACCTACCCAACGCTCCTTCGAGAGCAGCATATAGCTTGAGTTTTACGAGTGGGAAGGAAAATAAGATCACTCAGAAAGATCCATTTGAGTACAAGAAATGGGGCTTACAACAATAAACTCGATGCTTTGTTCTTTAGTGTTTAACGAGCATGACAAAGACATAAAGTACACTTGCAATCTTTTTCATGTTTAGGTCCAGAGCACGAAAAAGAGAAAACTAAGCTCATACCAGGAGTTCCTTTTCCGTAAATTTAGTCCCGCAGGTCCGGAAAAGTGATAAACCTATGCCTAAGAATACTCTTCTCAATTCCATAGAAAACAGAGTGATCCCTTCTCGTGTTATTCCACATGGTCCGAGAAAGAGATAACCTACCACCAATGCGGATGCCCATTCACATATTCTTAACGAGCTTGAATGGACAATTTAACTCGGTAGTCAATTCTATTTTAAGGAGTCAGACCTGGGCCTAAAGAAACTTCATAAGGGTGGGGAGTCCTATAAAGGGATAGCTTGTAAAAAGAGACCAAAATGAGGCTCCATTTGGCGTGAAAATTAGCTAAAAGGATTCCCCTATACCTAAGATAGCTGCAGCATGAGTATCGAAATACAACATAGGTTCTAAATGAGGATACTCATGAGAGGAAGGACCTATCCACAGAAGAACGATGGTAAAGACAAGGATCTAATGGTTTAAAATACCATAGTCCATGGTTAAAATGTTTTTTGCTAAGCTTAAAATGGAATCAATATAGATGCAAAAATGCATGTGGAATGACATAAAACCATCCTATATGAGCAAAAAACACTTTAGGACAATGAAAAACCTATTACAAGGAGAAAAGGGATGGGATTAGTTTGATAAAATATGAACTATAGGCAAAAAACCCACTTAAGAAATATAATTTCTATAAATAGTTCAAAAAAACTAAATAAAACTCACCATTTTGATTTTAGCCATAAGAAGCAAGTTTTTACCTCTACCTTCATTTGATCGGTGTGGACAATCCAGTGGACGAAATCCAATTCCTCAAGTGTCAGGTAAGACTACACCCCGAGCTCTTCAATTTGATACGTTTAAGTGGGTTGTTGAAATTCTTGTGCACGTCACCTATGCGGGCCAATGTCCTCCTGCTAGAGATCATGATAAACTACTGGGACCATGATTTGGGCATGTTTGACCTTCAAGGTGAATCCTTGGAGATTACTTCAGAGGATATTTACTTCATCTCCGGTCTATCATGACGGGGATCTCCAATCAACTTGGAGGGCACCAACAGAGGCGGTGATCCTCTAAGTGTCCAAAACTACATTGATTTGTACTGCGCATTGGGGACCCAAAAGAGAGGGAGTTGCATCTCTATTACACATATACGTGATCTTCCCCTATAGGTACTGGCAAGTACCATAGTGAGGATTGCGGGATCATCTCACTACACGGAACCAAATGATGTTGGAAATGGACTGCATGTAGGGGGCTTTATCTGATTGGTGTTCAGGAGTTGTCCCGATTTTGAGAAAGAAACTCTTTGACTGAAAGAGAGGAAGGAGGAAGAAATTTGGGTATTCGAGCATACTAGTTGTCTTCTTCGAGAGAGAGTGTCGGGACTGAGCCCTGCAATACCCCTACTGGTCCAATCTCCTCGTCAGCCTAGGCTGAGCAGGTGGGGAGATATCTTCCTCCGCCAGGGAGGAGGTGGATTAGTGCAGAGTGTATATGATGATGACTTCTACTTTTGGTGGGAGCGGTAGTTACCAGCACTGGAGCAGTTTCCATATGCTGGGATGGATTTCCGTAGTGACCCAAACATTGTCCTCCCTCTAGGAGGAGCATGGGGAGAGCTAGGTAATTTTTAATTTTCAAGTTTTAAAATTTTTATGAATTTTAAAATATAGGGATATATACATATGTATAAGAGTTCTAATCCTATAAACATGTCAAAATGCAGATATTGGACCGGCCCGACCTGAAGGGAACCCAGGTATGTTTGTTCATCCTGTCTTAGGTGAAGACCAGGGGCTTATCAGGGTTCTAGAGGGGAAGCTGGCCAAGCTTACTTAGAGAGTACGCACTTTGAGGATTGAGCACATCCCAGCCATCATGCAGGAGTATGTGGTTGGAGTACCACCCATCTGGATACGCCTTTTGAGGTGCGTAGCCAGAGCTATTTTAGTGTACATAGATGTTGTTGAGGCTTTCAAAGCCGAGGAGGCTGAGGAAGCCAGAGTACAGAGAGACCGGGGGGACCAGGGTGGTCCAGCATAGATCTAGGGCATTTTGATGGACTACGATCCATATTTTTGTATATTATACAGTTATGACTGGATCTGAGGATCAGGGACTCAACCTATCTATAGACAGATATTCACACACACACACACACACACATATATATATATATATATATATATTGTCGGTTTATTTTAAAAAAAAAATTATGTGTATGCTGTATATTTTTATGAAATATGTGTTAGATGCCAATCCAAAATGTAATTAGCATATGATTTAGTCAATGAATTCTGATTTCTTGGAATGTAATTGAATGTAATGAACTCAAAATTTCTTTCCAATAAACTAACTTGCATGAACTGACGCAATAGAATAGGGTTTTGCACCTGATAAGCTCGATTGAGCTGGGAAACCACCAGTTGAGAGTCCATTCGGACTTCCAGCTGAGTGATACCACATGACAAAGCATCCCATAGAAGCTCAATTACATCCCTATACTCGGCAACATTATTAGAAGCAGGACCTAAGCAAGCGCCTCCTGAGGCGACTAATTGTCTTGAGGGAGAATAAATGACCCATGCTACTGAAGCAAGATTACAAGTGTGGCGACTAGTGCCATCAGCGAAACCTACGTACCTCTCGGAAGACAGCTACAACAACCAGCAGATGGTATAAAAAACACAAACCGACAAACTACTGTACATAAAAATACATACAATAAAATACAAGAAAAAGTGCTAAACCTAAGCATAGTACTTCTTCAGATAGAGCCCATTTTGAGGCTCAGGCAGCTTATTCCCATAAAAATCTATTAACTCATATGCGCCCTTCTTTAAGACCTTCGACACGACATAAGGCCCTAACCACATGGCCTTGAATTTTCCTGCCCCCAGGGGTTCTTTTTCTTAGTCCCACAGCAAAACATGTTCCCCCTCATAGAAAATCTGAGGTTTGACCGACTTATCATATTGGATTTTGACCCTATTCTTGTGAGCTTGATTTGCTGTCAGTGCATCTCTACGCTGCTCATCCAGGTGTTCTAAGTGTACTAGACGTTCTTCAAGCTCTGTCATATCGGGTAACACATGAATAGCTGTTTTCAAAGATGGGATTTCACATTCAATCGGGGTAACGGCTTCCACTCCATGAACGAGTTGGAAGGGGGAGAAACCCGTAGCAATTTTTACAATAGTTTGGTATGCCCAAAGAGCAGGGTATAGCATGATATACCAGTTAGAACGGGCTGCATCAATTGTACCTTTGAGGATAGTCTTCAAAGTCTTGTTAACGGCCTCAACCTGACCATTTGCTTGAGGATAGTACGAAGATGAATGTTCTTGTCTGAATCCAAGCATAGTGGTCAGTTCCGTCATCATGCTATTTTGAAAATGACTACCATGGTCAGTGACAATCACCTTGGGTATACCAAACTATGCTATAATTTGATTGAATACGAAGAAATCTGTTGTCTCCCTGTCAGCTTTAAAGGTGGGCATTGCCTATACCCATTTCGTAAAATATCCCACAACGACAATGATATATTTGTGCCCCCCAGCCGAGGATAGGTTGCACGTCATGTAATCAATCCCCCACTTCATGAAGGGGCCCACTGAGACAACGGGAAACAACGGAGCAGGATGTGACCGCATTTTTCTAGTGTAAAGCTGACAGGGATGATAGCGCTTCACCGCTTCCACACAATCTTTGAATATTGTGGCCTATAAATAACTCACACGTAGTATCTTCTAGGCCGTTGCTAACCCAGATAAATGATCCCCACATGCTCCACTATGGGAATCATTTAGGACAATATCCACTTCCTCATGGGTAAGACATCAACGCAAAATGGAATCTACCCCTCTTCAATATAAAGTATCTGCTATGATGAGGTAGTTCTTAGCATGAAGGCGTAATTTACGTCGTTTTTCCCGCGAGAAAGCTGCAGGATACTTCAAATTCTAGAGATAGATAAGTATATCTCCATACCAAGGGTCAAAGGTGGCTATCAAGAAGATATGTTCATCTGGGAATGAGTCATCCTCAATGACTACATCTTCTTCCATTGGAAATTCTGCTATAAGCTAAGCAAAAACTAAGGACCTTTTAGACTTAGTGGACTGGAAATCCAAGTCAAACTCTTGGAGAATGACTATCCATTTGTTGAATTTGCCCCCAACAATCCGTCAGGACAAAACATACTAAAAATGATTCACATCCACCACTACTGTTGTGGTCCTCAATAAAATGTAGTGACGTAACCTCTGGACAGCATAGACAGCTGCTAAGGCCAATTTATCTACGTGGGAGTACCCGAGTTCAGGTCCGGCCAACGCACGGCTAAGATAGTAAACGACATGCTCCTAGAGCTTATTATTTTCCTGGACCAAGAATACCCCAATGGTTGACTCGAACGCTGCCAAATACAATATAAAATCCCTAAAGTAATCTGGTGGACACAGTAAAGGTGCCGACAAAAAAGATTTTTTCAATGCCTCGAAAGCGAGTTGTGCAGTTTCATCCTATACAAATGGGGTGTCCTGTTTTAACAGGCGCATAAAACCCTTGGTAATCTTGGCATAGTTAACAATGAAATGTCAAAGAAAATTAGACTTTCCCTGTAGGCTTTGAAGTTGCCTGATAGAATAAGGAGAAGGTAGATTTACAATGGCCTCTACTTTTAATGGATCCACCTGGATGCCTCTATTAGAGACAATGAATCCAAGCAGTCTCCCTGACTCGACACAGAACACGCACTTGTGGGGATTCAAGCGGATCTTATAGTATCTGCATCGCTCAAATATCAACCGTAAGTGATCTGGTTGGTCAATCCTGTTACGAGAATGTGCAGGTATATCGTCAAGGTAAGGTTCGACACTGGCTTTGATATCATGGAAGGAAAAGTTCATTGCCCGTTGAAAGGTTGCCCCAACATTTTTCAATCTGAAGGGCATTTTTTTGTACGCGAAGGTACCCCAAGGACAAATGAAAGCAGTTTTATGTTGGTCTTCCAGTTTTATTTGAATTTGATTGTATCCAGAGAAACCATCCATAAATGAGAACACTTCACTTCCTGCGCAAGCATCTATAATCTGGTCTATAAATGGCATGGGATAGTTGTCCTTAGGACAGGCTTTATTCAAATCTTTGAAGTCGGTACATACACATATGGTCCCTTGCTTCTTATCAACAAGAATAAGATTGGATACCCATTCCGTCAGAGCTATGGGTAAATGAAACTAGCTTTCAACAGCTTTTCAATTTCATCCTTCACAGTCTTCGCTTTACGTGGGTTAACAGGTCTTAACTTTTGCTGAACAGGTTTAGCATCAGGTTATGTTCGGTTGTCATGTTCAACTATCAATGGATCAATGCCTGGCATCTCCTCATATGACCAGGCAAAGATGTCGCGAAATTCCTTGAACAAGGCCGTATAGATTGCAATCTCTTCAGGAGAGCAGTTTGCACCTATATGTATATTTTGCATGACATTAGGGTTTATAGAGATGTTGATAGGGATAGTGGTAGAAATATTTTCCATATTCCCCTCGGCAAACATTCCTTCCCTAGGTAAGGGATTGATGGGTGTATCAACATCATCTGACAGTCTCATATGAAACTCTTGATTTTCTATCCTGCTTAGCTCTGGAAGAAAATAGGATCGATGGTGAAGATCTTCACAGATCTTACCCCATCCACACATGGCTTCCATAATGGCTTCAATGGAAGGTAAAACGATATCTAAATAGTCAGTAGAGTGTAAATATTTTTTCTCCCAAGCGGAAAAATAGACTTCTTCCAGGTCCTCTGAGACTGTGAGAGGGTCTGGAATGGGATCAACAGTGGTTTGAGTGATAGCTTGGTAAGCCACTTCCAATGCCGATAAGGGAACTTTCGGTTCATGGGGGGAAGGGAGAACCCAAGGATCAATCCTATCAACAACCGTGGCTATAGACTTCCCCACACTAGTAGAACCAACATAGTTAATTGGGGCTGGAAGATCAAATGTGCCCATCAGTGATGTGTACATTCTAGCCCCCAAGCTTTGTGCAGCAGGTTTGACCTGATCAACCAATGGCATAGCGTTCTCATTAGACTCCATGCGGCATTTTCGAGTAAAATCGAGCTGGCCAACAGTAACCAACTTTCCTTTGTGTGGAAAAACTACCACCCGAAAGACGGCCGACGCAATAGCGGACATGGCATAAGTCCAGCTTCTTCCCAAAAGAAAATTATAGTCCAAAGGTGCATCAATCACTTCCACCTCAACAGACACTGCTTTCCCTACCAGCTTAATTTCAAAAGCCGGTAGGATACCATGCAGACGGAATGACCTTCTGTTGAAAGCAGTAAGTAGAGTGTTTGACACGACTAGCTCTGGGGATCCGAGAGCTTTCCAACATGACAAGGACATAACGCATGTAGAATCACCCTCATCAACAACTGCCCTTCCAATGGTCTTTCCACCATGGATGACATCTATTGATAAGGCTACATGGTAAGGTAGGCAAATTTTAACATCAGACAAGTGAAATTTCACCATGAGACTCGACGAGTCCATGCTGCCTAAGGCTGCTAAGAGGGCATTTTGCTAGGCGAGACAGCTCTGTAACACCTCTAAAGCTGACATTACACAAGGGGTTTGGGCTAAGTCTTCAACCACAGAGTAGTTTGAAGCAACCCTAGCATTAGGGTTATGCAAGGTCTTCTTAAAGACACCTTTCGGTATCTTAGGCATAGTTTCAGCAGGCTTCTTGATTGTGAGAGGGTTAGAAGTTTCACCTATAGACTTACCCTTCTCAGAAGTCTCTTTTTCATAGTTTTTATTCCTAGTCTTTAGCAAAGTCGAAGATCAAACCATGTTGATATAGTTGGGGTCAGGGGCACCTGGAGTGCCCCCTGCTACATTAGAAGTTGAAGCAGAGTTCTGCCCTTGGGGAAAAGGATCCTTCAGGACAGCTGGTTGTTGAGATTTTAGCAGCTTTTGGGCTTGTTCCATAAGGGGACAAAGGTGAGTGAGGTGGTCCTTGTGGCACAACTTACATGGGAATTTGACCTTTTTCTTTTCTTTCTTGCCCCCATCAGCACTATTTGTGGGTTTATTCTTGTTTTGATTTCCCTCTCCTTTCTTTCCTCTCTTCTTCTTCCCACCGGGTTGCTGATTGCCCTTCTGAGAGGTTCGTGCAAAAACATTTTCACTTTGGGGGGAGGGGGAAGCCTTTGCTGCCTTTGCCGTAGAATGCTTAACAGACAGCTGGTGGAGCTGTTTGGCCAAAGACTCTACAGTGGGAGAGTTTACGAACCCAACCACAGAATCGGCATGGGGTCGAGGCTTAGGTTTCTCTGTATCATGGGTAGGCCTCGGTGCCTCAGGGATAATCTCATACAAGATCCCATATTGTGAATAAATCAAATCCAATTGCTGGGCCCTGGGAATGGCTTCTTCTTCGTTTGTCACTCCTGAAGTGGATATGTCCTTAGATATGTAAGGCAACAGGGATTTAAGGAACCACTCTAGCAAGAACTCAGGAGGAATAATGGCTTTTATAAGGCTCTTTCTCCTTATCCACTCTTGGATATGATCCACGATGTGGGTAGCCTTGTTCTGCCTAAAGGTAGATAACAAGTCCATTCTGAAATCGTATCGGACCGGAAGCTGAAAGTAGCTAAGGAATGAACTAGCCAAGTCCCAAAAACTATTGAACGTAGTAGAAAGAAACTCAATGTACCATTTTTCTGCAGTATTCGTTAAGGTTCTTTGGAATAGCCTCAACCTAACTGAATCTTATTTCAACGAATTAGAAGAACACCATAAATGAAAAGTGGTGGCATGAGCCCCAGGATCTTCACCAACTTTTCCCTCGAATTTAGGGATGTCCGATGGCAATTTCATGGGAACAGGTGGCCATGAGGGGTCATTCCTCACTGGGTTGTTCATCAATTTTGACAAATCTGGAAAATTTAATGTTGCCAGAAAAGGAAGCTTGGGTCGTACCAGGGCACTAAAAGTGCCAGTCTAGGGATTAGAGGGACTTGCCCCTGAATACCCATATGTAAAGGTGGGGTTGCCCCCTGCCACCGGTTGCGAAGTGGATGGATTACTTTGAAATGGATTCCATCCATGAGCCAGAGTATTGTGAGTAGGAGGTGCAGTATACGAGGTTCGGGCCGTCCCAGTCGAAACTGGGGTTTGAAAAAAGGGAGCAGGTATCCCTCTGCTAAACAACAAAAAGGGAGAGCTCGTGAAGAGGGCCGAGATCAGAGTTTGGAAACCTTTCCCATAAGAGGTAGTGTTTCCAAACTGCACTTCTACATAAGAAGGTGATGGGCCTACCTATGGAGTGGATGGGGGAATATGCCCCCCATTCCAAGGAAATCCTTGGACGAAAACCAAGGATCCTACTGGACTGCTCTGGGAAGTGTGTGCAAAGGAAGAAGGAACAGTAAGTATACTGGGGATCCCAGTAACCATGTCACTAGAAACACCTACTAGGATTATGGGAACTAGCGGTTGGACCACCCAGCTCACTGGAGTCAATGGCATAGTAGGTATGCTAGATCTAGGGGTACTTACCAGGGGAGGTAGTACCCCTTCAGCTGGAAAGGCTAAGGTGAAAGAAAAAGAACTTTCTCCCATAGTAGACATTATCCTGCCCACAAGGACACCTAAAACAGGTGAATCAAAAGGCCTAACCTGGATGATCACAGGATCATTTAAGTTACTCAAGGGTGTGTTAAAATTCCTTGAAAACTCATCATCTTGCAAGTATTCTATCTCAACTGTATTAAAATCAAAACAGTTAGCTCTAAGTCCTGGTTCACCTAGAACTTCACTTACTCCTATCGGTTCAAATGAACCATCCGTGTCCAATATCCACCTTTGAGGTGGAGGTGGAGGTTCCAATGTGATGAGAGGAGGAAGGTTTTGCAACCTTCGTGACCTTCTAATAGGTTGGTCCTCCACGATTGTAAATTTGACAATTCAAACCCTAAGGTCGGCTAAACACAGACAAACCACAGAGCAATCACTAGAAAAATTCCTAGAGTCTCAACAGTCAGCAAGGGTAAAATATATGCTTTCCCGAAAAAAGATGAAGAACAGTTACTTGGCGTCCTTGAAGAGGTTCTTAGGCACAAGCGGAGGAATCACCCACTGCTTTCCTACACTTTCAACAAGGGTTACCTTCCAAGCCCGTCCAAGGTGAACCAGAAATAGCCTTCTGGTTTACCTACGTATGGACCCTAAATGTCAAGAGACTAAAGGCTACCTTAGCTATACCAACAATCTGGGGGGACAGTCGCAAGCCTAACTCGTACGCATGGGCAGGGTAGCTAAGCCCGAAACTCTGTCTAGGATAGAAACCCCAGATGCGCAAAAGTCCTTATTTATGTTTTGACAAGGAATCAGAGGGTTATCTCCTCAGTCCAATGCCTCCACACGACCTCGTGCTTGACTCCCGTTTGAGAGCAGCTTCCCAGATACAATCGATAAAGATAAGGATTTACCTATTGAATGGTCCACTATGTCTGAATTTTAAAACTTATGGGAAGTTTACACTTCCTATCCCACAAGTCTAGCCTAAGCTAGTAGGTGAATGGCCCTAAAAAATAAAAATTACTAGTAAATTTTAATTATTGCATTCATTTTAAGGGCTATTTCTTTACTCAGAAGGAAGTGGAGTGAAGGACTATGATGTTTTTGACTCGATAAGAAATGTAAAAAGCAAAGGTGTATATTGTCAAAGCAAATTATCACTAATAAAACAAACATCTTTTTTTCTTTTTGTAAATATAAATTGATGAAAATGCAATGATAAAGAGAAAACTAAGACTATATTTTTGTAGTTTTTTGAGATTATATTTTAAAAACTGAAAGTAAAACTACTCTATGGAAAATCACATGCAAAAGCTTCAAAATGTTTTCTTTTTACTTTTTAAAATGCTCAAAGACTACTATGCACCTAAATGCACAAAACTTGAGTATGCTTGAATTGAATCAACTGTATAAAGCAAGTAAAGCGAAGTAAAACAGATTAATAAGACCAAATATCAACCAACAAGGGAAGACTTGGAACCCTAGCTTGGGTGGGCACAATGACAAGAAATCACCAATATCACACAAAGGTAAGTGGCAAACCAATCACAATCTAAATATAGAATGGAAAAAACAGTGTCCAGAACCCTGATCACTGATTCAGACAACCAACACTTAAACCTATAACCCAAAATAGGAAAATCTACTTCAAATTGCAAACAAAATACAATCCAAGCAAAAGAAACTTAAGGGCTTTACAAGAAAGCACAAGGTGTGGCCAACAAGCTTATCAAACTAACAGTATAATGCTTATAAGGAAGACCAACCAGCAAACAAATTTTATAAAGGGACAGGGACAAGCAAACCCTAACCCAAAAATTCAAATGCTAAGGCTTGTACATGACTGTGTATAAGGGAAACCCGCGTACTATACGCGAATGTCCTAGAGAGAAACCCACGTATGCAAGCCTCTGTACGTGATTGTATGCAAGAGAAACCCGTGTACAGGTACAAAATTTTCTAATAAAAAGAAAAATTTTCAAGGTCTTCAAACACTATCCTAAGCATGAACCAAGATAGGATACCACACACAAAATCAAGGCAAATATTGGGCAACGGTAAACAAAAATAACCCACAACAGTCTGGGCTCCCCAGCGGAGTCGCCAATTCTGTTGTTCAGGAATAAACACCCTTATAACTGAGGTTTTGGGGTTACCGACATACTCTTAAAACTTGCAGACAATCAACTTTAAATTATAGAAAGGAAATAGGAAGATATAATGGACTCACCCGATTGACGACGGTTGATCCAAGCTTTGTCTTCTCCTGCTCTGCTCCTCTCCAAAGCTTTCAGGGATGCACCTCCTTCACCTGCAAAGAGAAAATCCTCCAAGTACAATCTTATACATGTATATATGAAAATTTATATAAACAATATATAGAGTGCTTAATCATAAATATTCATCAAACCATGATACATGAAAGAGACTCAACACAAAGTTGGAAGAAGGATCCTCTTTATTAACAATAGTGAATGAGATAAGTGTACAACCCAACGCCTGAAACAAGGACTCCTCTGCAACCAAAGGATTCTGAGTTCTACTGCTCCAAAGACTTCTGAAGATATACCACCAGCATAACTTTTCTCTCCAAGTATGATTGATTAATGCCCTCCCCAAGGTCTCTATTTATACTTAGGAAAATAGAGCAGTTTCGAAGGTTGAGGAGGTTGAGATAGTTAAGATAGTTAATGTTTAAGGCTTAACAAATCTCCATTAATCATGTTTTATTATTTTAATTATCGAATGGAAGCATACGTGAGTATTGATATAGGTAACCCACGTATGACACGCGAGTTGCTATAAGGGAAACCCGTGTACAGATATGTACGCGGGTTGCAACGATAATACTCGGGTATAGTACGCAGTATGCTATGGATATAGTTGCATATGTACGCAAGTTGCTGTCGAAAGAGTCACATACAACAATCAACATGTAAAAAGGTAAAAATGGCAAGCTAGGTGGATAGTGAATGCATCTCATGTCATGCCCATCTATAGTGTTTTAGGAAACCTTCAATCCATAAGTGTCCTTTTGTGTACCAACAAATTCAGTGTCGGCACTTGGACAGAGAAGTACCATTTGGGTTGATAATAGTACCAAACCCACCTTGATCAATGGTAGCAAGGTTTGCACCTTTGGATTTTCTAGTTGTTTTAAATGATCTCCCTCCAAACTAGTCACAGAGAATTTCTTTATATGATGGGGAGGGAAACTTTACAGTATGACAACACATGGATAGATTTGAGGATTTTATTGACCTGGATGAAGTTTATCATGATGATGCAAAAATGGAGTTGTTTCGTCAGAGTTTGTCGGGAGAGGAAAAGAGGTGGTTTAAGGACTTACTAGCAAAATCTATCCCCACTTTTGAATCTTTTCAAACACTATTTTTGGATAGGTGGGATACAAAGAAGTTCCCTTTACAAATACTGTCCCAATATAACAATTTAAAGAAAGGGAAATTTGAGTCTGTACATGATTTTTCCAATAGAATCATGAGGGTATATAATTCCATTCCAACTGATATTAAACCCTTGGTAGGTGCTGCTAAACTTCATTATGCACATGCTTTTGAAAGTGCTTTTGCATTATTGTGTAGAAAAAGAAAATGTGCAAGTTTTCCAATTATGTTTAAAGATTCTCTAGAAGTAGAGACAAACCTAATGGATTCAGGGAAAATGAAAAATAGAGTAGAGGCAGATAGGAGAAGACAAGAAAATCAACCATCCACTTCTTCCCCTTCCTCTACAAGTGATTTCAAGTTTGATATGATGATGAATACTATGGAGAAATTGATGGACAAATTAGCTCTAGATAATAGACTGCCTAACAGAGAGCATCCTGGAAATTAAATAAGGAATAAAAAATTTAGAAGACCACCTTCTCATCCAAGAAACCAAAGAAACCCCGAAGATCAACAAATCAGACCACCATTTCTAGAGAATTTGGTTGATGAGGGGGGAGAAGAAGAAGATCCAATGGAAAATCATATTCATCGCTTTGATGATATTGATGCTGAAATATACCTTACTAAAGAAGAGAATAATATGTTTGCTTAGGATGATGAGAGTAATATTTCTGAGGTAGATTCAAAATAATATCAAAGAGGGTACCAAAATGACATTGATGATTTTCAGAAAAAAAAAAGAAAAAAAAATTTAAGTTGAGAAGTCATGATATAATAATAAATAAAGGAAGGCCTAATCAAAATCATCCTTCCAGTAGTAAACAAAATTCAGAAAAAAGAAAAAGAAAAATATACCACTATACAAAAGAACATAGAAAATAAAGAACAAAAGAGAAAGAGAAAAAACAACCAGTGCCAATTGATGTAGAAAAACCAATTTCATCCTTCAACCTGCAGTTTGAATTGTCAAAAGATCAATATTTTTATTCCCTTTAATGAATTATTGAGGAACAATGAATATAGGGAGAAAATTACAAAACTGGTCAGAAATCAAGGTGATGACCACCCATATATTTTAGAAGTGACAAATGACCACTATTTTACTTGGGCCTAAAAATTGAAGAGACAGATCAGGAGGAGGTTCCTCCTTTTTATCTAAGTTCAAATGTACATGATATGATATTGCACAATTCCATGTTAGATTCATGTGCATCTCATAATATTATGCCAAGGGTGGTAGTGGAAATTTTGGGATTGGAGATTACTAGGCCTTACAAAGACCTATATTCTTTTGATTCAGAAAAGTAAGATTTCTGGGATTGATAAAAGATATGGTGGTAACCCTTACACAACTTCCCTCCAAAATCATAGTTATGGATGTTCTAGTAGATGATATTCCTCCCAATTTTGGCATGTTGTTGTCAAGATATTGGGCATGAAAGTTTAAGGGAACCTTACAAATGGATATGACATATGCCACCATTCCTTTATTTGGAGGAAACATAAGATTATATAGAGAGAAGAGGTTATCCTATGTGGTCAGCAGTAGAGATAAACATGAAAATCATCATATTTATGCTGTTGATAATTATTGAGGATCCTTTATATTTTTTAATGATGGTCCTCACACTGGACCTGAAATCCCTGTACAAATTGAGTTTAAGGAGGATACATAATTTGAAAAAAGGAAGGAAGCCTTAGAAAAGAAGCAGAATGAAGAAGGATTGTGGACTATGTATTTTGATGGGTCTATAAGTAAGATTGGTGTTGGTTCTGGCGTGTACATTATTTCTCCAATCAGATATTTTAAATCTTTATCTTATAAATTGAATTTGAATGTACTAATAATGTAGCTGAGTATGAATCTCTTCTACTTGGTTTGAATGTTTTAAAACACATGTGAGAAAAAAGAATAGAAGTGTTTGGGGATTCAAAACTTGTAGTAAACTAGGTGAATGATAGTTACTAAAAAAACATCCCAGGATGAGGGCTTACAAAAATGAAGTATGGGATATGTTTGGAAACTATTTTGCAGAGCATAAAATCAGAGTAATCCCTAGAATTGAAAATCGAGTGGCTGATTCTTTGGCTATAGCTGCTGGTAAAGTCAAAACTCCTATTCATTCTCAGAAAAAGTATAAAGTTGAAGTTGTAAATAGACCCTCTATACTAGACAATTCCAAATACTGGCAAGTTTTTGATGATGATCTGCAAATAAAGAGATTTTTGGAAATGTCTGATGAACTTGTAAATATTCATATTGATATAGAAAATGAAAATTTAGAGAACTTCCAAGATGATGTACAGGCTGAAGATGAAAATGTTGAAAACAAAAAATTGAAAAACATGTTAGGGGGAAAGGACATAATCCAGTTGAAGAGTAATTTTATTCTAAGAGGTCTAATTCCCTTAGAGAAATTGTTTGACCAAAATGATGTTGCAAAAAATCCTAAATTTCATCTTGTTGATAATGTTGTTTGAACATCAGAATATAGGAACTGAAGGAACACCACAAATTCTAAAACTGTCCAAGAATTTACCTATAAAAGAAAAAGAAGAATATATCAATTTGATGAAGAAATACACATATGTATTTTCCTGGAGTTATGAAGACCTAAAATAGTATGATACCTCTATCATACAGCATACTATTCCAATAAAACCTAGAGAAAATCCTTTCAGACAAAAGTTGAGAAGAATACATCCCATGTTGTTTCCTGTGATACAGAAAGAGATCAAAAACTTATTCAATGCTAAAATTATTGTGACCCTGAGATTTTAAAAATGGGTAGCTAATTTAGTACCTTCTAGAAAGAAAAATGGTGAAATTAGACTTTGTGTAGATTTCAGAAATCTTAACAAAGTTTCATTGAAATACAACTACCCATTACCAAAGATGGATCATATTCTGCAAAAAGTAGTAGGATCTGAGATGATTTCTACTATGGATGGATTCTCAAGCTATAACCAAATCAAAGTGCTTCATAAGGACCAAGAGAAGGCTGGATTTACTACACCATGGGGTACATTCATGTATGCCAAAATGCCCTTTGGTTTGATGAATGCAGGGGCTACATTTCAGCGTGCTATGGATATTGATTTTGCAGAAGAGAAAGATAAATTTGTAGTTGTTTAAATGGATGATCTAATTGTTTATTCCAGGTATGACAAGGAACATATTAAACATTTGGAGAAGGTATTTATGAAATGCAAAAAATATGGTATCTCACTGAATCCTAAGAAATCTAATTTTGCATTGGAAGAAGGAAAGTTGCTAGGAGATATCATTTCAAAGGATGGTACTAAAATTGATCCAGAAAGAGTCAGTGCAGTTTTAAAGGTTGAGGAGCCCAGGAGCAAGAAAGAAGTGCAGTCATTATTGGATAAGTAATTTTTTTGAGAGATTCATTCCTAGCTTTATTAAGATACTGAGAAATATTACCAACATGCTGAAGAAATAGAATGAGATAAAGTGGACAATGCATGCTAGGAAGTATTTGAAGGATATTAAAAAGGTCAATTACCGAAGCTCCAGTCTTGGTAACTCCAGACTTCAGTAAATATTTCTTGATATTTTCTTATGCATATGAACATACTATTGCTGGATTCTTATTGCAAAAGAACAATTAGAATGTTGAACAACCCATATATTTCTTCAGTAAGGTATTAAGAGATGGAGAGCTGAAGTATGATATCATGGAAAAACAAGCCTACGCTTTGGTGAAATCTTTGAAAGGTTTCAAATTGTATATTCTTCATTCACATATTGTTGCATATGTTCCAAGTAATGTGGTGAAGGGCATTCTTACTCAACTAGATCCAGAAGGGGAGAGAACAAAGTGGATTATTGTATTATTGGATTATGATCTCGAAATCAATCCTACTAAGTTGATTAAAGGGCAGGGACTTGCCAAATTGATGACAGATTCTAATTGTGAATCTTCACAGATTAACTTCTTATCCAATCATTCAAACCAACTTGATAAAAGGATACATGTAATGCCATATTTTTCTGTCTCCATGGTACACTAATATTGTATATGTTTTGAAAAATCTACAAGCTCCTGGAAGATTGAGAAAAACAAAAGCAAGATCTGTAAAATTAAATGTTGTAAAGTTTTGCATCATGAATCAATACCTATATTGGAAGGACCCTAGTGGTGTGTTGTTAAATTTCCTATTGGAAAATGAATCTCAATAGACAATGAAGGAATTACATAAAGGATATTGTGGAGGAAATCATTCATGGAAAGTGACAGCAAATAAAATTTTGAGAGCTATTTTTTACTGGCCCACTGTGTTTTCTAATGTTCATAAGGAAACCATTACATGTCATTAGTGCCAAATTTTTTATGGTAAGAGGAAGCTGGTTCCATTCCCTCTTAATCCAATTTTAGTAGAGGCACCCTTTCAGTAGTGGGGATTAGATGGCATTGGGAAAATTAATCCAAATTTTTCAGGTCAACATAGATGGATTCTGACAACAACAGATTACTTCACAAAATGGATTGATGCAATACCCACAAGGAGAGCTATAGATGATTTGATTATGTATTTTCTTGAAAATAATATTTTGGATAGGTTTGGTTGTCCGAGGAGAATCATGACAGATAATGAAGCTGCCTTTAAATCAAAAAGCTAATAAGCTTTTGTCATAAATATCACAGCAATATCAATCATTCTATTGCTTATTATCCACAGGGAAATGGACTGGAAGATTCTTCTAACAAGAGTTTGGTGAGAATAATTAATAAATTGTTAGAAGAAAACAAAAGGGCTTGGCATACAAAGCTGAAATATGATTTGTGGGCTGACAGGATCAACACAAAAAGGGAAATTGGGATGTCACCATTCCAATTAGTTTATGGAGTTGAAGCTGTTTTTCCAGGATCTTTGGGATTTCCTGTCATGAAATTGTTACAGGAGTAGGAGGATGAACCAAATCACATGCAAAGAAGGATCAATCAGATAATAGATTTGAATGAGATGAGGGATAAGGCTTATGACAAAGTACAAATACACTAGGAAAAAATGAAGAATGCTTTTGACAGAAACATTAAAGAAGAACAATTCCAGATCGATGATTTGGTCTTGAAGTGGGATGCTCCTAGGGAAGCTAAGAATTGAAAGTTTGATCATATGTGGGTAGTTCCATACATAATTGGAGCATACAGAGGGGAAAATTCATTCATTTTGCAGCATTAGGATGGGTATCAACTAAAGGGAATCCCAATAAATGGAATATTTTTAAAACATTACCCGCCCTGAGGGTAGGAGGTAATTTTTGTACCATAACCTGTATATATTTTGCATTTAAAATCAATATAGATGGTGAGCCAAAATATTTGAAGCCCATAGAGAAGGCCCTAATATCTGGAGGGGTATCCATATTTCTTTATTTCTTTATTTTTATTTACTAGAAAAACACAGAAGTTTGAGGTGTTGAAATTCAAGCACTGGTCTACGGGGTTCTTTTCTACCTCGCAAGGAGGATAGCATCCCCAATTGGAGCCAGCTGTTAGCACCATTATTAGGCTAAGTAGTTGGAAGGGGTTAGACTAGTATAATGAAGAGTAAGGTCCAAAAATTCTTGTATCATATGACCTAGAAAATTTTGGAAAGGGTTCTGAAATGTTTTGAAGGGTTTATTTCTTGCTTCGAAATGAAAAATGTTGAAAATACCTAAGTAAAACCCTGCCAATGACTAAGTATGAAAAAATATGCTCAGATTTATATGGTGACACAAATCAAGGTTCTAGATTTGTAACGAGAAAAATCAACGGTTAGAAACAATTCTATAGAGGTAAGATGCTTGTTCTAAATAATTTTGATAGTTTGCAAATGGAGTTACAGTTGGAGCATCCTTGTCATGGCAATCAAATGACAGAATATGTGGAAGGTTTTCATGTCCTTTATGATCCAGTGGCTCAATATATGGAGAAACATTACAATGGGAATGGTTGCTTATGTGTTTGCAATAAAGGTCAAGTCTTTTATCATAATTTGTTGTCATTATGGTTTTCAATCCTGATTTTAATCAAGCATGATGAGGAAGTTTATCTATTGGATTAGTTGCTTGATTGATTTTATTTATGACTTTAAGACTTTTTGGGGTAAAAAGAGAAAAAAAATCATATTGGAGATCAAGAAAGGAAGGTTTTTTTGGTTTTATCGGCTAAGTAAAACTTGGATTTTTGCTCTGACATTATTGGAATAACTCAGCAATTTGCTTAGACATTATTAGAATAACTCGGCAAGAAATTTAGTTCCACTTCTTTATCTTTTTTGAAGCAATTGGGAAAGTCAAGCCGATATTGTCGAAGGAACTTGACAAGATGACCTGTTCAACCAGTTTCAGGGAAACTCGTCAAGTGTTTCCGAAACAGTCAGAGCAATTCAATAAGTCTAAGACATGACCAGTTTTGGGGAAGCTCATCAAGTGTCACTGAAACAGTTAGATAAATTCAAGAAGTATAATACACGGCCAGTTTCGGGGAAACTCGTTAAATGTTGCTGAAACAGTCAGAGAAATTCAAGAAGTATAAGACACAACCAGTTTTGGGGAAACTCATTGAGAACCAACGAAACTTTCAGAGCAACTCAATAAGTATTGTCGATTTTGTCGGTGGTGTTATTTATTAGGAGGTTAAAGGAAAGAGAAAATGAGAAGAAATTTAAAAAAACAAAGCTTTCCTAAGTAGCAGCGATATGGATAAAATTGTCCGCTCGAACAAGAAATCAAAGGTTCAAAAGATTTTTGTTTCAAGAGAAGAAGCCAAACAAGCAATATTTATAGTGGAACGTGGAGATGCATTATCAGTACAAAAATCATGTGAAGGACATGTTTGTATGTTTAAATTCTTGCAAATGAAGGTGGATCCATGGTGGAGATGAATACCATGTAGCATCCAACGACATGCAGTCATTCCGTTGGGTAGATATGCGAGCAAGTTAATTTTCCAATGATTAGCAAAATTTTACACAGCTGACAATTTGAACATGTAGTGTTTAACATGTGTTCTTATCATGCCAGAATGATAACAGGGCATCTAAAGCAACATTTTTGGAGAATTTTCAGTACTTCAAAAGCATGATCATCAAGGCATAGTTAACAACTCAAATCACTTGGAATCCTTTCCAGATTTATTACAACTTAATTCTATTTTTGGTATATCGATTAGATTTGTGTCCTAGAAGATAGGGATAGTTTGTTAAAGTTAATCGACAAATGTAATAAGGCAGTTACATACGCCTATTTTTAGAATGTAGGTAGTTAGCAGCTCATGGAGCATATTTTGTATTTAAGCAATACTTTGTATTGTAATCAGGGTTGGAACCCATGAAAGATGAGTTATGTAATTTGAGACTTATTTTTAATAAATCACAGAGCCAAAGCTGGCCATTTCTGCAAAGATTCATGTGTTGTTCATGATTACAGTTTTTTTTTTCCCTTCTTAATGTGAATGTTTTCCTATTATTACCTTTCATTATGTCTTCCTTCATGCCTGAAATGAGTGTTTGATGGTTCAGAATTCATATGTATATGCTCTGACTGTTAATTTCAGATATTCACAAATCTTTTCCACTAAAGTTAGCATTGGATTCATCCCTGATAGATGCCCATGTTAATGGACTTTTCATTATCTCTTTTTTTACACCAGACTAAAGCATTTTAAATGTGACTGAATAAATAACTTTCCTTTGTATAAGTTTCCATGCAAACAACATTGTGATTGATAAATATATATTTGAATCCATAGCCCAATGTTTACTTGCCCTATTTCAACCAATATAGAAATCTGAATTTTACTTTGTTTTTATATCTGGCCTTGTTAAACAACTATTGAGAGATCCCTCTCTAGAGAGAAAGAAGCCAATTTTCTTTCCTAAATCTTGGTTTTGTGGTTACCTTGAGATTAACTTTCACAACCTGAGGTACATTTTGAGTTCTAAAACCAAGTTAAAGAAGAAATACGACATTGTCAGGGACAAGCGTGCGTACATCATCAGAACCATTAATGACAGAGTTGTTCGAGTCACAGCCAAGTTTTTGGCTGTGAAAATGGTAAGGAAAATTAGACCTAATCAATGTACTTCTGGAGTCATTACATGCGTCGAGCAGTGCACTGAGGGCGTCCAAATGAATTGGTCGTTATTTGTATTAAATTAGTTGACGGAGGATGCAATGCTCGTTCAAGAAGGTTAGTGCCCCTTTACCTATTCTTGGTTGCTAATTCTTATTACGCTGGTAGGGTGGATAGAACCCATGCATTATCAGGGTATGGACATAGAAGTTTCCCAAGCATGCAGGTTCCCACGGTACCAAAACTTCTAGTGGATCAATGTGAAGGAGCGCCATATTGACTGCGGTATTCAATTCTATCGATATTGGGATGTGTTGCATGATGTAATGGGAGAATTTATGCACCTCACTGAGGAGGAAGTGACAAAATATTGGCAGATCGCATGATTTGCAATGGGACCGCATGCCATCCATATTCAGGCATGTCGTGATAGTGAGAAGCATTGGCTTACCACCTGGTATAAACTGACGAATGAGGAAGTAGATGCCATCATTGATGAGTGGCCTATCGAGTGGAATGTCCTAGTTAGTATCGAGGACCTGTCGAACATTGAGGCGGTCCCCTACCCGACACACAGGTATAATGTCCACAAGTGCAGGAAAGCAACAAGGAATTGTAGAAGGAGTCACCCAAGACTCCGACGGATTCCGAGAAAGAAAGATAGTTTGAAGAAGGCAAGATGAAAAGAAGGTATGAGTAGGGTGAAGGTAGCAGTGCCCCAAGGATTTTTGATGATTAGGTGAGTCTCATAATAACTATGATCACCATTGTGACTAGCGTGAGTGAACCGCAATTGAAAGACCATTCAACCATATTTTTTCCACCAGGTCAAGAATTTGCTACAATATTTTACCAATGCGGTATTGGAGAAGTTCCTACAAGCCAACGTGTTGTAAAGGGAAGCAAAAATCAGTACAGGAAAGAGGGTACGTGTCGTGCAACTTCCACCATGTGCGTTGGAGTCTAGCAGCGAGGATGTTGATGCAACAATACAGCAATTGGACACCATTAGTCTGGATGTCAATGAGCTGCCAACGCATGTGCTTAACCGATTACAAAAGACGGTGAGCCAAGTGCTCGCAAACCAAGAAGCAATTATATGTGATCATCTTTTCAAGTCACAGGAGAAAGTGGCTACAATGGAGGAATAGATCAAGAGGATGAAGGAAGTGCAGGAAGCAGAGTCCCTATCAAAGGAAAAATCATTAAATGACAATGTGTGCCTATAGAATGCCATTACGGTCGTCTGTCAAGAAATACCGGATATCACAGAAGACATGTTTATGGAGGCAAATATCTTACAGCTAGGACAAATTGTCACAAATTTGAGGAAAGAAAATGAGGAGTTGCAGGTGCAGGAAGTTCCAAGTACACCTCCATAACAGGTCACCAAGCGCAAAGGAAAGATTGAGGGTGCATCCACCCAAGTAGAGGACTGTGAAAAGGTCACCAAGATACTGGCAGGTGAGACCATATAATTTTAGATGAGTGTGGTCCAAGATGAACAACTGCAGCAGCTAAGCACACGAATTCACAAGGAAGAGGTGCATTTAACAGCAATGAGGTCATCCCTCAAAATGATTCCCCAAGTGGTCCAGGTTATTAAGCAAATAGAGCTAAAGGCACTTCAGCAGCACGCAAGCAAAGCACGTGAGATGAATCAGTGCTACATAACCCAGCAGGACGAATTCTAGGAGATTAGTGAGCAGTTGAAAATTAAAACTCTGAGTGCGCTGAAGACTACTCACAAGAGCCACAATCAAGTGGCTGAGAAGATTGTAGAAATCCCAACAGAGTCGGATATAGAATATTGTGTTGCAATTATCGCATGGACGAAGGAATTGGTTGATGAAGTCCAAAAGGAATATGAAAACTTCAAGATCCGGATCAGTGCATACACGATTTGCAATTGACGTGGCTCGAGGATGAGCCACAAGATTTTGTTATGGGCCTATTGGCAGCCGGTTTGGATGTGCATGGTGCTATAGAAACAAAGGAAAAAGAAGACTGTGCAATATGAAGATGTCAACAAGGGTATGTTTAGTGGATTTTTTGGTGCTTTTGGTCTGAGTTAGTTAGAAAGTTAGTTAGATGTGGACCATTTTGCAAAGGCACAAGCCTATATAAGGAATTAGAAATGTAGTAGAAAATCATATTGGAATCTTTTTCATGATTTGTTTTGGAGAGATATGAGATCGTATGTTCGGAGCGAATATGATCTTTATCTATCTTGCGAAATTTTTTGAAGGTGTATGTTGATCTAAGAAGAATAATAAGATGCGAGTGTTGTTGGAAATTCTATGTGTCTTTTGTCTGCGATATCTGGTCCTGTGATGGATGTTTCTGTAGTTAATTATTGTGATATGAATGATGCATGATGTGATCTAATGTCTTAATTTTTTACTTATGATGAGATGTCTTCATAAAATGAATGCATTTGTGCTTGTCGATCTCTTTTTTGAGTAATAACATGATGCGGTAATGAATCTGGTGTGAATGACAATGCATGATTTCTGATGCGACCGATAACGAATAAGTTATGTTAAAGTAAACTACCTCATCTGGATCTCTAGTTAGTACTATGACAAAGAGGGAATAGTTGTGCAAGCCCTCTTCTTTACCGTGAAAACTTGGTTCATGCATCCCTCCATTAAACATCTCGAGTGAGACCTCATCTGCTTCGCAAGTGTTGCTAGAAAGGGTAAAACCTGTCTAGGCTAGTGTTTAGGTATATCGCATCGAAAAGGGTTTTGACAGAGTGTGAACACCTATTGATAGAGTTATGTCAAAAAGAAGCTTGTTATACCGAAATCTCGTCACCCTCATGTTATGAGATAGGTATCCCCTTGACTGCTCCAATCCCTCAGAGTTTCCCTAGAGAAATGAAGGAATAAATTAACCCCTTGAAATTTTTCCCTCTTTTGAGATGGTAACACTCTTTCCCCATTTACCAAAAGGGTTACCCAAGAAGCAAAGATCCATCACTACTCCTGATACATGGGAAAAGAGAGGTGCCACCGCTCTTTCCCTTACTGCCAAAAGTGGTTCCCCTTTATCACCGCCTGTTTGATTCTTTGGAAAAGCGGTGCTTGAGTTTTGAAGGCAAAAAGAGAAGCTTCAAGAGGATTCTTGAAGCTTTCCTATGTGGAGCCTCATCCCTATGGTTTAGGACGAGCTGGAGCTTGAGATCCTCCCTTTTAGGATCTAATCTCCACCTCACCCATGACATCCTCAACCATACCTATCCTCCCATGCCTTTAAATACTAGCTCATCCCCCATGGGACAGAGGAGGAAGAATTGTGTTTCATACCCAAACTCTGTCAAAATCATTCTCGAGTCTTTGGAGGCAAGGTGAGGTTAGAGGCAAGGATCCATTGTAATGAACTCTCAACACCAAGGCATGAAGGTTGTAGTCTCTCCAATCATTTATTAATAAAGAACGTCTTTTTTTTCCCATATTTACTGTTTCATGTGTTTATATTTCTTGATTCCTTGGTCACAAGCATAGATCTATTTGATTATATTGTATGATATCATGTTTTCTTTGTTGTCTTCCATCTTTGACAGGTTCTTCTATGAGGATAGTGAGGAAAAACTTTGAGAGAAGCATCATAGAATTACATTCAAGTGATTAACCAGATCTAGGGAGATTCTAGCATTCCGTGTTTGTGTTTTGTTCTAGATCTGAACCATTCAGACTAGGGAACTAGCTCTTGTCCGTAGGAGGTGTGTATTTCCAGCTAACAAAAGTGGCGACTCTGCTGGGGATCTACTTCGAATTCTGGATCATTGGTAAGTTGAAACCTCCACCTTCATTTTCAATTTCTAGATCTACTTTTCCATGCATAGTTCTGTAGATCTGCTTTGAATTTGATTGTTTTGCCTCTGTCTGCCTTTGGATCTTCATATTTTTGGTTCACTGGGTATTTCGGTGATTGTTTGGGTTCATTTTTCAGTCTGTAACTTCATTTTCTGTTGCTTTTTTATTTTTCAAATCATCGCTCTTGAGCTGTGTTATAAGTGAGGTTCTAGAGCTGTCACCGCTCTTCCTCTATGGTAAAGAAGCGGTGCCACCGCACTTTCTCTATGTACAAGAAGCAGTGTTGGACCTGGTAATGCCTTGGTGTGAACCTACATTAAGCGTTTCCACCACTTTGTTCCTATGTGCAAGAAACGGTGCTTAGGCTGGTAATGCCCTGTTCAACACCTGTAGAAGCGGTGCCAAGTATTCTTCTTAGACCTGTTTGGTATTTGAATCTTAAATGCTTCTTTTGGTATCAAAGATGCATGCTTCATATTGTTACATTTGTTTTTTGAACTCTGTAATTCATTTTTGAACAACAAACTCAATCAAAAATCAAAAAATAAAAAATAAAAATGAGCCCCCCCATGGACCCCCCTTGAGTGTGTATGAATCCATAGTTATTCTCAAGAATTTTGATTGATGTTGGTCTTTTCTAGCTTCATAGGTGGATTTGAATAGAACTTGGTTTTGTTAGATCTCTGATTTCTGTCTTCTTTGATAGAACAAGAAAAGATTGATTTCATTTTTTCTTCATTTGTTATACATGATTTTTGTATGTTTTTTCCTTTTTTCATAAAGTTATGGAAAAGTGCATATGAAAGTTATTGTATGATTTTGTGATTAGTTCAGTCTCACTTTAGTTGAAAAATCTGAACACTTATGTATAAAGTTGTAACAATCTTTTCTTTCTTTTCATTAGAGGTCTCACTACTTTTTCAGTTCAAAAGAGAAGATTTTGTTTGTTTAAGTTAGGAAAGGACCATATAAACAAGTGACTTTTATTTTTGTATGGGATTTATTCTATGTTTCAAATCAATTGAACCTATCTCTCCCTCTCTTAGGTAGAATTTCATTGAAGAAGAAAACTTGCATTATCATATAGATCAGTGTGCATCTTCTTTAATTTCAAGTTTTCACTCCATGGTTCCACCTAAATGCACAAGATAAAATTAAGCGCTAGCTTAGGTTTAAAATTTTTAGCAATTTGTGTGATAGGTTATAGATGTGTTCGGGCATCATTAGACATAGGAGCTGTCGTTATTTGTCCGCACTACAACCCAGGACTCGTGTGGTTCTTCCATGTACCATCGGTATATTGAACGGCCTTTCACGTACCCTTGAGGTATATAGAAAGGTACTTCACGTACTTGATTGTATATAGGAAGGCCCCTTGTGAATGGTTGTGCATTAGACAGCACTACTACCGATTTTATCTCCCATGTACCTTGTGTATATCGGGAAACCCCACTAGGATACCCTATCCAAACCGAGTTAACCTTTTGGCCGTCTTGGCTTTACGGGAGAAGCTTGTAAAGTATTGATAATCCTGGTGAGAAAACTAACCTTTAATCCACTCCTCTCACATATTTTGCTTGCTTATTTAGTTTGAGTAGCGCTTGTTTTCTGTACAATTAGGATTTTTTAGAAGAGAGAGATAATTTTGTTACATATTTATGGCTTCACCTTCCAAGACTACCAACCAAGAGACTCCTTTACCAAGCATGTCTTTTGTGTTCCCTCCATATGGGGATGTTGGTCCTCCTCTCATGGCTACGTTAAACCTTCTTGGATTGACTATTGGATTACCTGTTTTCTTATTCTCTAGTCCAGTTATCCCATGTACACCAGTTGCTTCTGATCCTAATCCTTCATCCCAAGAGCATCAACCTCATGTTGATCCCTCTCCTTCTTCACCAGATGTGTCTTATACCATTTCTACCTCTTCGTTTGTTGAAAGTTGTAGTACTAGTATTCAGGTGGATAAGAAGAAGAAAATGAAGATTAAGAAGAAGAAAAACAAACAAACAACCAAGTCTCAGCCAATCACTCCTAGTGTGGAGAGTGTTGATCTGCACACCCAAAGACCGTGTAAACTTAAATTCCCTTGTAGGATTTGCAAGGGTGATCACCTTTTGAAAGATTGTCATGGTCTGTCCCTAGTTTTGGAAGAGTGTTCTAAGGTTTCCCGGCAATCGATGTCATCAGCCTTTGGTCATCATACTGATGATCCCCCCTCAACCAGTGCTTCTATGGTTAAGAGTCAGAAGGATAAAGTCAGAAATCCTTGCTTTCTTTGTAAGGACATGCACTTTACTTACCTTTGTCCTCGCATGGATGAAGCTTCTAAGTTGTTGAAAGATATTATTTTTTCTCATCAACGACTTCCAACAGGTTGTTGTAAGTTGTCTCTTGAACCCCCATTGGTTGATAAAGTGGTCGATCAAATTCTAACCTTGGTCGATCCCAATCTTCCGTTGAAGAGTGAAATTGAAGTGGTCAATCCAAGTCCATCCTTAGTTGATCCCACTCTTCCTTTGAAGGGTGAAGTTAAAGTGGTTGATTCGGTTTCATCTGTGGTCAATCCCACTCTTCCTTCCAAGAGTGAAGTTAAAGTGGTCAATTTAGATTTATCTGTGGTTGATCCCACTCTTCTTTTGAAGAGTGAAGTTAAAGTGGTCAATTTGATGTCATCTCCACCCGATCCCACTCTTTCATCAGAGAATGTTAAGAATGAAGTATTCATTTTGACCAAATATTCGTCTTGTTCTTCTCTTCCAGTAGAGAATGAACTGAAACCTACTAAAGTTTTTATGCTTCATTCTGATTGTTCTCGACAAGAGGGAATTTTTTCTGTTTTGACAAAACCCTCTCTAAGTACTAAGGTTATTTCCTTTAACTGGAGTAACCTAACAGAGTCTCGTCTTCATTCGAGTGTTCCTTTCTATATAGTTGTGAATGTTAATGCTAGGCGCATACTTCGTACTATTGTTGATGAAGGGGATTCTATTAGTATTCTATCCTCAACTGCTTGGAAAGATTTAGGTTCTCCTCAGCTTGTGCCAGCCACCGATCAGATAGTGGATTTTAATCGAAGACCTACTGCACCTTTAGGGACCCTTCCTTATTTTCCTATTACATGAGGAGGGAAAACTATCTGCATTGATGTTATGGTGGTCCAAGGTCCTTTATATTTTAATCTGCTCCTTGGACGTGATTATGTTTACACCATGAAGGCTGTAGTGTCCACACTCTTTAGATTTATTCATTTTCCCCATGATGGGAAGATTGTGACGATTGATCAACTTTCCTTCGTTACACCTGACCATCGCATCACTCTTAGTAATCAGACTACCCTGAATGTGCCTCATGTTCTTGTGGTTTCTTCCCCTTCTTCTAGTTAGCTTCTTCCCGTCATAGGTAAAATGGGGGGCATGGCCCTAGTCTATGGACATCATAATGGAGCTAAGACACTAGATTTTATGTAAGGGGGAAACCCACCAACCTCTAGACATCATGTTGGATTATAAATTGTTGTGAGCATAGTTCCCATTCTATGTCAATCTCGTTAAAAAATGAAACAGATCCTTATGAGCAAAGTTCCCATTCTATGTCAAGCTCGTTAAAAAATGAAATGGATCTCCTCAAGCATAGTTTACCTTTTGGGTTCAAGCTTGCATAAAAATGAAACCATTCTTGAGCATAGTTCATTTTCTATGTCAAGCTCATTAAAAAATGAAATAGATCTCCTCAAGCATAGTTTACCTTTTGGTTTCAAGCTTGCATAAAAATGAAACATTCTTGAGCATAGTTAATTTTCTATTTTAAGCTTGTTAAAAAATGAAGTAGTTTTCCTTAAGCATAGTTTACCTTTTGGTTTCAAGCTTGCATAAAAATGAAACCATGTTCCAAGCATAGTTACCTTCCATTTAAAGCTTGTGTAAAAATGAAACAGATCCCCTTCCCTTGAGTCGAGTCTTCACTTTAGTGTTAGAACTTGAACCTTATTTTCACCTGCCTGATTCTCGTTCTTCCTACCCCCTTGGTGAACATTTTCACATTAGTAACCAGGTTTTTAGGTTGGGTATGGAAGAAGAATCGTCAAATGAAATGAAGCTTGGGGGCATGTCAAGCCTCTAGCAACCATGCTAGGGGTAATATTCACTAGCAATCATGCTAGGGGCAACCTTCCAACCTCTGTAAATCATGTTAATGGGATTTTTTCAAGCATAGTTTACCCATTGGTTTCGAGCTTACGTAAAAATAAAACCAATATTTCAGCATTCTTTCAACTGATCTTCGAGCTCGTTAAAAACAGTAAGATGGTGTTGAGCTTACTTTTCATTTTTCGTGCTCTGGTTAAAACATGAAATTTGGTTTGAGCTTAGTTTATTACTTTTTCGTGCTTTGGATTCAAACATGAAAAATTCTACTAGAGTCTTCTTTAAGCTCTTTTTGGACTCTTAAAATTTGAAAAGATAGTCGAGTACTTGTCTTCTTCATACTCGTAAAAGTATTTGAAGAGTCATATCTCTGACAGTAGGTTATCTCTTTTTCGGTTCGGATAGACTGTTTACGAAAAAGGAACACTCCAACCAATCATGACTGGAAGAGTTCTCTAAGGTATTATTTTATACTTTTTCAGGCCTTAGGGACTAAATCATATGAAAAAATACCCTTTGGAGTTTTCTTTAGTTTGTTCAGACTCTCTAAACATGAACTACACCGAGTTTTCTTTTGTTGGACTTGTTAAAATAAACATTGAAAGACCCTTTTTTGGGAATGAACCTCTCCTTTCTCAGGTTCATGAAATATATGGGAATGGAATTATCTTTGGATGAGCTAAAATGAGTGTTTGTTACCCTCTTTGAACTCGTAAAAATGAAAAGAGGCACTCATCAATCATGATGGGGAAATCAAGGGAAAGGGAAAACATTTTGCAATAATGGCAGTTGTTAGTCACCTTTGAACATGGCACTTATCTGCATTTCATTCAGTCAATTGGGTATTCAACTTGTTTTCGAGTCGATCCACTTTCATGAGTCATGCCACTCCTTTGAGTCTCTCAAAGATTGCATTGTCCATTGTCGCATTGTGTTCCGCCTCGTCAATTCAATGCTGCCAAGTCTTCGGTCGTGCCGCCTTATGTTCAAAAGGGAAACTATTTTGAGAGTTTAAACCTGCAATCAAAACAAATTTTTTGAATCAGTTACTTTTGAGTCAGTCCTATGGTTACATTAGCTACAAAATTCCAGAACTTTGTTCCAAGTTTCGTGTCATCGATGTGGGATTCATCATGGTCCTCCTTCGACGAGACTATTCCTGTCGACGTCAACTCATCATCCAGGAATTAGTCTTAGAAAAAAGTTTAGTACCTTAATATCTGTATGCCCTAATGACAGATTCTCTCGCTCTCGACATAGGTTCACATCATTGACCTTTGATCGGAAGACTCTACTAGGTGTTCGACATCAAGACCTCTATTTACACTCAGTATATTGTACTAGAGTACCTTGGGAATCATTGACATTAATGGTGATATTCCTCGCACTTGCTAACGGTTCACATCATTGACTGGTAATCAAGTGGTTTCTACCATGTTTGACTTCAGATCATTGTAATCACATGGATAGAATCGTACTTTGTGGAAGACGAGATGAAGACGCTAGGTATTTGTTAAGCATTCATTGCTTTCCCCAGGTTGCGATGGAGTATTTGTATGAGTCTTAGCATGGATCCACATTTGTATGTTTGTGGTTGTGCTCATATTTGCATCGGTATGACATATATATACATTGTATGTCTTGTAGCTATGTCCAAATTTGAGTCTTCTTCACATGGATCTGCATTGTATTGGTCGGTAGCCATGTTGTGAGTCATTTGGGACATGTATCAAAATGTGCTGTAGACAGTTGGTGATGTTTGAGAAGTTCCAACCTTTGGACCTTTGCCTCAACACTATACCTTGTTCTTTCAAAGTATATTGCCTATCGTTTCCCTCTAGCCATTATACTTTGGGGGGCATCTCTGTTATACTGAAATATCGTCACCCTCATGTTATGAGATAGGTATCCCCTTGACTACTCCAATCCCTCAGAGTTTCCCTAGAGAAATGAAGGAATAAATTAA
Source organism: Pseudotsuga menziesii (assembly GCA_001517045.1). Classification (NCBI taxonomy): domain Eukaryota; kingdom Viridiplantae; phylum Streptophyta; class Pinopsida; order Pinales; family Pinaceae; genus Pseudotsuga; species Pseudotsuga menziesii. The sequence continues at coordinate 91,325 of LPNX011137023.1, read as the reverse complement.
CCCCTTGCAATTTTTCCCTCTTTTGAGCTGGTAACGCTCTTTCCCCATGGACCAAAAGAATTACCAAAGAAGCAAAGAGCCAGCACTGCTCCTGATACATGAGAAAAGAGAGGTGCCACCGCTCTTTCCCTTACTACCAAAATCGGTGCCCCCTTATCACCGCCTGTTTTCTTCTTTGGAAAAGTGGTGCTCGAGTTTTGAAGGAAAAAAGAGAAGCTTCGAGAGGATTCTCGAAGCTTGCCTATGTGGAGCCTCATCCTTATGGTTTAGGACCAGATGGAGCCTAAGATCCTCCCTTTTAGGATCTAATCTCCATCTCACCCATGAGATACTAAACCATACCTATCCTCCCATGCCTTTAAATACTAGCTCATCCCCCATGGGACAGAGGAGGAAGAATTTTGTTGCATACCCAAACTCTGTCAAAATTATTCTTGAGCCTTTGGAGGCAAGGTGAAGTTAGAGGCAAGGATCCATTGGAAGGAACTCTCAACACCAAGGCATGAAGGTTGTAGTCTCTCCAATAATTTATTAATAAATAATGTCTTTTCTTTCCCATGTTTACTATTTCATGTGTTTATATTGCTTTATTCCTTGGTCACAAGCATAGATCTAGTTGATTATATTGTATGCTATCATGTTTTCTTTGTTGTCTTCCATCTTTTACAAGTTATTCTATGAGGATAGTGAGGAAAACCTTTGAGAGAAGCATCATGGCATTCCATTCAAGTGATTAACCAGATATAGGGGGAGTCTAGCATTCCATGTTTGTGTTTTGTTCTAGATCTGAACCATTTAGAGTAGGGAACCAACTCTTGTCTGCAGGAGGTGTGTATTTTCAGCTAACACATCTCTTTCTCTCTCTTCAGCTAAAGCAGAGTATCGGGGGGCTGTGAATGCATCTATTCAGGAAGCTTGGTTGCATGGGATTCTGACAGAGTTTGGATTCTCCTTCAGTATAACTCTATTGTTATAATCAGAGTATAATCAAGACATATAGCAATCTAGTTCAGAATAAACAGACCAAGCACATTGAAGTGGATATGCACTACATTTGGGAACTAGTGCATAGTAAGGCTATCACTCTGTTTTACTTATAGTAAGGCTATCACTCTGTTTTACTTCCCTATAGAGGAGAAGATTGCAAACATATTCACCAAGTCCTTCACTGAAAATAGATTTGTCTATCTTAGATATCATCTTGGTGTAAAGGTTTGATTCAGTTATTATTCCTGATTTTCCTGCTTATTTTGAAGGGGGGGAGGGGGTTCTCATGTCATTTCCTTGGTTTTTTAAGGAGTCATTTTTTGCATTTAGATTATATGGGAGACTTTTGTTCTTAGTTTCCAGGGCCCAGGTTGTACAAGTTAGAATTAATGGGGGGGTTAGGATTATTAATTAATCCTTCATTAATTATTCCTCCCTTGGCCACCATAGTCTATTTCTCTTTTTCTAGCTTAGGAGGTCATTGCAACTTCACTAGTGCCATGGGGGACTCACCTAGGAGACACATAACACTCAATGTTCTAGTATGCATGATTTTAGGAGCTCCAGGGACAAATCCCTATAATCTAGGAAACCACTCTGAGTGCCACCAGTAGTCTCCAACAATTGACCCTAGGCGGTTTTCAGTTATGTTCAGTTATGCACTGATTCCCATCAGCTAGTACACTTTAAATCATCCTAGTGCCAATTTGCATGATTTAAGGGAGGTAGGGAACATTTCCTTGCCTACTTAGATCAGTTAATTGATTGTGAATAGATTTGGTGATCCGGAGTTGCATTAGTGAGCTCTAGTGGTGATTTTCCCACATTGAGTTAGCACCGAAGTTAGTTTGAGTTCGTGAATTCGAATCCCATCAAATGCATTCAATTTTTTCCTATTGTAACACCATTGTATCACATACAAATTAATGTAATTGATGTTTTTAGGATTATTAATCCTCCATTTGTAACGTCCCCAACCCTTCGACCGGCGAAGAGGACACTACCATGTCATTAAACATCCGGGCAAACCGCCCCATGAACATGAACATACATAAAATTGAAATGCTTGAACATAAAACATGCTAAGATGCATAATCATTCACATACACAGTGGAAGCAAACATACATTCATTCAGGCATTCAACATGTTCGTCATCATTCATTAAACATCAAATATGATTGCAGAAGTAAAAGAGACAAGAATACTTATCTTATAAAGAAATCGTCCCGCAACCAACTACGTCACTGCAACGTTCCACCCAACCATAGGTCAGCGTGCTCCTTAATCTCTCAGCAATGCTGCCACCCATGAGCTGGGCATGATTCCCCAAGGAGTAAGGAACAAACATGCTTACACACAGCCAAGGATACTCAAAACACAGCCAAGCCAACACAGTTGGGTTTATCAAGCCATCAACAAATCAACCAAGCCAACACAGTTGGGTTTATCAGGCCATCAAGGAGCTGGGAAAGGATAAATGCTAAGCAAGTGAGCCCATTAATAAGCTAAGGACACCTACACCAGAACTATGCTGACTTCTAGGACACCCACACACGCCCAACACAAGGAAATCAGGCCCTTCTCTGCTACACAGTCCCTCAGGCCCTGACCTCCCTTCCAATTCTATTCAGGGGTTATGGAGAAGAAAGCCAGCCCTCTAGCTTTGTCCATGTGGTTCCCAAACACACTAGTTTTGTTAAGTAAACCAAGCCCTCATCCCCACTCCAATACAGTCCGAAGGCCAACCATTGCATACATGCAACCAAACAAGCAATTCACAGCTTGGATAGGGGAAATCCATTCTTGGGTCATTCTTGGCCCTATCGTGGCCAAAACGACTCCATAACAACCTACAACAGCTCCCAAAACATAATGGAACCACATCCATGAGAAATTTGGGGAAAACCACCACCCCGGCTCAACAATGAAGTGATGGGAAAATTACACAGTCCGAAACTCGGTATGGAAACACATACACACAACAGCAAAAATCGTGAATGGCCCTTCACAAGGAAATCATTGGTGATAGAAAACAGCTCTACGACTTGCTGCATGAGAAAAACAATGGGGAATCCCAATCGGTGTGTGAGGAGAATAATCTCTGCCCCCTGCATGAGGCTGGGCAAAGCAATGGAGAGTATCCGAGAGTGGAGAGTGGAAGCATCCCCTGAAGGTTTTCCCTGCCCACGTAAAGGAATGACCCAGCTAGTGGAGTGTGCATGGGGGAAAGCCTGCCACCCACCACTAGCTAGCATTAACTGCCTCCAACTAACAATAGGAGTTTTAAAATGGGTGGTTGACACATGGCTTTTTCCCATAGGCTCAAGGTTTAACAATCCTCCCCTTATCCCTAGGAAAATCATGCCCTTGTTGGGCTTAGGGCAGACCCGGGTTCTATACTTTTGTCTTCACACCAATAAAAGACCCACAGTGTTGGCCCTTTCGGCAACAACCTGCGAACAGGTTGCAGTCTCACCCAAAACAGCTATGGGGTGCCACAGAATCAGGTTTCTGCAAGCAGAAGAGGGATATTACTATACCTTTAGCTTCTAGCAAATGATAATCATGAAATACAGAGCTTTGATATTCACTTATTTAGCTTTGTGGTTAAATAAACAAACAGTGCCTTGCTTAACCCTTTACTGGGAATTCACAGTGAAGTTAGTATTTAGCAGTGATCTTACTTATCAGTTATATATTTATCAATGCATAAAGAACATAACAACAACACAAAAGAACCACGACACAAGATATAACGTGGTTCACCCCCATTTTAGGGGCTACGTCCACAGAACTGTGTTTTATTCAACTCTTTACAAAAAACACAATTCTGATCTGTGAACTCAGCTGTAGATACCTTCAATTCCTCAAAGCTGTGCACTAAGCTGCAAATCTCTGCGCACACAGCTGCAGATCTTCTTAATCATCCAAAACCCTCTGCGCACACAGCTGCAGAGGTCATCCACGCACACAGCTGGGACTTAACCTTCCTTACAAAACAAGCCTTAGCTTCGCATCAATTCATCTTACATCAAAAGCCTAAACCGACTTCTTTACAAGAGTGCTTATTTATAGTGCACTTATTACAAAATCATGGGCTTAAACCATGGGCACCCCGAACCCTAAACCCTGGACTTAAACCATGGGTTTATTACAAAAAGAAGGCTTTTACTCAACCCCAACACCCCTAAGACTATTTTGAGTCATAACTCTGCTTACAAGCTTCCAAAAAAACCACGGAGTTACCAAAATTAAGGACCGTTAAGGTGCACACCCCAACAGGCCCCTAAGACTCACCAGTGTCTCGTCCCGGGACACTCTACTGCTTTCCTGGTGGGAGAACTTTGTTGGCGAAGATAGTGAACTGCTTGTTGAGGCCACGCATGATATTGTCGGCTGCTTGCTCCTTCTCCACCAGATCCTGCAATGCTGTCGTTGATGCTTCGCTAGCCTTTTCCTGTGCAAATGCATCGTACTCGTTCAGAAATTTGAGCTGGCTGTCCACAGCAGTACTCACTTCCAAGGCCTCGTTGACAATGGGCTGCATAGAATTTTCCAGCAGTGTTGCTTTTGTTCTATACGACTCAATATCCTGCTGGAGTTCCTTGCTTTGTTTTACCTTGAGCATTTTCTGCGTAGGGGGCAGGATCTTAATTTCCACTTTTACTGCATCCAACTCTACTTGTCACTACTTGATGGTTTCCTGCAGCTTTTGTACTTTGGGGTTTTCCTGCAGTGTTGTCCAGGCGTCGATGCTTTCTTCTAGCAATTTTGTTGCGCTGCCCACGATATCTGATATTTTTGCTACTGAGGCATGAATGTCTACGCGGCGCTGCTCTCTGACCTCTGGTGGGATTTCTAGGATAATGCGAAGTTGAAGCTCTGCAATCTGAGCCTCATGCTCTGCTTTAAGCTTCACTATTTCACTGCAAGATTGATGTACGTAATCTTTTAGTTTGGTGATTCTTTGCTCTGGTTCTTCCTCATTCTGGATGTCGAAGTCAGGAAGACTTCGACACGCCTCCTCCAATACTCGCGCCAATGTGACCTGCTTACATTCTGCGTCGCTTTTTCTCTGCTCCGCTTCCTCCAACTGTGCTGCGAGGCTATCACTCTGCTTTCTAGTATTTTCCAACTATATTTGTGAGTAGTGGTCTCATGCTTGGATTTACTTTGTGATAGCTGACTGACAGAGATGTAATTCCATCATGGACATCTTAGTGTAATCTATTCCAACTATCATGCTCATCTCTGCACGAGATGCTGCGTCGGTTATGATGAGGGCGGCACTTGACACTTGTCCCCGGTGTTCTCTAACTAGCCATTGTCTTGTGTCTGGCTGCGCAGGTACTGGGGCACTACTTGCCGCAGCGCCAGTCGCTAATTTTTCTGCTAACTCCTTTAGCTCCGAGCTTCGCTTTGCTACGCCGGTGATGGCATCAAGATGCGTGACTGTAAACTCTGACCATTTCTTGGTGAGAATTTCTGTGGATTTCGACAGAGCCTGATTAAGCTCCTCACTTGTCAAGGTAGGCTCTTCGTCGATATTCTTGTTCTTTGATGCTTTTGTTTTCTTTCGGGACAGAGGTTTGGTCACTTCTTCAGCCTCTGGGGACTTGCGCTTATCTGGTCGATTAGGGTCTGAGATAGTTTTGACCGACTCCTCTTCTTCTCCTTCATCTCCACCATCTCCACCCTGGTCACTTTCACTCTGCTATGACTCACTTTGCTCTTCGCTGTCCTCTGGGGGGTCTTGCTGCTGCATCTGACTAGGGCCAGCACCCACATTGGTGACCGGAGGAATTGGAATGCTGGGCTTTGTTCCTGCGTCCTTCAACCATTCAGTCGGCCACTTCTGAATTACCATGAGGATGTCTTCTTTGGTCACCACATATGGCAACTTCCAGCATGCCTTCTTCTTATCTGCGCAGGCCTGGATGAAGACATTGTGCATGTTGGCCCTGAAGGTGGCCACTCCATCATATTGAGAGAATAGATCATTACTGAGCCACGGGATCTTTACAATCTCATATGAGATACCCATGGCATAAAAGGCGAACACAGTGTTCGTCATCTGCTGGGATGCTTTGTCCTGCGACACCCAGAGCAATGCGTACCTCGCTGCACCAGGCATGCTTAGAGGTACGTCAATAAACTGCGCCTCGGTGGGCTCTTTCCACCCGATCAGAGCAAAAAGCACGATCAGCCATGAATAGTGAAAGGGTCTACCTTTTTCCTGTGCGTCGCGAGCATCTTCAATAAATTCCTTAGCGATGTATGCTGCCCAGTTGTAAATGTATCCTTCCGTACAGTTCACAGCAATACTTACAATCGGGGCAGGTACTTCGTTTGGTCTGCACTTCCACATTAGCTTGCAGGCTAAGAGCTCTGCAGCAAATCGAATGTTTGGATGCTGAATGGCTGAGGTTTGATACCCTCACTTCCCTTTCGTCAGCCCAAAGCATTCCTTCATGCTATGTGCTAGCTTCACATATTCATGTTTTCCCAAAAATTCAATGCTAGGGTCAGACCCTTCCTTCGGCAGGCCTGTAATCCGGTGAATGAGTTCTCTACTAATAGCGATTTTTTGGTTTTCGAGCCATAGGTACCCATCATGCACCAATGCCAATAATTGTTTGACCACCACGGTTACCTGTATGCTGTGACTGAAGTGGGGCACATCGAGCATCTTCAACAAACCAGCTTTGTCCAACCAGCAGCCCACTGGTTCACTTCTAGTAATGTCACTCCAGTCTCCTAATAGCGGATAGAGTGTAAGTATGTCCCAGGTGCAAACTGTGGAAATTTCCCCTGATCATTTGTATCGTGGTCGACGTACTTGAGCTGGTCTATTTTCCCTATCATTGTCCCAACCAGCTGCACACCCAGTGGCAGTGAAGGGATGCGTAATGTGAACTTCTTCATCCACCGAGGGAGCTGAACGCCTGGTCGAACTGGTGGAAGATACGATGGACTCTACGGGGAAATGTTCTCATCCTCTTCAAGCGGGACATCTGTTGAGCCGGACGGATTCATCTCAGGATCCTCCGGTGTTTTCCCTGATTGCTTGTGTCTGTCTTCGTTCCTCTTAGAACGAAATTCGGGCTTAAATTTTTTCCTAGCAGAGCATGTCTGCATTGGCTGGGTCAGTGCTGGGGGAGTCTCTTCGCGAGGTGCAGACGCAGGCGGGTGGCTAAAAAGGTGTGGCAAACCCTCCTGTTCAAATTCTCTCACTAACTTCTAAAGCTCGCTATCACCTGACATGGACGCAATTGTAAAACTCAAGAAAATGTAAAATGCAAATGTCGTGGGTGTGGGTGTCTTCTTATAGAATCCATCCATGACATCTATCATAACTGTGCATTGATGATACCAAATCTGACAGAGATCTTGTCCAAACGGCGGTAGATTTTCCAAGATCTCATTAATACAGGCAATTAATATAGGTAGCGTACTGGCGCTGCCAATTTTGATTTCTTCCAATGGTCATATTTTAAGCTTCGACACATCTTTCCTTCTTCGGCACAAGCAGTGACTCTAGCTGCGCCAAACTAAGGACATTCGACATTTCCTGATACCAGCTTCAACCTGGCTTTGAGCTTCAACCCATAACAGAATTTTTTCCACCACCTCAATGACTCCTTTCATTTTTGAGAGCCCTGTCAGAGATAGGTCCTGATATTCATGGAGAAGTTGGGTCACTTTGCTCACTATTTCGTCATCCCAATAATCTCTAATGGTAGCATACTTAGGGTTTTCTTCTGACCCAATGTTTACGGTCCGCATCTTCAGGGGCTGAGTCACTTTAGGTGCTTCAACTGCTAGTCCATGTACTTCGTAGTGTCCTTCTGACTCAGGAATGTTAATTTTGCGCGGATCATCATCCTCATCAATTGCGAGGTTATAACATTCTACTGCATTAGCTTCTTGTTCCTTCCAATCAGGTTGGTATTCTGCTATTTCTTGATCATCAAATACTTTAGTATGGATTAACCTAACAGCTGCGTCCAAAGCAGGACAAACCTCATTAATAGAAAATGTCAGCACAAAACTATCAACAAGACTATCCCAACTTACAGTGCCGTGGCGAAGCTCGACCTCCGCATACCAGTTCTTTGCTATAGGTTCCAGGGTGTGCACAAACCTATGTACCCATTCTTCATGAGGTACATGCTTCCATGCTTCGTAGCATTACTCCAAATGTCCCTGAGGACTCGTCTTACCATTAAACCTGCTTCGCACCTCCTGAGGTTGGTCCCTGAATCTTAGGCAAAGGGACTTTTGGCATGCTTCCCAACTATGAATGTATTTTTTATGACCAATCCACCATCTGGCTGTTGTAGCTTAGAATGTTGAATCTAGAGTCTCCATTTTCTGTGAGTCTGGTACCTGCTCTGATAATTGCACAATAAACTCTTCTGGGTCTGTCGAACCATCAAAAACAGGTAAGGTTCTTGTCTGTGAACTAAGCCATCTGAGAGACTTGGTAATTCTTGCACATCGATGTCCATGTAGCTCATACAGTCTATTCTGCCAATTCTCTAGGCCGTCACCTGAATCCGTCATGCAGGAGCTGTCACACTGCCACTCCATGATACCTTCGGCAGTAGGATCAACATAATCTTCTTCCTTCGCTGTGATATTGTAGATATGGTCCAAAACATCCTGGTCTTCATCTCTTACTGGCTCGGTGTACCTCTCTCCTTGAGAAGGATCCAATGGTACTATGACTCTCAGTCCTTTCCCTTCGAAAGTCATATGCCTCTTTTTCAGGTTGATTACTACATCATTATCTATTGCCCATTCAATGCCTAGCAGTGCTGGATAGGGGTTGCTGTCATCAATTATTTCAATTACCTCAAAGTTTGCTAGGGTACTGACTCCATCAATATCTACTGATACACTAGGGAGTCTTCCTAGGGGCACAATCTTCTGCTGATTGGCTAATCTCAACTGTATAGGGGACCATTCCAGAGTAGTTTTCCCCATTTGTTCCCATGTCTTCTTAGTTAAGACATTTACTTCTGATCCTAGGTCCAAGATGACATCAGTCATGTCATACTCTCCTATCTGAGCATTCAATATCATTTCCTTACCAGTTCTTCTGACTCTATGAACAGTTTTTTCCTTACCAGAACTTCGTTGAGGTTCGCAAGAAGCAATAACTTTCTACAACTCATTTAAAGCATTCTGATTTCTTAAGAGCTTCATACAACTTTGTAAAAAGGAGGACAATGTACTTACTTTATCCATCGAAGCTTCTTGCGGCTGCGACTGCTGCTGAGGTTGTTGCGTAGGTGCTACCGATGTGGTGGGGTCAGCAAAGTCTCTCTTGGCTTCCATAAATGTCTATTTTTCTCTTTCAACATCAAATGCTGGGATTTTTTCTAGGGCCTTACGGACCCAAGCCTCGGCAGATTGTTTCTCCTTGTTCTACATTTCTATCGTAGCTCCACTCCTAGTAACAACATTGATGGCTGGGACAAGTCATTGCTCCACAGCAATCAGTTGAATATTCTGAGTAGGGGCACTATTTCTTTCTTGAATCTTGGCGATCAGCTGCGGGCATTGCTCAATCACATGGTTGACAGCTCTGCAATATCGACATGTCATAGTTGGGTTCTGACAGTCTCTAGCTAGATGTCCTACCTGGTTACAGTTATAGCACACAACCTGGCCTCATCCTCTTCCAGCCATACCACCACGACCACGACCGCAAAAAGTTTCGTGACCTGATGTACTACCACGGTACCCATATCCCTCATTGCCTTGTCCATCATTTTGTACCCGATAAGCATCATAAGTTCATTCTCTCATAAGGTCAAAGCTGCGACACTCATCTTCGTTGTGTCCCACTGACTTACAGAACTTGCAATAAGGGTTCTTAGGGACTTGCACATACCTCTGCAGGAGATAGTAGTCTTCAGGTCGATGCTGGCCCGTTGTCCTACAGATCTCACAATATAGAACACTAGGGTTGAATGGGTTTGGTGCACCAGAATTCAAGAAATTTCTTACCGCAAGGCACTGTTCCTTGTCGTGACCCTCTGTCCGACATCATGCACACCAAACCTCTTCACAACTAGCTTTCCCTTTTTTCATATCGCGAAGCTCCAGAGCCATCGCTTCCAACTACACTTGTATTTGAGAGATACCAGAATTATCTTCGACAGGGGATGTTTCAAGCTTCATAGCGATTTCCAAAGCCTCCTGCTGATCTGCAACCTTCTGTTTCATGAGTGGAGTCCTGATGTGCAGTAACAAAGCTGTGATGAACCATTCCTTATGCTGCGCTGGTCCAATAGTGAAACTGACTTGATCTAGCAGAACTTTGAACCTCTGATCAAAGTCCCACATGAATTCTCCTCGCCGCTGCTGAATTTCCTTTAGTTCAGTGATACACTGTGACTCTGATTTAGGCTTCTTAAATTCCTTTATGATTGCTGCTTTTATATCAACCAAGACATGGTTCTAAGTACTGGAAAACTTCATGAACCAGGTCAAAGCGCGGTCTCTAAAAGAAGTAACCAGCTGTGCTCTTCTCATATCTTGATCTGTAATGTTCTTAGCAGTCCACACTGCTTCGCATAAGAACTAGAACTGTTCTGGATCCTCTGATCCAGTTCCTTTGAAAACAGGGAGCTTAATGTCGTCATTCATATGGGCCATCGCGGATCTAGGGGGGGAGGGAGGGGGACTGGTAGTATGCAGGGGGGAACTTACTGGGGTAGACTGACCTATGACAGGAATACTCAGGCTAGGGTTACTTTCAGACTGCGATGGGTTCTTAGGGATAATAGGTCTTCGATGTGGAGTTACCGGAGGATTTCCAATAGAAGGGGTTTCTTCGAGCTCGGAGGATGCTGGACTTACGGGGTTAGACTCAGTATTTTGACCTAGGGTATAGGACTCAAAATTTCTCTTTTACCTTTTTCCACTTCACAGCAAACCACTTTTCTCATCGAAGGTACTTTCACTTGCAAACATAGGTTAGTATTACTAAATCTAACAGTCTAATTCAATGAGCAATATACCTTTTTCATCCAATAGCATTTTAATTCTCAAACTAAATGAGTTCAAGTACTTACCCCTTGGTCCGTTTAAAAACTGTCGTTCGCCTTCGCTGAAGGATGTACTTGTGTCAATGGTGAACTCCGTCACAAATGCTTCAAGGGTTCGCGTTGTCCAGAAATCAACAGCTCGGGATATCTTGTTGTTCACCCTTTTCAATATATTAATTCTTACGAGGGTCCAATCAGGAAACTGACCTTCTTGGAAGTTCGTCCTTCTCTCTATTAACCTGGATAACCACTGGTGCAACTTTATGTGGATACTACTAAAGAAAATTTCATAAACATAAAAAAAAAGTACCTTTGTAGAAAGTAATTTGAACTACGACATGGATCTTTGTTCTCTTGTACAGCAAAGTTCAGATAAGTCTCTTCAATCCAATCACCGATTTCTTTCACTCAGGGTCTCCAAAACACAGCCCTCGAGGTACGATGTAAAACCCTCTTGAGCAGATACTGAGTTCAACCGGCAATGGAACCAATTTGTTGGGCTTAGGGCATACCCGGGTTCTATACTTTTGTCTTCGCACCAACAAAAGACCCACAGTGTTGGCCCTTTCAACAACAACCTACGAACAGGTTGCAGTCTCACCCGAAACAGCTATGGGGTGCCGCAGAATCAAGTTTTTGCAAGCAGAAGAGGGATATTACTATACCTTTAGCTTCTAGCAAATGATAATCATGAAATACAGAGCTTTGATATTCACTTATTTAGATTCGCGGTTAAATAAACAAACAGTGCCTTGCTTAACCCTTTACTGGGAATTCACAGCGAAGTTAGTATTTAGCAGTGATCTTACTTGTCAGTTATATATTTATCAATGCATAAAGAACATAACAACAACACAAAAGAACCATGACACAAGATATAACGTGGTTCACCCCCAGTTTAGGGGCTACGTCCATAGAATTGTGTTTTATTCAACTCTTTACAAAAACCACAGTTCTGATCTGCGCACTCAGCTGCAGATCCCTTCAATTCCTCAAAGCTGCGCACTAAGCTGCATATCTCTGTGCACACAGCTGCAGATCTTCTTAATCACCCAAAACCCTCAGCGCACACATCTGCAGAGGTCGTCCACGCACACAGCTGGGACTTAACCTTCCTTACAAAACAAGCCTTAGTTTCGCATCAATTCATCTTACATCAAAAGCCTAAACTGACTTCTTTACAAGAGTGCTTATTTATAGTGCACTTATTACAAAACCATGGGCTTAAACCATAGGCACCCTGAACCCTAAACCCTGGACTTAAACCATGGGTTTATTACAAAAAGAAGGCTTTTACTCAACGCCGACACCCCTAACACTATTTTGAGTCACAACTCTGCTTACAAGCTTCCACAAAAATCGTGGAGTTACCAAAATTAAGGACCGTTAAGGTGCGCACCCCAATAGCCCTTTTCAATATGGTTGCAGTGACATAGCTGGTTGGGGTTCATTTTAATTAAAAATGCATATTTACATGATACCAAAACTAATATGTGTCATATCTCACGATACACCATCGGCAACGATTCCAATCGCCGAAACATAACAAAACCAAATCGATGGTGGGGCTTTTGCCTTTATCTCCACACCATGATTAATTACAATATATATACATGTATATTTAATGCATCAGCGTCAAAACTGGGGTGTTACATTCCCCTCCCCCTTTAATAGCATTGTCCTCAGTGCTTTACAAAATTTGAACAAAATGCTACACTGGTATCACCTCAGTGTTCCATAGGATTGAAAAAAAATGGATGTGCCAATCGCATGGCATCCTCCAGTTCCCACGTAGCCTCTTCAGGTTCGTAGTGCTCCCATTGCACCTTTACCTAACCTATGGCTCGATTCCGGAGCATTGTGACCTTCCTGTCGAGGATGCGCATTGGCTCAGTTCGGAACTCTCCCTCGGGTTCCACCTGAATCACATCCCAATTTATCACATGGTTAGGATCATGTACATATCTCTTAAGCAAAGAAACATGAAAAACCTTATGAGATCTAGTGCTAGCAGGCAATGCAAGTCTATATGCAACTGGCCCTATTCTTTCAAGCACTTCAAACAGCCCACAATATCTTGGTGACAAATTGACACAACTTCCAAGCTTCAAGGAACTCTTCCTTGCCCTCACTCTGAGGTAAACATGATCCCCAACACTGAACTCCCTGTTCACCCTATGCTTATCTGCATAGCTTTTCTATCTTTCCTGTGCTGCTTTCAGATTCTGTCTGATCTTTACAACCTCTTGCTCCATTTCCTTGAGCAATTATGGACCAAGCACAACCCTGTTCACTGGATTATCCCAAGTCACTGGTGTCCTACACCTTATTCCATACAAATATTCATACAGACTCATCCCCAAGGATGTCTGCTATCCATTGTTATAAGCAAACTCTACCAAGTGTAAGTAATCTTCCCACTTGGTTGGTTTGTCCATCACGTACATGCGAAGCATATCTTCAAGTACCTGATTAACTCTCTCTGTCTGCCCATCCGTCTGAGGATGGTATGCAATGCTGAATTTTAGCTTTGTACCCAAATCTGTAAACAACCCCTTCCAAAAATTGGAAGTGAACTTGACATCTTGATCAGAGACTATTGCCTTAGGAAATACATGCAATTTGAAAATCTTCTTCATGAAGATCTTTGCAATGTCATCAGTATTATGCGTAGACTTCACCGGTATAAAATGTGCTGGCTTAGTCAACTTGTCCACCACAACCATGATGGAATCATGTTGTCTCCAAGTCATTGGCAATCCTGTAATAAAATCCATGGAAATAACTTCCCATTTCCATTCTGGAACTAGAAAAGGCTACAACAAGCCTGCTGGATGTTGATGTTCAACCTTTACCTGTTGACATTTCATGCACCTTGAAATGTATTCAGCCATGTCCTTTTTCATTCCTGGCCAAAAGTACTGTTTTCTGGCGGTAACAATCGTCTTCTGGTATCCTGGGTGACCAAAATACGGAGCTTGATGGATTTCATCCATAACAACTCTCCTCAACTCTGCTACATTTGGAATATAAATTCTGCCTTTATAAGTAAGAAGTCCATCTTCTTCCAATTTATATCCCTCATACCTCTTCTCAAGACTTTGCTGCTGCAATTTATCTTTTACCAGCTCATACAATTCATCTCCAGCAGTACGATCAACAATCTGCTGCCTCAATTCTGATTGAAAAATACTAAGAGATGCCACATGCATTTCTTGCACCTTCCTGCTGAGTACATCAGCTACCTTATTCTATTTTCCCTTTATGTGCTTGATTTCAAAATCAAACTTGCATAAAAAATCCAGCCATCTCGCTTGCCTAGCATTCAGAGTAGGCTGATCAAACAAATACTTCAGACCATAGTGGTCCGTCCTGAGCTCAAATATTCTACCCATCAAGTAATGCCTCCACATCTTGAGGGCATGTACTATGGCTTCAAGCTCTAGATCATGAGTGACATAGTTCTTCTCATGCTCCTTCAGCTTTCTCGACTCATAAAATATCATGTGGTTGTCTTGCATAAGGACTCCTTCAAGCCCTTGTCCGCATGCTTCGGTACACACCACACAATCTTTCTCTGGATCTGCAACTTTGAATACGGGTGCACTGGTGAGAAGATTCTTCAACTTATGGAATCTTTATTCACACCTCGATGTCCATTCAAACTTTATCCCCTTCTTTTGCAAAGAAGTGATGGCATGTGCAACCTTGGAGAATCCCTCAATGAATCTCCTGTAGTATCCTGCAAGTCCCATAAAAGATCTTACATCTGTCACATTTCTTGGAGTAGGCCAATTCATAATGGCTTCAATATTTTTAGGGTCCACAAATATACCCTCTTCTGAGATAATGTGACCCAAGTACTAAATTCTATCCCTATAGAAGTCACACTTGCTCAGCTTTGCATACAGTTGATGTTCCCTGAGCAATTGCAATGTTAATCTCAAATGTTCTTCATGCTCCTCCTCATTCTTAGAATAAATAATAATGTCATCAAGGAAAACAAGAACAAACTTGTCCAAATACCTGCTGAAGACACTGTTCATAAGGCACATAAATGTAGTTTGTGCATTTGTGAGCCCAAATGGTGCCACTACAAACTCATAATGTCCATACCTTGTTCTGAAGGCTGTCTTATGAATGTATTCATCCTTGATTCTCACCTGATGATAACCAGAACTCAAGTCAATCTTGGAAAATACCTTTGCTCCTCTCATTTGATCAAAGAGGTCATCAAACCTAGGAAAATGATATTTATTCTTCACAGTAACCTTGTTCAACTGTCTGTAATCAATACACAACCTGAGCATACTATATTTCTTCTTTACAAACAAAGCTGGTGCTCCCCAAGGAGACACACTCGGTCTGATATACTTCTTTTCCAACAAATCTTGCAGTTGCATCTTCAATTCTAGCATCTCTGGTGTACTCATCCTGTAGGGTGTCTTGGACACTGGTGCTACTCCTGGCACAAGTTCAATTGTGAAATCAATGTCCCTCTTTGGAGGAAGCCCTAGAATCTCATCAGGAAACACATCCCTGAATTCCTGTAACACCTGATAGTCCTCCAACCTAGGAGTTTCATCCTCTGATGCCTCTAGAATATGGGTTGCATGCAACTAGCAACCTTTCCTACAGAACTTCTTCAACTGCATTGCTGAAACCCATCATACTGAAATCACCTTTGGAATACCTTTCACAACTACTGGGTTCCCTTCTTCATCCATGCATTCAAAAGTCTTATTGTAACAGTCAATCTTTACTCTGTGAGCTTCTAACCAATCCATTCCAATGAGAACATCATAGGAACCAAGCAGTAGAACATTCAGATCTACACAAGTGACCAATCCATTCATGACCAATGGACATTTCTCCACCACTTCACTAGCCTTTCTCTTAGTTCAAGTGGCTAGCTGAACTAACCAAGATTTCCTATGATTTTCCTTATTAAAAGCACAAATCTCCACTACTCTAGGAGTAAAGTAATTGTGAGTTGAACCAGGGTCAATCAAAATAGAAACAGAATGCTCAACAATCTTACCTGCAACTTCAACCACAGTTGACTGGTGATCTACCTGGCGGTCCTCCAGTGCTGCATAAATCCTAGGGACTGCCCTTACTACTTGACCCATTGTTTCTTCTTCTTGAATGTTGTAAGCTGGCCTTACACTCTCATTCCCGAGTGGACAATCTCTGCGCATGTGGGGTCCTTTACATATCCAACATTGAAATTTTCCTGTATTCTATTATGGATCTCCAGGCTTTTCTCCTGTCACTCCAACTAGCTTACTCGTAGCTTGGGATGATTGCTTCTACCGATTCCTGAAGTTAGAAGGTTTGAAACCTTTCTTTCTTTTGTCAAACTTCTCATTCTTCTTGTCCTTCCATACTTTATGGTAATTAGGTTTACCTTTGCTTTTCTCATAGCAATACTTAGCCTTCCTTATTGCTTCTTCAAGAGTCTTAGGTTCATAAAACTCAATTCTATCTTTGTAAGACTGAGGTAATCCACTCAAAAACCGCTGGACCTTCACTTTTTCATCTCTGATGTACCAGACATACCTCAACAATTCCAAGAACTTATTTGCATACTCTTCCATGGTCTACTGACCCAATCTCAGCTCATGGAACTCCTTAATCTTGTCATCATAATACCTGTCAGAGAGGTATTTCTGCTTGAAATACTTCTTGAACTGTTTCCACTTTAGTCTCCTTTCACTGATCCTATTTACTTGCTTGAAGTGTTCCCACCAAATGGATGCTCTTCTATTCAGATTGAATATGGCAACTCTTACCTTCATGTTTCCCGAATAATCCTGCACTTGAAAGTACTTCTTTATCCCAAGAAGCCAAGCTTTAGCTTCTTGTCCAGTCTTTACCTCACCATCAAATGTAGGAGGTTTAGCCTTCTTAAATTCATCTCGAGAGAGATCCCTATGGTGTCTCCTTCTTTTTCCCTTACGAGAAGGAGATCTTGAATCCCCACTTGAGTCTTCGGAGTCAGATGATCCACTAGAAGTCCTTCTTCTTCTCCTATTACTGCTCTTACTGCCTTCTGGTTTTGCTGTACCTCATCCAGAGTCTATGTTTCTTTGCAAGTCTTTCAAGCTCTGCAACATGGCAGCATTCAACTTATGCTTCTCTTCCTGGGATTTAATCAAGATTCTCATGGTGGCTGCAAAATCTAACGGTGTCTCTTGGAATCTCCTTCCATTAGACTCTATGTCATAATTTCCGTTACGGACATTTTCTACCATGGCATCTCTCGCATGCTCGTAGGAATCCCGAGCATCATATCCGTCATGGGTCCTCATAACTGAACCACCACTTACTTACCAAACTGTACCACTTGGTATACTGCCCTCGAAGGTGTTTATGATTCTGCAAATGTGTTAGTAACACAAATGTTACATGCATGACATTGATATAAATCAAAACTACTTACCTTCTTCTCCTGGGAAAAATCATAAAGTGACAATTTTGCTCAAGAACAAAAATTTTCTTCCTTTGCAGCCCTGAAATCCATTGACAATCTACCGAAAAATTCATTGAAAAACAACTGAAATGCACTGAGAAATCCCACTTGAAAAACTCGAAATTTCCTTTTTCCCAATCGGCCCTCTTCCCAACTAAAATTCCGACACTTCAGAAACCCAATCAACAAATTTCCTCCGGTGCTCATCGGCGGCCCTATCACCATAATTTTTCGATGTATCGGATCCTTGGTCGTCTAAGCTTCTGGACTACTATCGGCGATGCTAAGGACTGTTATATATCGGCAATCGGAACTGTTAACCACTGTGGCATCGGTGATCGGAAGCACTATGCTTCGGGTGGATAGTTCCTTAGACATCCGCAACGGCGGGCAACAAACCATCTGTGGGTTCTGCAGACCATACAACCTATCGACGATTGGAACCACTAAACACTATGTGTCGGCGATCCGAACAACTAACTTTCTCCAATGTCATTCATCGGCGACCTCATCAACTAAACTTTTCCAATGCTTTTAACACTTCAGTAAAATTTTCTTTCCTTGTCTGCCACCGTGTCAGCTCCTTCATGATCTATTTTTCTCCACTGTGTCAGCAATCCCATCTTCTATTTTTCACCGATGTATCATCGACGATTCTGTCAACTAAATTTCATCGACGATCTCACACTTCAAAAAATTTCAAAAATTGTCTTCTTCTTGACGCTACATCGGCTAGTTCATCATCTAAATTTCACTGCCTTGTCGATGGCCCAAACAACTAATGTTTTCCGTCATCAAGGTCTGCATCGAAGGTATATCCATCTAAGCCTTCCAATGAGCCGACGTTCTAACACTTAAAAGAATTTTCATGAAATTATTTCCGCTTGTTCCCCCCCCCAACCCCCCCGTCGGGTGGCCTTCCGACTAAATTGTCCCTTGTATCAGAGGAGCTTCCCTCTTAGTCCTTTGATGATCCGACGAGCTCGACACTTAGAAAAAATTTCAACAAAATTTTCTGAAGCTTTTTCTGTCATTCATATTCCTTCTGGGCAGAGGGAAACCTGCCTCAGCTAACTGGTTTCTCATGGTCCTCTGAGGCCCAATGATGCAATGATGGCTCTGTTACTACATCTTCATAGCCCATTCAGGCCCATGATGCAACGTATGCTCTGATACCACATTGTAATGTCCCCGACCCTCTAACCGACGAAGAGGATGCTACCATGTCATTAAACATTTGGGAAAACCGCCCCATGAACATGAACATACATAAAATTGAAATGCTTGAACATAAAACATGCTAAGATGCATAATCATTCACATACACAGTGGAAGAAAACATACATTTATTCAAGCATTCAACATGTTCATCATCATTCATTAAACATCAAATATGATTGCATAAGTAAAATAGACAAGAACACTTATCTTATAAAGAACTCATTCCGCAACCACCTACGTCACTGCAACGTTCCACCCAACCATAGGCCAATGTGCTCCTTAATATCTCAGCAATGCTGCCACCCCCTAGCTGGGTATGATTCCCCAAGGAATAAAGAACAAATGAGCTTACACATAGCCAAGGATACTCAAAACACAGCCAAGCCAACACAGTTGGGTTTATCAGGCCATCAACAAATCAGCCAAGCTAACACAATTGGGATTATCAGGCCATCAAGGAGCTGGGAAAGGCTAAATGCTAAGCTAGTGAGCCTAGTAAAGAGCTAAGGACACCTACACCAGAAATAGCTTGACTTCTAGGACACCCACACACGCCCAACACAAGGAAATCAGTCACTTCTCTGCTACACAGTCCCTCAGGCCCTGACCTCCCTTCCAGTGCTATTCAAGGGTTGTGGAGAAGAAAGCCAGCCCTGTAGCTCTATCTGTGTGGTTCCCAAACACACTAGGTTTTTCAAGCAAACCATGCCCTCATCCCCACTCCAATACAGTTCGAAGACCAACCACTGCATACATGAAGCCAAACAAGCGATTCACAGCTTGGATAGGGGAAATCCATTCCTGGGTCATTCTTGGCCCTATCATGGCCAAAATGACTCCATAACAACCTATAGCAGCTCCCAAAATGTAATGGAACCACAGCCACGAACAATGTGGGGAAAACCACCCCCCCGGATCAACAATGAAGTGACAGGAAAATTACACAGTCCGGAACTCGGTATGGAAACACATACACACAGCAGCAAAAATTGTGAATTTCCCTTCACAGGGAAATCATGGTGACAGAAAATGGCTCTCCAGGTTGTTGCATGATAAAAACAATGGGGAATCCCAATTGGTGCATGAGGAGAATAATCACTGCCCCTTGCGTGAGGCTAGGCAAAGCAATGGAGAGTATCCGAGAGTGGAGAGTGGAAGCGTCCCCTGAAGGTTTTCCCTGCCCACGTAAAGGAATGACCCAGCTAGTGGAGTGTGCGTGGGGGCAAGCCTGCCACCCACCACTACTCAGCATTAACTGCCTTCAAATAACAACAGGAGTTTTAAAATGGGTGGTTGACACGTGGCTTTTCCCCATAGGCTCAAGGTTTAACAATCCCCCCCTTATCCTTAGGAAAATCATGTCCTTTTCAATATGGTTGTAGTGACATAACTGGTTGGGTTTCATTTTAATTAAAAATGCATATTTACATGATACCAAAACTAATATGTGCCATATCTCATGATACACCATCGGCAACGATTCCAATCACCGAAACATAACAAAACCAAATCGATGGTGGGGATTTTTCCTTTAGGTCCACACCATGATTAATTACAATATATATATCATGTATATTTAATGCATTGGGGTCAAAACTGGGGTGTTACACCATTGGTCAAATTTCTATTAGATTAATTTAGCCTAACTTAGAAACCTTAATTTAATTATTTGGGTCCACTAGTACCATTGGACCCACTTGGCCTAATGGGGCCACATGTACCGGTTAATAGAGTGTGGGGAGCACTGCTAGAGGTTAAATTCGACTTACTTCACATGCATGCATTAGTTTGGGTTCCTCCTAGACAAATCCCTACATTTTAGGAGCCACTGGGAGTCCCAACACCAACCTCCTTCAGTTAGTTCGAGGTGGAACTAGTTAGTTTTAGTTAGCCCCCAGTTACTTTCAGTTGGTTCACAATCAGTTAGCTACCACTAGTTATACATGGCTAATGCATGGTTTCATGCAGTGTAGGTGCCTTTTCCCACCTACCACACTCAGTTTCGCTGAGTTAACAAGCTATCATTGATTCATTGAGTTGTTGGACATATGGGAGTTGATCTATTGGACTCTGATATTGATTAAGACACCATGAGTTAGATGGTCAGTTAGATATAGTCACATCTAGTGGATAGATTCAAATCCATCCCTAATTGATTTGAATTCTTTTCCTATGTAAACTATTGTAACACTAGATTAATTATTGTGAATGACACTATAAATTCCTGAGCAATACTCATTCGTTTCCTATGTGGTTTGTTTTGTTCAGTATGTATCTTCATTCTCAATTTACTACAAAAATTATTAGAACTATCTTCTTGAATATCTAAATGGAATTCAAATTCTAATATGGTATCAGAGCCCACAGTTGTCCAAGTTAGGATTCAGGGAGGGTGTTAGGATTATTAATCCTACCTTGGTCAAATGTCTATTAGATTAATTTAGCCTAACTTACGAACCTTAATTAATTATTTGGGTCCACTAGTACCATTAGGTCCACTAGGCCTAATGGGGACACATGCACCAGTTACTAGAGTGTGGGGAACACTACTAGAGGTTAACTGCCACTTACTGCATGTGCATGCATCATTTTGGGAGACTCCTAGACCAATCCCTACATTTTAGGAGCCACTCGGAGTCCCGACACCAACCTCCTTCAATTAGTTGGAGTTGGAACTATTTATTCTTAGTTAGCCCCTAGTTACTTTCAGTTAGTTCATAATCATTTAGCTAGTGCTAGTTATGCATGGCTAATGCATGGATGCATGTGGAGTAGGCGCCTTTTCCCACCTACCACACTCAGTTTCACTGAGTTAACTAGCTATCAGTGATTGATTGAGTTGTTGGACATCGTGAGTTGATCTATTAGACTTGGATATTGATTGAGACACCATTAGTTAGATGGTCAGTTAGATACAGTCACATCCAATGGATAGATTCGAACCCATCCCTAATTGATTCGAATTATTTTCCTCTTTTCCTATGTAAACTATTGTAACACCGGATTAATTATTATGAATGATACTATAAATTCCTGAGCAATACTCATATCTTTCCTGTGTGGTTTGTTTTGTTTAGTTTGTAGCTTTATTCTCCATTTACTGCAAACAAAATTCTAACTCATGAGTGTGTAATTTCAATGAATATTTTTATTATTCTACATTGAATTGTCTCTCTTTTGCATCTTCATCTCATATTGAATTCAAGCAGGCATGAGGATCCTATGCTTCATTAAATTAAACATATTTTGGAGTAGATGAAGGTAATTTGTTGGAACACACCATTTCCAAAGATGGAGTTAAGATAGACCCAAAGAGCATGAAATCCATACAAAATGTCCATTTTCCCCATAATAAGAAATTCTTACAATATTTCAATGGTCAAATCAATTTCATCAGGATATTTATTCCCATCCTAGCTGAATTAATGAATCCAATGCAAAATTACTCCAAAAAGGTGCTAAGTTTGAGTTGAATAATGAAGGAAGGGAGACCTTTTGAATATTAAAGATTGTATCATTGGATCTACATTCTTAATAAACCCATACTACTCTAAATATTTCCAAATATTCTCATTCACCTTAGAGGACACAATTATTGGTGTATTAGCTTCAGAGGACAAGAACAACCAATTTCTTTCATGAGAAGATCCCTATAGAATTCTGAATTAAAATATATCATCATGGAAAAGTATGCCTATGATCTTGTTAAATTCATTAATCATTGTATAAATTATGTTGGCTATTCTAAGATAGTTGGTTACATGGCCCATGCAACACTCAAAGACATCCTATCCCAACAAGATTGCTTGGGAATCAGAGGAAAATGGGTTTCAAATATTCAAGAATATGACTTAGAAATTAAACCTAGCGAAATAATTAACAACAAGGGATATCCTAGATGATGGAAGGGGGTAATGAGAAAGCATTGGGTATGGTATGTTAGAATAGTTAGTCAACACCAGTAAAGTCAACAAAGCTTCAGTGTTTATAGTAGGATTAGGGGTATGTAGATATCATTTCTTTCTTGATTAACATCACTTTCCCAACTCATTTGGTTGGTCATAAAATATGGGATTTGATGTTAAAGGGCACCAAGTATTGTATTAATCAAGAGGGACTAGGTTGTAGGAAAGTAGATGGGACAATATTAGGTGTGTCGATGATTCATAGTATAAAAAACTCTTGGCAGAATTCCATTCATGATTTTTTGGAGGGCACTTTGCATCTAAAACAACAACCCACAAAATCCTCATAGCATGATATCACTGGCCTACTTTATTCTCATATGTGCACAAGTTTGTTAGAGGTTGAAAACAGTGTCATCTTTTCATTGAGAAGCAAAATCTGACAGCTTTTCCCTTAAATCAAATAGTAGTTCAAGTCCCTTTCGAATAATGGGGTCTTGACTTCTTTGACCAGTTTAAGGATAATTCAAGTAATGGCCATAATTGGATTATCAAGACAACAACCTATTTTACCAAGTGGGTAGAAGAAAATCCCATTAAAGTGGAAAATGACAAGGTGGTTATGAGATTTCTTGCTGATAAAATAATCACTAGATTTGGTGTGCTCACTGAGATAATAATGGATAATGCCACGACATTCAAATAAAAAAAATGTCTACCTTCTATTTTAAGTACGACATTATCTTATCCTATTCATCTAATTAATATTCCCAAGGGAATGATCTGGATGAATCAAGTAATAAAAACTTAATGACCATTATTAAGAAAACTACTGAGGATAATAAGAAAGCATGGGATAGTAAGATATAGTTTTCACTATGAGTAGATAAAATCAATAAGAAAAGTGCATATGGAAAGTCTCATTTTGAACTAGTCAACGACCTGGATATCACATTTCCCATTCATCTCAAGTTGTTAATGTATCAATTACTTCAATCCTTCAGCTCATATCATGAATCCATTCAGAGAAGGTTTAAATAGTTGGTTGAGTTGGACGAAAGAACAAGAAAGGAAGTTAATCAAAGTATAAGAAGTTAGGATAAAGTAAAGAAGAATTTTGACAAGTCTTCAAGAAGAAGAGGCTTTCAAAAGGGATACATTTTTTTTCTTTGAGATAACCAGAGAGAGAATCCTAGCAAGCATGGGAATCCATGATTTCGCTAGCACCAACTCATTTTACCTCAAAAAATAGATGGAGAGAAACAAACTCTGCCAGTAAACATGTAACTTTTTAAATTATTCTTTAGTGACATTATCTCATGCCCATGGGGGCATCCTTGTATCAATTATTTCTCTAACCCTTCCCTTGTATTGTATTTTTGTATTTTAGTTTCCTTTTTTCTATATTAGTTTTGTATGTTATCATTGTATTAGTTTCATTGTTATTAATGTTATATCAATATTTTGTAACTCATGTTCCATTTGGTTATATATACACATGTGACTGACACCTTTTCATTTTTTGCATGAACCCGAGCTTTTGGAGTTCTCGCATGATATCTTTTCCTAAATTTCAGATCAATCACATGTCCCGCAGTTAAAGCCAAGTGTTACTAACTAATTTGCACTCAGTTGGACTTGCAAGTGAGCTGCCAAGGTATGTACAAGTGACTTCTGCCTAATCAAATTTCGAAAGTCCATGCATGTCCTCTATGGCCCGTATTTTTTTTGCATGATCATAAACCCTCATGGGAATTGTAATAAAATTTCATAGCATGATGAAATTGTAACAAACTTATCTTTCCTAGGACTTAGACATCAATCTGACTAGTCCAGAGTGTCTTTTCTTGGTTAATTATATGTTTTTCTTCAACGACTTATAATTTTTTATCTTTTCACCCAAACCTCCAAAGCTGGAGTAGTTTTCTTGGTGGTTAGGTCGTAGGAGGTTAATAAATTCTAAGTGTCAATGTTTATCACCATCATATGGACATGTGCTAAGTCCCTCCTAGGTTTTTTCTATTTTCTGCAAATAAAAAAATTTCCCATAAAACATTACATTTTTTATGTTTTAATTGTAAAACAAAAGTGATAAAAAGTGGATAGGAGGTGGATTTTACCATGGGGGTGCTTTTTTTCTAACTTAGATCACCCGCTTAACCCCTAAACCCATGCATGCTCATAGTGGTGGTGAGTTCATTACTAAATGAAGGAAATTTAACTGAGCTCCATATTCAATGATTGATCTAACTCTAGAGTGGTGGCACATTAGTTGAGTTAGAGAGGTAACATTCTTCCTTACAAGGGTTCATTTCTAGAAGTGGCATCACTACATTGGTTGGGTGATAATCCTAATAGAGATGACGCCCATCTATTGAGTTAAACTCATACTCAATCCCAATATTTTCTCATCCAACTTGCCCTCTTTCTCCAGTTAGCTCATACACCCCCCTAGACTCCTTTTTCTATTTAAGCAAGGCACTTTTGCCTCATTTGGCATAAAAAGTGGAACCTCCGCTTACAAATCATTGCAATCTTTTGATTCTTTGGCATTAATAAAAGGCTTTGGAGGCTAGTCTGGTGTGACCATATTGTCTGTGGATGTTTGAGGTTCTCTAAGATAATGAGGTAATCTTTGTATTTCACAAGTTTGTTTATTGTTGTAGTAATATTGGACTTTGAAGGGAATTTTTATTCCAGTAGGGTAAGAAGTAGTATTTGTTAATTTACTTGTTATTGTTAATTGTATGAGATTTCTTGGAAATACTTATAATTTCTTATTTGAATTCATGCCTTCCTAAGTTTCTTGTATGGTTAACATGTGTAATTTTAACTCCCTTTTGCAAGTTCTGTGAAGTGTCATGGGTTACCTATGCTAGAGGATAAGATGAGAATGTTATCATTGTATTTTCTTTATTAATTTTTCTCATAGGTCTCCACTCGCTCTAAGAATTTTAGATATTCAACACAGTTACAATATTCACTAATTCCATATGAAACACTTCTATCTAAATTAGAATTTGTAGCACATGAACATCCACACAACTCATAATCCAGTAATCACACAAATGACTTAGAATTTATCCTGGAAACCCAACTTGGGAAAACTAGCTACATAGGGGCTTTCTTATCTCTCAATCCCAGATCAAGTATAATATAGAAAGTATAGAATGAGTTAGACAAACAACAAATGAAACTTAAGGGCCAAATCCCTAAATCTGCAGCAGTTGCAGCTGCTGCTCTTGGGAAGTGTGCCCCCAACAGTACACCCTCAGTTGGAAATCTCAACTCAAACTCTATCAGTCACTGAATGTTGTACTCTCTATCGAAAATCTAAAGAATTGTCTCCCAGCACTTTATCTCTACTCTTCTTTGTTGTGGAAGAATATCTATATACTCAATCTCTGAAAACGACCCCCAGCAATACAATTGTGTCTCTCTTACTCAGAAACACATACCAACTGTTTTGCTCTCAGTCTGACTCTGAGTGAACCTTCATGGTCTCTCCTTAGTCACTGATGAAGGACCCTCATCTCTCTGAGCCTTCTCATCCTCCCACAGGTTCCAACAGCTGCTTGATATCACCCACACATGTGACATGTTGTTGGTGTTGTTGCTCACATCCTCCTCACTAGCTTCTCACTCTATTGTTGTTGTTTTTGTTTCTTCTCTTTAATATCTGAAGAGTCTCAGTGAATCAACTATGTCATTGTATGGAGGAAAAAACACTTTAGTATCTGAATATTTGTTTTCTCACTTCCCTCAATAAATTGTGCACCCCTAGCTAACTTAGAAGGTTCTCCCTCCTTTGGTCAGTTGCTGCTCACACCTTCTCTAATCTCCTAATACTCACAAAAGATAATTGATTTTTGCACCATCAATTCCTTTTTATAAGTCACTGATAAATTAGGTCACCAAACCCTAATTTCACTTTTGTGCCAAAAATCATATTGTTGCACTAAAAAAATGCATGCATTCATCTTTGCATGTAACTGGAAAAAGTGTCTTAACTCACTGCATGTCTCCACTGCTAGATCCATGATATTTAGCAGAGGGTATCTCACACTCTACACTCCTACCTATGCTAATAAGTTCCTCCATGATAGGAAGTCCACATGGAGGACATCCTGAGTTACCCCATAATTCAACACTCCCTCTTAACGAGGGATGTATGACCATAACTAATGTCTGGATCCAACAAGTCCTCTGTTGCAATAATTTCCATATAATAATTTCCATATATGTCTTGATTACCTCTTCCTCCCTATGACCTTTAGTACTTTGATCCTCCTCCATCCTAGTGTTCTCATAAGGAGCATCTCTCTCTCTCTCTCAGACCAAATCACTGATCCATGTCTCAAACTCCCTCTGAGTCTCTGCTACAACCAACCTATGAAGCTATCATCAAGAAGATCAACTGACATGTGCCAGACCTCCCTGCCTTGAGATGATTCAACTCACTCTTGATATAAATCCATCTCATTCATCTCATACCAACTCAGTCTCTGGATGGTACTAGTATGAACATCTCGCTCATCTCTCTTCCCTATGGACTGACTCTCCAAAGGCACATCTAAACTAGGATATTCTAGCTCCAAATCCATCTCAGAGTCCGACGAGGACTTTGATAACCACCTAGTTTCTCCTGAAGTAGGTCTCCCCGACAACACATACTCACCATAAATATTGTAACCCATCCACACTGGATCAACTCCCTCTAGATAGGTGAATATCAACCTTCTCTATAACACTACAGAGAACCCAACATCATCCAATGCTAACACTGATAGTATGCTCACTCTCAATCCTGGTATGAAGAGAACTCCAGATATAAGCCTCGTTCTCTCCCTCTATCTATGACAGTGATCCATGTTCCAAAATACCTTTGAAACTCTGCTCCACAATCTCTCTGAATTTGACCAAAGGCTGACATAACCACCTATACAACATTCCTTATCTGATGCTATGCCTCACTGTTGCATCCAAGGTCACTCCCTCTTAATATAAAATACTTTTTCCATCTCAGAACACCATACTATATTCCTCATCCACCAAAGCCGATACTAAGGGTAAATCTCTCAGCTCTGGTCCATGCATCCTTCCTTCCACCTTCAAAGAAATTCCTGGATCGTGTTAGAATCCAACCCATCCAAATCCCTCTTTTGCATTCATGAGTTTGTCTCTAAAAACCTAAGGAACACTTATCATCTTCCCATCATCTAGATATATGCAAAACCCTCTCTTTCACAGATATAGGGTTCATTCTCACAAATTTCGAGTCTGACTCTATCATATCTGATGTGGTATTTGTATAATATGAGCTAGAGAAATTGTGAAATGATCACAATCAAATTTATGATGTAAACAGAAGAACCTAGTGCCTTGGAAAGTGTGTTCGATATATGGGAGAAACCCTCAATACTCAACAGCTACAACTATCTCTAAAGGAATGCGCCCCTCTAGAACGTGTGACCAATATGAAAATTGGGCCCTCTGCTCTACTCTGACCTCTAATGTAATCAATTCAATATCTATGTCTAGGGAAGTGTGCACCCTCTTAGTCTCTAGAAGGTGTGCCCATCTCTTCCTCTGCTATCTCAACAACTAAAGAATGCACCCCCTTTATCAAGAACACACCCCTTTGATTGTCCTCTGTCTACTCAACAGAAACACCCTCTAACTATCACTCAATATCTTAATTATATGCCTCATTGAAAAAGGAACACCCTACTCTGTCACAAATCCAATGCCTTCTTTCACAGATCTAGTTACCAATTTCATAGATTTGATAGATTTGATGTGACTCTACACAGATATGGTACCTTCTCTTCAAATATAATCCCTAATCTCATAGATATGATAGATATGACCTCTACCCTCATATATCTATTGGATCTTGTCTCTATCTTCATAGATTTGGCCCCTACCTACTCAGATCTCTCAAAGATATCACCTCCAAACTCTAAAATATGAAAGATATGACCTCTACAATCACAGATATGAACATTGTTCTTCAGATATGGGTAGATATGGTCTTTATACTGTTGATTCAAGGTAGATCTATCTCAGTCTAGACTTCAACACTTTAGATCTGATGTATCTGACCTCTACACTCACAGATTTGAACCCCACTCTTCAGATCTGGTAGATCCAATCTCCCTCTCCGTAGATATGACTCCACCACTGAAGCCTCACACAGATATGGTATGTTTCTTACATATTTGAGTGTGATTTCCCTCCTCTAACTTCTAACGAGGATCTGATATGATGTTAATTTTTCTCATAGGTCTCCACTTACTTTGAGAATTTCATATATTCAACACGGATACAATATTCACTAGTTCCATATGAAACACTTCTATCTAAATTTGAATTTTCATCACATGAACATCCATACAAATGATAAACCAACAATCACACAAATGAATAGGAATTTATCTTGGAAACCCAGCTTGGAAAAACCAGCTACAGAGGGGATTTCTTCTCTCTCAATCCTAGAGAAAATATGACATACAAAAGAAGTACATAATGAGCTAGATAAACAACATATGAACTTGAAGGGAAAAATCCCTAAATCTATAGAAGTTGCAGCTGCTACTCTTGGAAAGTGTGCCCCCAGCAGTACACCCTCGGCTAGAAATATCAACTCAAACTCTATCAATTGTTGAGATTACAACATCAAGAGTCATTCTCTAATCTTATGATTAATATCAAGTCCTACCAATATCCTCATATGATTGAGGTGGTGATGTTGTAAATATTGTGAGTAAAATCAAGTTGTGTCTTGTGAGTAATATCAATATAGTATACTTGTGAGTAATATCAAGTCCTACAAATAAACTCATATGATTGAGGTGTTGATGTTGTAAAGCTTGTGAGTAATATCAAGCTGAGCCTTGTGAGTAATATCAAGACAGTAGACTTGTGAGTAATATAAGTCCTATGAATATCCTCATGTTGCGAGGTGGTGTATTTTACTGTGTAAAGTGGTTATACTATCTGTTGTACTACTAGTCATTTTCACTAAATGTTATAAGTCCCCTTTAGGGCTTAGCTACCCCTAGAGTGATATACTTTAGCATGTGACTATATGGCCTAGGGTAATATGTGTGATCATAAGTATGTGGAACAATTCTTCTGAGTATGATATGATAAAATGGTTAAATAAATTAATATACATTTGCACCATACAGTATTTAATTAATGATAAATGATATAAGAATAGATAAAGAATAAGGATTCGAATTTCCAATGCCATACCTTTAGTGAACTCAAATTGCAAAGACATTAGTTAAGTCTTAGTTGTGGGAAAACAAGTTTCAATTAAATAAGGAATCGTGACTCCTTGATTTAGGAAAATTGTTTGTTCATGGATGGCATTGATTGTACAACACTTACGAAATTTGGTTAAACTCCTAACTAGTGTTCAAGGATTCAGTTGATGATTGAGTTCAGTTAGTTCACATCCAGTTCAGTTAGTTAACATTCAGTTAAAGGTAGTTAACTGCCAGTGAAAGAAGGACTGCACATGTCTTCTTCATGGAAGCGAATTTGGAGTGCCAATTTTCCACCAAGTCAAGGAAGGCACTATTTTATGATGTGGTAAAGTAATTTTGGTGCACACAGTGTTCATAGTGCACCAAAATCATGCAACCATTTGTTACCTCCTCTTTTGTATGATTGTAATCTTGTTATTAAAGTGTTATGCACTCGGAAACACTCATACAATGTTCCTAGTTATCTCTATTCTCTGTTGCTTCTTTGAGATCTCTTATCAGGAAATCTTCTCATGTATTGAAAAACCATTCTCTGGAATTATCTAACATACTCAAAGGATTGCTTGGTTTTTCATCCTTTGGATTTGGAGGGTTTTCCCAGGGTACATCTTGTGTCTTATGTGATTGAATTGTTTATGAGATTAACATATGTTGTGATTGATTATTAAAAAAAAAATTAAATTTAAAACATCTTCAATTTTTTCTCAAACATTGACATAGTATTAGAACAAGGGCGTGCAAGAGCTTAGTTTTGCACAAAAATTATAAACCTACACAGACCTTGAAATATTGGGAAAATATCTTGAATCAATGGAAGCAATCTTCGTCTGATCGGATGATCGACTTGAAGGCACATCAAACTTCAACACATGGAAGGCAAGGGTGTTGAATATCCTTGAAGAGAATGATCTCGATTCCTTTGTGACCATTGTGATTAAAGATCCCACTACAAATGAAGAGAGAATCAATTACAAGATGAATCAAGCAAAGGAAAAGAGGATCATATATGACTCTGTGAAAGACAACCTCATGTTGGTGATCACACCCTTAAAGATAGCAAAGGAGTGTTTTGAAACACTCACAAACTTATATGAGAAGAAGGATCCTACTCAAAAGAGGGCCTTAAAGAACAAGTTGTGCAACATGAATATGGAGAGATATGAGACCGTAGCTTCCTTCTTCACAAATTATTCACAGGTGAAGGATCAACTAGCAAGCATCAATGTGAAGATGAATGAGGATGACCTTCTTCAAACCTCCATTGATTGAATCCCCTCTTCATGGGAGACCTTCTTGGCTACGATGAGTGAAAGAGAAGCCAATCCCAACTCCAAAATTATTTGGCATGATTGCATACAAGAAGAGGGTGCATCTAGAACAAAGCTATGTGCACTAAGGAGAGGAATATTGCCCTCACAGCAAGAACCAAGAAAGGAAGTGTTATATATATATATAATTAAAATATAAAAATGTAAAAAATAATAATATAAAATAAATATGTATATACACGTAACCAATTTTTTTTGAATAGTTGTGACTTTATGAACAGTCACTTAAAAGGCTTATATATGGAAAACGATTTATTGTACATTTTATCATTCATATATTTTTTTATATAAATATATTACTCATCAAATTCAAATCATATTTTATGCTCATTTCAGTGGTATCAAATCCGATTGACAGCCGCTGCAAACATCGTCGCTACAAACATTGTCACCATCCAGAAACCCAAGCCACAACAGCCATTGCATCATTCATTTCAATCTCCTGCCATCTGTACTTCGTCATCATTACTGCTACACCCGCTCCAACTCACACTTGCACCACTCACCCCACTCTCCTCCTCCCATGCACTCCTTTCAACCTCCCACTACATTTCCACTTCCACACTTCATCCTCCTTCACTTCCATGACCGCTCTCCATTTTTCTCCTTCCTGCCATCCTTCACTCCTACCTATTCTCCCTACACTCGCTCCCACTCTGCATACCCCCATCCTCTATTGCACGTTCTTCTCTTCCATTCCACTTACCCACCTATCCATAGTTCTACCTGTACTCCTTGCATCCCCCATGTGCCTCTCCTACATTACACCATTCCTCAATGCTCATTCATCTCCCTAGTGTTTTATGCTCCCACTTCTCTCTCGGAACCCACCTTTCACACATTCCACGATCCTCCATAGCCACTTTACTCCTCCATGTATATCATGCCTTCCAGCCTGCTCCTTCCTTCCCCGTCACCACCTCTCCACTACACACAAGCCTATGCACCCCCCCACCCAGTTCTATCCCCCTCATGCCCATCTCCTTCACCTCCATTATGCGAGCCTATCTCCACATGCACGAATTCCCTAGGGTTTCTTAACACACCATTTCATCATAAAGACATATAATAATAAAATAACATTATTATTGTTTGTTATTTTAATATTAATATTTTTTAAAATCTCTTTAAAAACTATTAATTTTTTTTACATATAGAAGTATTATTATTATAATTAAAAAAAATTGTGGCAAGCTGGCTTAAGACCGCCAATAAAAATAAATCAAGTTTCAACATAGAGAAAATTCTTGTAGTCTCCAGAATGGGAGGTGCCAATTCTATATTAAACCAATTGGACAAAAAAGTCAACAAAAAGTATGCAAAACTCAAGGCGAAAATTGATAAAAATAATAAAACGTTAACAAGTCTCAAGGTAGGAATAGGGCAAGGCATCCGAGCATTGAAGGAAAATCAAAAGAAAACTCAAGAGTCTCTCGACAATATCTTAGACAGACTAACACCACACACTTCATTTCCCCCACCTAGACCCCTTCAATACACCTCTTCCAATTACGCCTAAAACGTCAGGACAACACGACAAGACTCCACCCCATGAACTTCCTTTCTTTAATATTCTGTCAATATGAATTCCACAAACACACAGGTACCAAATAAGGGTAAGAATATAGTTCCTCGAATTTGATGGTGACCAAAAGAAATGCATCACATGGATCAATAAAGCAGAGGAATACTTAGACATCCATAACACACCTTACGATATTGAGAAGATTAAGTACATCACCATGCAATTGGAGGGAAATGCATACATTTGGTACATGTTGCAGAAGATGACAACCAGATCCTATTCCTTTAGTTGGAATAACTTTAAGAATGATCTTATTAAGAGGTTTCAAGGCGTAAACGAGACGTATTTCTTTCTCAATATCATCAGATTGCAGCAGAAAGTAAATGTAGATGAGTACACATGTGAATAGGAAGCTTTTGCAACTCGAGTTCCAGAACTAACTAAAGACCAACGTCTGCACATTCAGGACGAGTTAGAATTACATAACACATCCACCATGGAGAAGGAAATACGTAAGGGCAAGATCATCGAGAACAATTTTAAAATATCTGCTCAAATTAGCTTCAACAAAAACTACTCCAAGAGGAATCCTCCCCAATCAGCAAATACAGGAACTATTGGCTTCAAAAATTCTTCAACCCAGGTTCATTCCCTCCTTGGTGCGCAAAAATACCAAGGTATCAGCCCGACAAAGAAAGGCTTAATCGGAGGCACCTGCAACATAGATGCAGTCTCACTTGAGATATCTTTTTATGGGTAACTACCAGAACCAGGTTTCCGCATTTTGGTGGGGGATTTGGGATCCCTTGGACTTTTACTAAGGCACTCGATAGAGGCTTATGGGTGGGGTCTTAATAATTATTAGACACATTTAAACTCGAACACAACTTATCCTAAGACAAGTATCATCAAAACAACCCAATGCAGCATAGGCACATTCAATGACAACAATGCGATGAATACATATAACTTAGTCATAAGAAAATGCATAAACACATAACTACAATAACATATATATGCACCTCAATCACATTCATCAAGCA
Source organism: Pseudotsuga menziesii (assembly GCA_001517045.1). Classification (NCBI taxonomy): domain Eukaryota; kingdom Viridiplantae; phylum Streptophyta; class Pinopsida; order Pinales; family Pinaceae; genus Pseudotsuga; species Pseudotsuga menziesii. Next base: position 57,502 of record LPNX011137023.1, on the reverse strand, counting down.
CACATTTGACGCAGTATCTAATGTGGAAACCCATTCGAGAAAAAACACAAAGGCACTCTTCATATGGCATGATAAATATATGGCACCTTTGGTCTACGCACTAAGTTGTAGACTCTGTTCTAGATCTCTATTTCTTATATATACAGACTTCTTCCTCCTCTCATCCTCTCTAGTCTTCTATCACTACTCTTTCTCTACTTGAATCTATGAATGATCCACACACATCCTGGATCAACTCACTCTCTTCTATGACTCTACTATCAATTCGCACACAACCTATATTGACTCACTCTCCTCTACACTCCTGCGCACTGAGCTATAGGTTCTTCAATTCCTCTCTACGACTTCAAAAATCTAATAGAAAATACAATCAGACTGTCGCTAAATGATTAGATGTTACAAAGACTAACATCACCAGACCCTCTGGAGGCTAACCCACATACATCTTGGGTTCCTCCTTTTATAGACTCGTACATGTCGCTTTCAACCGACTTCATACCGTTAGCCAATAGATTGTCTTTCCTATTCTATCGATACATGACAGTAGGCACTAACGAAATGACTTACAAATATTCTTTCATATGTGTGGATCCTGCCGACTCTAGTTGTCCTCGTACCAATGATCTTTCCAAACTGTCACTTTCTAGTCATTGCACGTCTTCTGACATGGTTAACTCCATCACATCCTTCCTTGACGCATCCTTTCCTTTAGTCATCGTTCCTCTTCTGTCACAAATTATCTTCTATCACAGACTCTCTTCTATCATGGACTCTCTTCTATGGTAGCTTCTTCTTCAACTTATTCTTTCCTTAGCACTTTCTTCTTTGTCTTCTTCCATCCTTCTCCTACCACATCTTCCTTTCTTGTCGATTCTTCTACCTTGTCTTCCTTCCTTCTGTAGCTACTTCTGTCACAACCCCTTTCCTTCTCTCCTTCTTCTGTTCTTCCTTCTTTACTTCTGTCACAGATCCTTCTACTTCTTGCAGCCTGACTCTTTTCCATCCTTGGGCATAATTCTAACTGAATTCTTCCTATCTTTCCCTAGGCCCAACAGGCCCCCAACACTCACATGTGGCTCGTCTCGAGCCACACAAGGATATTTTTCTATGTCTTTACTTGTGCTATTATGACATTGAAAATATTGCAAGATTTTCAATACTTTCTCTGTCTCTTGTCATGCATCTTCCTCTACTTTCTGCAAATTTTTGCACAAGGTAAGAACTGAGGTGTTTTGACAGTACAAGCATTGCTACTTGCACTACTCGTTGTACTCTCCAATGTACAGGCTAAAGAATCTATGTAATGGTTTTATCTTCATCCTGCAACTCTTCGACTTTATCTTCCCATTGTTGTTGTTGCATGCATAGTATCATCACTTGCTGTTGTAATTTCTTAATTTTTGTTGCCTTAGCCATTTTCTCTACTAAGGTTAAATTTTTCATTGTTGAGAATATAGTTGTCATTGATGTCAAAGGAGTTCAGGAATGACAAAGAGATAACCAATAGACATAATAGTAGGATGAACTCAGTAAAAGACAAAGGATCCATTACCTGGATCGTCAATTAATGTCAAAGGAGTTCAACAATGACAAAGGAATAACTAGTAAAACATGATAACAGGGTGAACTTAGTGAAAGACAGGAATTACAAAGTCGAATGGAAAATCAATGATAGGTTCGATGATAGGGGAAAGATACGCAAAGGGAGTAGTGGCAGATAACAGTTTGAAGCACCAAGAATATTTGGACGGATCTACAAATCAAGCAGTGGAAGCGCCAAAGAAATTCTGCACATCCTGGATCATTCAAGAGATACATATCAATGGTCTATAATAAGATCTAAAAATAAATGTGTGTGGAAAATAACCTTCCCAAACGCTAGAGTGAATTGAAAAATTGGACGATCCAGATCAGTTGAGAGAAATTACGGAGGCCGATTTTGATAACATCGGCGATAGTGAATGATTTCCACACAAAGAAAAGTGAAGATCCACAAATACGCATTTGATCGTACATAAATGGTTAGGATTGAATCCGCAAAGAAATCAATTGTGGCGAAAGATTTCTACACAAATAAATTTGAAGATCCACAATTCGCATTTGATCGTAGATCGATGGTCAGGAGTGAACCCACAAGGAAATCAACAGTTCATAAGAAATGTGGAAACTAAGTTGCATAAGAGAATTATGGAGGTACAAAATGGGAAAGTGTGGTTCCACATTCTGCAATCCGCAATCCGTAATATCGACGGTCGGAAAATATTTTGCAAGAGATCGAGGGTGCTGAAGCACAATTGCGGAAAAGGAAATTGCAGAAGTATTTTTCAAGAAAATTGGAAAACTCACAATCCACAATCCGCATTTGATCTAAAGATCGACGATTAGGAAAGACTCCACAAGAAATCAACGATGCGGAAAGTATCTTGCGAAAAGGTAGTTGCAGAAAGGAAATTGTGGAAGGACATTTTGAGAAAAGTCAAAACACAAATCTGCAATCCGCAATCCGCATCTGATCTAAAGATAAACGACCAGGGAAGAGTCCACAAGAAATCAATGGTGCAGAAAGTATCTTGAGAAAAGGTATTTGCGAAAATGAAATTGTGGAAATGAAATTATGAAATGACATTTAGAGAAAATTCAAAACACAAATCCGCAATCTGCATCTGATCTTAGAACAACGGTCAGGGAAGAGTCTGCAAGAAATCAACAGTGCGGAAAGACAATTGCGAAAAGCTAAGGAAATTGCAGAAAGATGATTACGAAGGGAAATATGTGTTATATCGATATACAGGAAATATTCTACAATGGATCAATGACTCAAGATGGTTGCGGAAAGGATCTATTGTGGAAATATCATTGCGTAAAAAGGAAAATTTGGAATAATTTCTGGTGAAGAATTATCATTGCAGAGAGGCAATTCTGGTAAGATATTGTTGCGAAAAGGTATGATTGATAAACCTAAATAGATTTAAAGAATTGTTAAAATGAAGAATTATTTTTTCATGAGTAGGAATGATCCAAGAATGAAAAGACGCAATGGTGAAGAGATAGATTCACAAAAAACATGTTAGAGGGTATTTATAAACAGAATGATGAGTGAGAGAAATTGTCTCAGTAGTCTAGATCTATGTATCAGCAAGTAAAACAGAGACTAAGAAGATCTAGAAGTTTGATAAAAACATACTAGGGTGGTATGGTGGCGCTAGGGCAGGATATATGCCTGCTGGGGGGGTCGTACCCTCCTTCCAGTGGAAGCTGGTAAATAGGGTGTCGAAGCATCCTTTCAGTAGTAGCCGATAAATCAGGGGATCGTAGCCTCCTTCCAGTAGTAGCTGGTAAATAGGGTGTAGTAGTATCCTTTTAGTAGCAGCTAATAAACTAGAGGGTCGTATCCTCCTTCCAGTAGTTGATGGTAAATAGGCTATAGTACCATCCTTTTCTGTAGAAGAAGACATAAATTATTTGTAAATACAATTTTGTAGTAATAGGAAATATTGGTGATTTACCCAATTGGGATTCCACGATAAATTTGTGTTCTGTGTGTTCTTGTTGATCATGTGTGTTAATGAATAAATTAAAAGTGGTTTAAATTGTTAAAAGTTATCAATACTAATTCACCCCCCCTCTCAGTATTGTCCAAATTTCCAACATTCATCTCATTCTTCATTTGATTCACATTTTCTTCAACTATGTGCAACTCCTCTGCGAATTTCTCTAGTTTTTCATCTTCAACTAAGGATGCCCAAGCCTACGAGACTTGGTCGACAACCTTAGCACATATTGCTTATGCTTCTTCTATCTTCTTCTCTCTTCTTCTGTTGCTTTTCTTCGTTCTTCTAAGGGGTAAAGTTACTGTTTTAGAGTGGTAGTACAGAGGAGATGGAAAAGCTCATCAACATCATCAATTCTCAAACGTAAAGACAAGATTCAAAGTGTGTTCTTTAGCATGTCCTTTTGCTTCTTCCCTCTCACAGGAAGACCATGTTGGTCAAGTTCTTCTTCGTTGGCAGAGCAACTCAGCATGTAGTCATATTCTATGTTCTATCAATAATGAATTATGCCATCTCAGCAACGTTTTTCTTTGCCATGACAATGAAATCTTCCATTTCATCGACGTTTTCTAATTCTTCTACTGAATCCACCATTTGATATTATTTTTTTAAACATCATCACTGACTATATTTTGAGATTCTTGTAGAGATGATGGTGGCATTTTTCGTTGTTTTCCCTTATCCAAACACTGGTTCGGACCAGGGGTCTCTAGAAATGGATACTGTGCACTCTAGAAAACCATTCCACAAGTTTATTTGGCAATTTCAATGGAATGTCATTTGGTAACCGAATTCGAATTGCTACTTCTCTCTTCTTCCTCAGAAGTGTTGAGAGAGATTTACTCTTGCGAGAACCAGAACACTTCTTCATTAGTCAACCTGGTAGGTTGGTTCGTATCCTTAGATTAGGGTAGACTAAAACTATATCAACTTCCAATCCCATCCCTGCTTGTGGTGGGACATATCCGACAACATTTTCCTTAACTATCATAGGTAACATGGCTTCAATTACGGAGCCTATGATTGCAATGTCGCTGAGACTCATAGTAACCATACTTTTGTAACAACTTACTTCAACCCTGGTATTGCAGAGAGAAATTCCTCCTTTTAGTATATCAGACTGAGTTGAAAGTGGATGGAGAATGTAGGTAATACCTACTCATTCTGTCTTCCAAACCTTCACATGTGCAACCATTGAGTGGAATGGTGGCAACACGATCCATCACGTGGATCACCTTTTCGAATAATCATATGAAAGCTGCCATGTAGCCCAACACTTTCTGCTATGATTTCATTGCAATTATGACCGAATTAAATTAACAACATGCTGCCAGAATGTCTCGAACTTTTGAAATTAATTCCCTCCAACTTTCGTATTGGAAATGGTTGACATCCAGCTTCCATATCTACGTTGGTTGTATTTATCGCGAAAGCATCGTACTCCTTGCGACCTTTTTTCATCCCTTACGTAGATCTCCTTTTCTTGTGACATACTATGTGTCTTCGCCCTAAATTTATGGTTTGTGCCAGACACAGATTCTTCGATACTTCATCTTTTTAATGCAGCAGACTAGCAGTCTGTGAACGAAAAATTTCCTCTTTCTTTTTCTCTTTTCCTTTCCTTCTCTCTCTCTCTCTCTCTCTCTCTCTCTCTCTCTCTCTCTCTCTCTATGCGACTAAGTCGCAGTTATCATGATACGGCTTCAGCCGACTTCCATTCACCAATCCTTGGACCTCTGTTCCATCTAACTTTTCAATTTCACTACTCCTCCATTAGTGATCTTTTTGAGGATATACGGTCCTAACCAATGTTTTCTCAACTTTCCTGGATGCTTGAAAATTTTACTGGCATACATAAGAATAAGTCCTCTAACCTCAAAGTGCTTGCTCTTAATGTGTCGATCATACCATGTTTTTTTCCTTTGTTTCAACATTTTGAGGAAATCCTACGACAAAAATTTCTTCTTCTAGGTGCACAATTTGCAACATTCTTTCTTCGATAGCATTGAAATATTTCATCTCTGTGATCGCAACAGTTCTTAAAATCGGGACAATATAATTGATAGGAATCACAACTTCTTTCCAATACACCAACCGAAATGGAGTTTGTCCTATCAATTTCTTACAAGTTGTGCGATATGACCATAATACCACTGACTCATTTTTGGATCCCAGTCATCTCTTTGAGCATTGCAAACCTTTGTCAATTCATTCTCAAGAGTCTTCGACAACTCCATTTGGTTGAGGGTGATAAGGCATTGTCCTTTTATGCTGAATCTGGAATTCCTCTGTAAGTTCTTTAATCAACTGGTTGACAAAGTGTGTACCTTGGTCACTTATTAAAATATTTGGGCATCCAAATAGTGTCACGAAATTCTCAAATAAAAACTATGTAGCAAAGTTATTTGAGGTAACAATGGCATTTCATCTCATCGTGACAAATTTCCAATCCTTTGACAGACATCACAATTGCGATAATAATCTCAAGCATGTGTATGCATGGTGGGCCACCATAATCCTTCTTGCAAAATCTTGTGCATCTTAATATCAATATCATATTTTATGAGCCCAAATACTGTCCAATCATCGAAGTAGAATTCAAGAACTTTATGTATAAAATATTTAAATGCGGCTACTACAATTCTGGAAAAAATCATAGGGGCATTCTTAAGTACAAAAGGAATTACCATATATTGGAAACATCCCCACTCTGTCGCAAAGGTAGTCTTGTGACGGTCCTCTTGTGAAATCCTGATTTGATGGTAACTAGAAAATACATCAGTGAACAAGTAGATCTCCTACCCTCCAACACTCTCTAGTACTTCATTTGTAAACAGAGTCAGAAAAGGGTCATACAAACAAGCATCATTCAACTTCCTTAGGTCGACACAAATTCTTACTTCACTTGTGGTCTTATTATCTTGAACCACTATCAGACTAATCCATTCAGATTCCTCAATAGGTTCTATAACACCTGCCTCTAGCATTTGGCCAATTCATCCTTGCCATTTTTCTTTGTATTGTGGATTCAATCTGTATGGTCGCTTCTTGACAGGTTTTGTGTCGGGTTGCAAACGTATCTTCATCTCGCCAAGATCTCCGACTATCCCCTTCATCTATGGGAATTTGGTAGGGAACAAATATTAAAACTCATGCAATAAGTCAGTGATATTTCCCACAGTCTCTTCATCCCAATAATCTCCAATATTGGCAAACTTTGGCTTTTTGGGCGAGCCAATATTAACTTTCTTGATATTGAGCGGACTCAGGAATTGGTTACTAGAAATACCAAAGCCTTCCACTATGCACATACCTTCTGAATCAGGCATGTTTATGTCGCGTGAGTCATCATCATTTGGTTCTCTCGTCACATTGTATCATTCCATCCAATTGTCATGCTGCATTGATGGAAATTTGTCACTACGACAGGTATTTCCTCAAATATCTTCTCTTTCATTACTTGCAGTGCAACATCAATTCTTATGTGATCATCTGTGAACTCAAATGTATGTGTGAAACTAATAGCTAGATATTCCCACTCAATATTTCCCCATCATAGTTCAACATATGTATACCAATTCCTTGGGAGTCATATCCAGTGTATGTATGAAGTGATGAAATCATTCTTGTCATGGATATTCCTGCCATGTCCTGTGACAATGCTCAATATGTTCAACAGGATTTTTCAATCATTTATACTTGTAACCTGTATAACGGATCTCTTCTCCAAATATAATCTCCAACAATATTCTACATTGCGGCCATTCGGAGATGGGTTGTTTATGTGTACCCCACCATCTAGCGGGTGTAGCTTTCAACCCAAAGTCCAAGGCAGATAATCATTGTGATTTTGTAACTTTTGCTTCAAATTCTGCTAGAAAAGATGCAAGGTTAAGAAAGAATTCATATGTAGGTTTCTCACTTCCCTCATTTCTTACTTGTCATATAGATGTTGCAATTCTTGCGCATCTTCTCATGGAAACTTCATGTAGGAAATTCTGCCAATTTTATAATGCTTCACCTAAATCAGATGTACATAACCTAACACTCCTACAACTCATCTTTCCATCAGTTTTTGGTTTTATATAGTCATCTTTCCAAGACATGACGTTATATATGTGATCCAGGTAACCACCTTGTCATTCACTATTTACTAGTTCGACATATCTATGTCCTTCCAGTGGATCAATTGACGCAACCACCCTTATCTCTGAGTCTTCAAATGACAGGATTATTTTCTTAAAATTGATGATGGTTTGATTATCTATCGCCTAGACAATCCATAAAAGAGCAAGATATGGGTTTGTATCATCAACAATGTTGATCACTTCAAAGTCTGCATATGTCCTCAGACCATCTCACTCGATAGGTAGTTGAGTCAGTCGACCAATCAGTAGAACCTTCAATTAATTTGCTAGAATTAATTGAATGGGAGAGCAATCCAGTCACGGCTTGTTCATGATTTCCCATGTATTCCTTGTCAAGATATTAACATTAGAGCCCAGATATAAAATGATATAATCCATGTCATAGTCCCATATCTGTGCAGTCGTTCGCAACTCGATACCATTTTTTTAATCCTTTATCGACATGGTTAACTCTTCGTTCGGGTTGCAACTCTTCTAGAGTTTCTTCTATGTGTGTTGTCAATTCTATGACAACATCTTTATCATGTATTAGTGCTAAGAAACTCTTGAAAAAATATTTGAGGTTACTAACATTCTCGGCTGTTGTTTCTCGAGTATTTGATTAATCCTTTCAGGAATCTCTCTTACTTGTCCATATGTCAACGCTTGATTTGTGTCGACAGATTCTAGTTGCACGTCCAAGAATACTTTCTTCTCTATTTGGACGTTGAACAGTAAGTTCTTTTGTGCCACTGGTCGCACATGTGGTTGTCCATGTTGTGCGTCCTGGTATACTCCAACCACAACACCTCCCCTTGTGACGACATCAATTTTTTCTTCTCTTGTCTCAACAGAAATCATCTGGATGTTCTGGTTGGGGTTCGGATTAGCATTCTACATAGGTTTTGGATTTCCCACATTTCGATATTTTCACCTCACAATCAATTGTGGACATTGTTCGACAGTATGATCAAATGCTTTACAATAGGAACATGTCTTCACAGGACTTGCACAATCTCAAGCAAAGTGTCTTGCTTGTCCACAGTTATAACATACAACTTGGCCTCTCCCTTGACTAAATCCTCCTCCTTGTTGTTTTTGTCCTTGGCCTCGAAAGTTTCCACCCCCCGAAGATTGAGGGTAGTGTTGCTGCGGTGAATACTGATTTGGTTGATATTGTGGCTAAGGATATTGCAGTTGTTGGAATTGTACTGGTGGATATTGAGCAGGATGGTACCAAGATTGAACTCATTCATCTTGCATCTTCTCATCATTTTTCATTAATTAGGTATCTACCATCTTCTCTTGCAGCAGCTGAAATGCTCTACAGTCTTTCTCATTATGTCCTACAGATTTACAAAATTTATAATACAGACTAGTTGTTGTACTTACAATTTTCTGCAAATACACACCATTCTTCTGACTGATGGCCTCTAGTGTGGCATATTCTACACCACAACATCCCTTAGATGTTTATCGGGTTCGATGCTCCTGTTGTGACATGGTTCATGAGTGCTGGAAAATTATCTTTATGGTTTCCTTATGTTCTGCATCTTGTACACCATATCTCTTCTTGAAACTCTTTTCCTTTCTTGATGTTTTGGAGATGCACCGTAATATTATCCAGTTGCGACTGAATCTGCATCATTCATGTGTCAATTTCTCCAATCGATGAGGATTCTAGCTTCATTGCTATTTCCAAAGCTTATGTTTGCAACACAATCTTTTGTTGCATCAATGGAATATGGATGTGCGGTAACACCGCATCAATAAACCATTCCTTATGCTATACATATGACATATGGAAGCTTACTTTGGCTATTAATGTCTTGCATCACTATTCAAAGCCTCAGACAGAATCTGTAGGTAACTGCTTGATTTATTTAATATATGTAATGCATTGTGACTCATATTTCATCTTTATGAACTAGTCATCTATCATTTTGATTCAAATCTGGTTGAGCATTTTCTACGCAACTCCTACTGGCATGATAGAAAATTTCATGTACCAGTCTAGCGCATGACCTTGTAGAGTCATGACCATATATGCTTTCTTAATGTCCTCATCCTGGATCTGTCGCAGAATCCATACAGCTTCAAAGAGAAACCAATGTTTCTCTGGGTCTTCCAACGCATTCCCATTAAATATTGGCAACTTAATATATGTTCCACCCATCATGTTGGCTCCTGGTACACTCAGGAAAAACTTTTGAGTAGTTGGACTCCCTTTTCCATTATTCACAACATTAGTACTACTAGTATTTGCAACTCTACTTGGAGGCAAGTTTCTAGATCTTACCTCTGGCGAAGTATGTGGTGTTGTGAGTGTACCGTACTCGTGCTCTAGTCTTGGAGTTTCTGTTGATTCTTCTGATTCTTCTTCTTCTTCAGATATCAACTAATATTCTTCTTATTCATTGCAAGAACCTTTGTCAACATGCAATGTCAGCTCGTAGTCCTCTACTATGGTTGTACTACAACTCCCTCTTCCTACCAGATTCTTTCTTCTCTTTCTTGACCTATATCTTCTTCCACTTCTTAATAACTAACCTCTAGTTCAGTTCCGCTATCTCCAGGGAAAATATCAACTTAATTTGCTCCATTTTTCACACAAATCTATTGCGACATATCCAAACTTGTGGTCACAATTCTCAACTGTGACATTCGCAGGATTTCTTTTTCACATACAAGCATATTTATCCAAGTTTTCAAGGACAACAAATATCTTCCGCGGGGTCCTTGGAAAAAATTTCTCTTCGCCTCACTATAAGAGGTTATTGTGTCATTAACAACTTTCAGTAATATATCCTTGCAAAATGCTCTCTACCCAAAAATAAACATCCCTCGACACATGGTTTCTTACAGTGTTCAGTCACTGAATCAGCCTAGGATTCCACTCCGTCAGTTCTCCTCCTTGAAAGTTTCTTTACTAGGTTTCCAACTTCGACAACCACTCATGCAACACAATAGGAAATTTGGAAAAGAAAATATAATGAATATATGTGTAAAGGTATCGGCCCAACCACTCTGTTGGTTTCAAATGAGATCCTTTACTGTCTTCTCATGCAAACTCTAATGCTTTAAAATCCACCCAGGCTTCGATTTCAGCCTTCTCCGGATGCCACAACATATCCCTCACCAAAATGATTCATAGTCCCGACAACGGAACCATTTGTTGGCTTCATACCTTCTTCGACCCAGGTTCAATCCCTCCTTGGTGCACAACAAATTCCAAGATATCGGCCCGACAGAGCAAGGCTCAGTTGGCAACACCTATGAAAAAAATGCAATCTCATTCGAGATATCTTTCTATGGGTAACTACCAGAACCATGTTTCCGTAGTTGGGTGGGGGATTTCGAGTCCCTTGGTATTCTACAAAGGCGCTCGACAGAGGCTGATGGTTGGGGTATTAATACTTATTAGACACATTTAACCTGGGGCACAATTTATCCTTCAATAGGTATTATAACAAAAACCCAATGCAAGATAGGCACATTCAATGACAACAGTGCGATGAATGCATATAACTCAGTCATAAGCAAATGCATAAGCACATAATCACATTAACATATATATGCACCTCAATCACATTAATCAATCACACATTTGACACAGTATCTAATGTGGAAACCCATCCGAGAAAAACCGCAAAGGCACTCTTCATCTAGCATGAAAAATATATGGCACCTTTGGTCTATGCACTAAGTTGCAGATTCTGTTCTAAATCTCTCTTTATTGTCTATACAGATTTCTTCCTCTTCTCATGTTATCTGGTATTCTATTGTTATTCTTTCTCTACATGACTCTACTAATGACCCGCACACAGCCTAGATCAACTCACTCTCTTCTATAACTCTATTGTCAATCCACACATAGCCTGGATTGACTCACTCTCCTCTACACTCATGCGCACTCAGCTACAGGTTCTTCAACTCCTCTCTACGACTTCAACACTTTAACAAACAATACAACCAGACTGTCGCTAAATTACCATATGTTACAAATACTAACATGACCATACCCTCGGAGGATAACCCATATATAGCTTGGGTTCCTCCTTTTATAGACTCTTACACGTCGCTTTCAGTCGACTTCATACCATTAGCCAATAGGTTGTCTTTCCTATTCTATCGACACATGATAGTAGGCACTAATGACCTGACTTACAAAGATGCTCACATACATGCGGCTCCCGCCGACTCTAGCTATCCTTGTACCCACAATCTTTTCGAACTGTCGCTTTCTAGCCGTTGCAGCGCTACACATCTTCTAACATGGTTAACTTCGTCGCATCCTTTCCTTCTGTCGTTGTTCCTCTTCCGTCACGAATTATCTTCTATCACAGACTCTCTTCTATTGCGAACTCTCTTTTATCGCAACTTCCTCTTTAGCTGCTTATTTCCTTAACTCTTTCTTCTTTGTCTACTTCCATCCTTCTTCTGTTGCATCTTCCTTTCTTGTCTCTTATTCTACCTTGTCCTCCTTCCTTTCGTAGTTTCTTATGTCGCATCTCCTTTTCCTTCTCTCCTTTCATTCTTCCTTCTTTACTTCGGTTGCAAATCCTTTTACTTCTTGCGACTTGACTCTTTTCCATCCTTGGGTAGAATTCTAACTGAAATCTGCCTATCTTTCCCTAAATCCAACAAGAACTTCAAGATATACGCCACCACATCTAAGGGAAGAAGTAAAACCAAGGTTAGAATCCTAGATGATGAAAGAAGGAAAGTGCAAATTTTGTGGAGAGAAATGGGATCCTAAGAATAGATGCTTGCAAAGGAGAAACCCCCAAAAGTTGTATGTTTATGAAGCCGAAGAAGAATAAAATGTCTCAAAAAATGAAGAGTGAAGTGAGGAGGATACAGGGAATCTACATGACTGCCACTCAGAACTAGAAGATCATACACCAAAGATCTCATTAGCCTCCATTACAGGGATATCCCAACCACAAACACTTAATCTAAAGAGACATATCAAAAACATCAATGTTTCGATTCTCATAGATACTGATAGTACCCATAAATTTATTAATGTTAATCTTGCTAAGAGATTCAACTTATTCGTTTTCCCAATGACTAACATGAATGTTATGGTATCAAACGACAAGATGATTGAAAATGCGAGAAAATATCACAAGGTTAAATTACAAATGCAATAGTATAACCTAGAATCTGACTTCTTTGTAGTACATCTTGGAGGATTAGATGTTGTATTGGGAATCCAATGGTTGCAGACCCTGGGTACTTACTCCAGTAACCATCAAGAGTACGTAATCAAGTTCAAGTGGCTAGGAAAAATGTACATTAGGGGAATTTTGAGGTAAAAAATGGGCCTCAAAACAAAAAATGTACTATCAAAATCCACTTTAAAAGAACCAATCACATTCTAGATGATGACATCATCTATAATAGTTGAGGTGGCATTGGTTGAGTTAAGGATGCTTATTTGTCAGATTGTAAATGGTGAGTGAAAACACATAGTTAACTATATCAATGTTGTAAGTAAAGTACTCATTATGAAAATAGTACTCATAGATTATTTTTTAATATAATATAAATGTACTAAAGTACTCTTAAAACACTTAGAAAGAAAAGTATTATTTATATTTCAATATAAAATAAATTACAAATACAAAAAAAGTAAATTGTCTATTCAAAACTAAAATTATGTAATTATTTTTTCAATATTTAAAATATCTTTGTCAAATCTTTATTTAAAATCAAAATCACTTAACATCTTATAATAAAAACAATTTGATCTTATAATAAAAACAATTTGATGATTAATAGTTTTTGCTTTTTAAATACTTATTATATATAATAATCTATTATAATTATTATTTAAATATAAAAAATATATTTATTTATTTTATAAAAATAAAATATTATATTATAATAAATTACTATATATATTCTCATCTGGTTTAATTTTAATATTAATACCGTTTTTTTTTTAAATTTAGGTATTATTCAAGGTTTATATTTTACTATCACATTTTAACCTTTGAAACACCTGCATCTATACCAACATAAATTAGACACGTACATTCAAGTTACAAAACCAAATACATACATAAAACTTTTTTGAATGAACTATTATATCATAATAAGATATTATATTATTAAAAGTTTTATTACATATAATCTCATTTGCTTAATATTAACTCAACTTTTTTTGTGGTAGGAATTAATGTACTATTCCTTCATCCCAATATTAACACTTTTAATTTTTTTTATTTAATGATGTTATTAATTATTGCATTAAAAACGATATGTGATATACATAATATATATCATAAGAAACTATTAAAAAAGAATTTACACGTGTTTTTGAAGGTGTATTAAAAAGATGAAAAATAAATTTTAAAAATGTTTTTTATTTTATTTATAGTTTTATATTTATATTTTAAAATTAATTTTTATTTTTAATATATATATATAAGAAATGACAATTTATTCATTTAAATTTAATTTTATGTTTAAAATTCAAAATTCTAAATACATGGTTTAAAAACATATTTTGAATATTGAAAAAGTAACTTATGTTTCAAATTTTAAAATTAATATATTTTATTTTATGCCAAACATTACTTTATAGTACATTCATCATATTATATTCAAAAGTAATTTATGTACTCAAAAGTAGTTTACTTTTAGTCATATCAAAATGATTTTTTTATTGGTTTTATTTTAGACATCTTTTCAATTTAACTTAACCATAGTTGCATTGATTATAGTGTAAGAGATGAGTTGTAAATATACATTCCCCATAAAATGCCTAACTCATAATATTTTATTATATCTCTTATGAGGCTCATTTTAGACCTCAAAATTCCCCTAATGCAAATTGTACAGTTTCCAACCACCCCAAATTCAATTGGTTACATCACATATTATGGAATTGCTCATTCGAAAGGGAGCACCTACTTACATAATTCAATGTCAAGTGATGGAGTTGCTAACATGTGAGGAATATGACTGCAAACCGCCAGATATACAAGAGTTAATTTAGAAACGCCACAAGGTGGTCCAAGAGCTTCCAATAGATCTCCCACCAAACATAAAGATTTAGCACATGATTGAGATAGAACCAAGGGAAAAACATGTCAATATCAAACCGTACAAATATCCACATCACCATAAAATAGAGATCGAAATGTTAACCCAATATTTGTTAAAATGTGGAGTCATTTCAAAGAGTATAATCCCTTATGCAACTCCAGTAGTGTTAGTTCGAAAGAAGGATGGATCTTTCAAGTTGTGCATAGAATACAGAGGTCTCAATAAGATAATAATTAAGAATAAATTCTCTATCCCATTCATCGATGAGATGATGGATGAACTTCATGGAGCTCAGTACTTCTCGAAATTAGACTTGAGATCAGGGTATTACCAAATAGGGGTTAGATTAGAAGACATAGCGAAAACGACCTTTCGTACCCATGAGGGCCATTATGATTTCAAAGTAATGCCCTTCGGTTTAACTAACGCTCCAACAAATTTCCAAGCCGTAATGAACAAATTTTTCTAGCCATATTTGTGAAAGTTTGTATTAGTATTTTTTTGATGATATCCTTATATATAACAAAACTTGGAGAGAGCATGTCCGACATTTAGATCAAGTACTCACCATCTTGGAAGAACATCAGTTTTTTTTGCAAAAATGCCAAATTCACTTTTGGAAAAGAAGAAGTGGACTATCTTGTCCATATAATATCAAAGGAAGGATTCAATGTTGATCGAGGCAATCACTGAGTGGCCCAAACGAGATAACATATCAAAATTAAGAGGGTTTCTAGGTTTGACAGGATACTATCAAATATTTGTGAAGAATTACGCCCATAAGACTGCCCCTCTAACATATTTGATGAAGAAAGGTTCATTTCGATGGAATGATGAAGCCGAAAAATGTTTTGAAGCATTGAAAAACATGATGTCGTCAACTCCAGCATTGGCAACACTGAATTTCACAAAACCCTCTGTGGTTGAGTGTGATGCTCAAGGATTCGAGATAGGAGAAGTCTTGATGCAAGAAGGTCACCCAATAGCATTCGAAATATGAAAACTCAACAAGAGAGAGAGTTTGAAGTCCACATATGATAAGGAAATTCTTACCATTATACATGCTCTAGATAAATGGCGAAAATATCTTCTAGGGATCAAAATCTTGATCAGAACATACTATAATAGTCTTAAATATCTCCTACAAAAAAAAACATTGTCAACTGAACAATAGAAATGGATAGAAAAAATTGCTACATTTGACATGGAGATACTACATAAGAGAGGAAAGGACAATGTAGTTGCGGATGCCCTCCCGAAAAGATGAAGAAATCAAGGCTTATGCAATTTCAATTCAATTCCAGATTGATTGGATGAAATCTGAGGTGAATATGCCAAGGATCCAAACACGTGTTCCTTAATCCATGATCTAAATCGAGGTCCAAAGTTTGGATGGCGGAATGATTTCCTTTGGTATAAAGGAAGAATCTACTAAATCCCAACATCCAGGTTTAATACCAAGGTGTTGAATGAATATCATGATTCCCCAACCGCAGGACATGTAGGTTTTTTCAAAACTTACTACAATTCTAGCAATCATTCTACACGAAGGAGATGTATAAAGACCTTCAGAAGTATGTAGCCGAGTGTGGCACCTGTCAAAGAAACAAAAGCAAACATCTTATGACTCCAAGGCTACTCCACCCGCTTCACATTCCAAACTAGAAGTGGAGGAACTCTCCATGGATTTGATTGGAGGGTTACCCTTATCCAACAACAAAGGAAAAATTATTCATGGTAGTGGATCGATTAATAAAATATACACATTATATAGGTATTAAGAAAACTGAATCTGCTAAACAAATCGTTGAAGTGTTTTGTAAAAATATTTATAAATTACATCGGTTTCCAAAAAGTATTGTTAGTGACAGATATGTTAAATTCACAAGCAAGTTTTCGAAGGAATTCTACAATTAATTGGGATCACTCTTAACATGATCTCATCCTATCATCCCCAAACACATGGACAAAAGGAAGTTGTTAACAAATGTTTGGAATCTTATCTTTGTAGTTTCATCACCAACAAGCAGAACAAATGGTTACAGTGGTTACATCTTGCAGAATGGTGGTATAACTCCACCTATCATACGTCCGCCAAGATGACACCATTTCAAATGTTGTATGGTTATGTGCATCCCTGATGGAAGGAATCGTTCAAGGGGATGCAAAAGTACCTACATTAAAAAGTCAACTCAAAGAAAATCAAAAAATAATGCATGTACTAAAGGATAATTTAACTATGGCACAAAATCGTATGAAACAACAAGAATATATACATTGAACAGAACGAGAGTTTGAAGTAGCATATTGGGTATTTGTGAGATTTCATCCATACAAACAATTGTCACTTAAGCAACAAAGGAAGAATAAACTGGCTCCCAAGTTTTATGGACTATATCAAATTATCTGAAAGATTAGCCCCGTAGCATACAAATTGAAGGCACCACATACAAGTCAAATTCACAACGTTTTTCATGTCTCAAATCTTAAAAAATGATTGGGTCATCATTAAACTGCTCAGACGACACTTCCTACCTTGGATGAACAAGGGAAACTTGTATTAGAACCAGAAGGCATCATCAAAATCGAAGAAATAAGACTGTTTCTTGCATCATCAAATAATACCT
The DNA here is from genome assembly GCA_001517045.1 of Pseudotsuga menziesii. Classification (NCBI taxonomy): domain Eukaryota; kingdom Viridiplantae; phylum Streptophyta; class Pinopsida; order Pinales; family Pinaceae; genus Pseudotsuga; species Pseudotsuga menziesii. The sequence continues at coordinate 40,138 of LPNX011137023.1, read as the reverse complement.
TATTAAGTGGAAGAATTGTCCAAAAGAAGACGCTTCATGGGAACCCGAGAAGTTCATTCAGCAACATCCATCATTTCCCTACTCCGAGGACAAAGCATCTTTTGCCTTCTTATTTTAAGATGATTTGTCCTTGAAGCAGGGAAATGATGGATGTTGTTGAATGAACTTTTCGGGTTCCCATGAAGCGTCTTCTTCTAGACAATTCTTCCACTTAATAAGGTATTATTTGATGATGCAAGAAACAATCTTATTTCTTCGATTTTGATTATTCATCGAATTCAAGTTATATTTTCTGCTTGTTTCAAGGAGGAAGCCATTCGCTCCCAAGAAATTCTTTCATGCAAAGAAGAAAGAGTTTACAAGGAATTTTGAAAAATCTAAGTTTAATTGCTTCTACTCTGAAAAGAGAGGTCACTTTGAAAGAGAGTGGAATAAAAAGAAGAAGGATGAAGAAAAGTTTCATTCCTCCATTGTCATAGAAGAAACTCCACAAAAGAATGCACCCAAGGAGAAAGGGATGAGGAGGGAGCATTACCCTGTCTTTTCTTTGTCTAGATCTCTCATCACGGGAGAAGATACATGGTTGATTGACAGTGGTGCTTTGAAACACATGGCAGGATTCAAGGGCACAATCTCCAACTTAAAAGAGAAGCAGTTTTTATGCATGGTAGAATTGGGGGACAATTCCACATAGTGGATCCAAGGAGTTGGATCCACATCTTTCCAGCTAATATTGGGAGATACATCACATGTGAGGGAAATTATATATGTGCCTAGCCTAAAGAAGAACCTACTCTCTGTTTCAGTTCTTGAAGATAAGGTCTTCCAAGTTATCTTCATGGAGAATTAAGCATATCTATGGCTAAAAAACTAGGACATTGATACTGCTAATGTTATTGGAGTTCGAGAAGGAGGGCTTTACAAGGTCCCAAGAAATCGTGATTCAGCTATGGTACATCATATTATCATCCCATGTGAGCTTTGGCATATGAGGCTTGGACACCTCCCCTACAAAAGTGACTTCCTAGTTTGTAGCGAATGGTGAAAGGTATGCCTAGTTTTGATTTAGTACATGATGTTGTTTGTCGGGGTTGTGCTTTAGGAAAGAATGTTAAAAAGAAGTTTCCTAGCATCCATACTATATATAAAGTCATCTTAAATTTAGTACACTCATATGTATGTGGACCCATGTCATCCCCTTCCCTCAATGGGAACCTTTACTATCTATTGTTCATTGATGATTTCTCTTGTAAGGCTTGGATTTATTTTATAAAAGCTAAGAGTGAAACCTTAAGCAAATTTCAAGAATATAAAGCCTTAGTAGAGAATTAGACAAGTAGGCATATCCGTGCCCTAAGGTCTGATAATGGTGGAGAATTTGAATCAAATGTTTTTAATGAGTTTTATAGTGATGCAAGGATATGTAGACAATTAACAGTTCCTTACAACCCACAATAGAATGGGGCTGCAGAGAGAAAGAACATAACTGTTTGTGAGGCTGCAAAAGCCATGTTACATTATTAGGATCTATGTACTTATTTATGGGCAGAAGTCACTAGTACAATAATGTATATACAAAATAGAAGTTCACATGCAATTCTTGATCAGAAAACACCTGAAGAAGTGTTCACTGGTGAGAAACCAAACATTTCACATCTTCAGATATTTGGATGTCTTATGTATATTCACATACCAAAAGAAAAGAGAACGAATATGAACCTTTTGGAAATAAGGGAACTTTTGTGGGCTACAGTGAGACCTCCAAGGCATTCAGAATATATGCACCTAGTGAGAGACATGTTGAGGTTAGTCAAGATGTGAATTTCCATGAGGAGGAAACAATCAAGCAAACAAAAGAGCTTGAATGTGTCTAGAGACAAAGAAGGATGAGGCTCCTATATCAGAAGATCATCATGATGATCCTTCCCCTTTTGATGTTCAGAGAGAGAATCCATGAGAACACACAGAGCTACCTGTCATTGATGAACCAGTTGAACTATGTGATGAACCTCTTGCAACGAGGAGGTCAGCATGGTGTCGAGATGTATTGAGAGATGTTGAGAAGCATGGAGCGCCAGTGGGTTGTTCCATAGAGAACAAGCATCCTGATAGTGTTCATGATATGTTGGATTGATGAGCAGTGTAAGTGACTCAAAGCCTTCATCATATGAAGAGGTTGCAGAGAAGCAAGTGTGAAAAGATGCTCTGATAGGGGAATATCATTCTATTAAGAACAATGATATTTGAGATATTGTTCCCCTACTTGAGATGAAGTCAGTTATAACTTCCAGATGGATTTACAAGCTAAAGCATAATGCAGATGGAAGTGAGGACAAGTACAAATACAGGGTTGTTTCATGTGATTTCTCTTAGAAAGAGGGCATTGATTATGAGGATACTTTTGCTCCAGTGGCCAGATATACCACTATTAGATCTATTATTTTACTTGCATCAATATTGGGTTGGAAGCTTCACCAAATGGATGTGAAGACTTCCTTCCTCAATGGTGAGGTTGAGGAAGAGGTTTACATTGAGCAACTTGAGGGTTTTGTGATACATGGGAAGGAGTCCCATGTGTGCAAGTTGAAGAAAGACCTGTATGGGTTAAAACAACCTCCTCGAGCTTGGTATGCCATAATAGACATTTATCTTCAGAAACTGGGTTTCTTGAAGAGTGATGCAGATTCAAACTTGTGCTTCACAGTAGTGGAGAACCAATCCTTGATGTTGGTTCTATATGTTGATGATCTTTTCCTCACTGGAGAGGAAAGTTTGATGTTGAGTGTAAGAGGGAGCTTACCTCAGAGTTTGAGATGAAAGACTTAGGCCTTATGCACTACTTTCTAGGCCTTGAGATTTGGCAGAAGAATGATGAGATCTTTCTATCTCAAGGGAAGTACAATGTGGGCATCTTGCACAAATTTGGCATGGTGGATTGTAAATCCATGAATATTCTAATGGATTCCAATTTGAGGAAACACCATGAGACTAAGAGTGGATTCGATCCAATGAGCCCCACATTATAAAGACAATTGATTGGCTCACTAATGTATCTGATACATTCGAGGCTAATCATTTTCTATGCAGTTAGCATTTTAGGTCAATTCATGACTGATCCTAGACACAGACTCTGGGTTGCAGGTAAGCACATTTTGAGGTACCTTCCTGGTATAGTTGCTTATGGACTTAGGTATGCCTCCAATGGAGGAGTGTTAATGCTTGTATTTACTAATTCTGATTGGGGTGGCATCATTGTTGATCGGAAGAAAACTTATGGTTACTGTTTATGTTTGGGTTTTGCTATGATTTCTTGGTCTAGCAGAAAGCGAGGATCAATTTCCCAAAGCATCGCAAAGGCTAAGTACATTGCTGCTAGTACTGTTTGCAGAGAAGTAGTGTGGTTGAGAAAGTTGCTTGGAGGATTGTTCAGTGTAAAGATAGAGCATACAATGATCAGGTGTGACAACTAGAGTTGCATAAAGCTTTCTGAAAATCTTGTGTTTCATGACAAGTCGAAACACATAGAAATGAAGTATCACTTCATTCGAGACATAGTCTTAAAAGGTATTGTAAAACTTCAGTACATTGCTATTGATGAGAAGATTGTAGATGTGTTGACAAAGCCTCTATCGTTGACGAAGTTCAAAAACTTCCGAGATAAGATTGGTATGGTAGAGAATGTCTCCCTCTTTGAGAGGGAGTGTTGAGATTACAGCATCAAGAGTTATTATCTAGCCTTCTGAGTAATATCAAGTCCTACAAATATCCTCATATGATTGAGGTGGTGATGTTGTAAAGCTTGTGAGTAATATCAAGCAAAGTCTTGTGAGTAATATCAAGTCCTACAAATATCATCATATGATTGAGGTGGTGATGTTGTAAAGCTTGTAAGTAATATCAAGTCCTACAAGTGTCCTACTGTGTAAAGTGGTTATACTATGTGATGTATTACTAGTCATGGCCATTAAATGTTATAAGTCTCCTTTAGGGATTAGCTACCCCTAGCGTGATATACTTTAGCATGTGACTATATGACCCGGGGTAATATGTGTGATCATAAGTATGTGGAACAATTCTTCCCCAAGTATGATATGATAAAATGGTTAAATTAATTAATATACATTTGGACCATGCAGTATTTAATTAATGATAAATGAGATAAGCATTGAGAAAGAGTAAGGATTCGAATTTCCCATGTTAGACCTTCAATGAAATCGAATTGCAAAGACATCAGTTAAGTCTCAATTGTGGAAAAACAAGTTTCAGTGAAATAAGGAATCTACTCCTTGATTTATGCAAAGTGTTTGTTCGTGGATGGCATTGATTGTGTTGCACTAAAGACATTCAACTCCTAACTAGTGTTCAAGCAGTCAATTGACGATTGAGTTCAATTCGTTCACATCCAATTCAGTCAGTCCACATTCAATTAAAGGCAGTTAACTACTAGTGAAAGAAGGAAGGCACATATCTTCTGCATGAAAGAGAATTTGGAGTGACAATTTGTCACCAAGTTAAGGAAGGTGCTAGTTTATGATATGGTAAAGTAATTTTGGTGCACACAATGTTCATAGTACACCAAAAGCATGCAACCATTCACTACCTTATCTTTTGTATGATTGTAAGCTTGTTATTAAAGTGTTATGCACATGACAAGGCTCATACAATGTTCGTAGTTATCTCTATTCTCTACTGTTGATTTGAGATCTCTTATCAGGCAATCTGCGCATGTATTGAAAAACCATTCACTGCAATTATCTATCATACTCAAAGGATTGCTGGGTTTTTCATCCTCTGGATTTGCAGGCTTTTCCAAGGTACATCTTGTGTCTTATGTGATTGAATTGTTTATGAGATTAACATATGTTGTGATTGATTATTAAAGAAAAGTTTTACAGTTCAAACATATTTAATTTTTTCTCAAACATTGGCATCAATAATTGAACACTGTACTCTCTATCCAAACTCTGAAGAATGCTCTCTCAGCCCTTCAGCTCTGCTCTGCTCCAGAAGAAGATCTGTGTCCCCAATCTATGAAAATGACCCCTAGCAATACAACTACGTCTCTCTTCCTCAGAAACACGTCCCAATTGTTCTACGCTATGTTTGACTCCGACTAAACCCTGATGGTCTCTCTTCAGTCATTGATGAAGGACCCTCAACTCTCTGGACCCTCTTAGCCTCCCACACGTGCCAAAAACTACTTCACATCACCCACACATGTGACATGTTGTTAGTGTTGTTGCTCACATCCTCCTCACCAGCTGCTCACTCTGTTGTTGATGCTGCTCTTCAATATTTGAAGGGTCTCGATGAATCAACTATGTCACTATATGGAGGAAAATAACTCTTCAGTCTCTAAAGATATGTTCTCTCACTGCCCTGAAGAATGCACCCCCAACTAACTCAAATGGTTCGCCCTCCTTTGGTCAACAACTAAAGTTAAATGATTTTTGCACCCTCAATGCATTTTAATAAGTCACCGATAAATTAGGTCACCAAATCTTAATTAGGGTTCCAAAACCCTAATTTCACTTTTGTGCCAAAAATCATATTGTTGCATTAAAAAATGCACACATGCACTTTTGCATGTAACTGGAAAAAGTGTCTTCACTCATTGCATGTCTCCACTGCTAGATCCATGAAACTTAGCAGAGTGCATCTCACACTCTACCCTATGCTGATAAGTGTCTCCATGCTAGGAAGTCCACATGGAGGACATCCTGAGTTACCCCATAACTCAACATTCTCAAGCAAATCCAGAGAAGTGTAGTGTCTCTTGGTCCCACTACGAAGACGACTCCATCCTGCCAAATATTTCTAGCCTAACCTTCGTTCTTGCTTTTTTATGCAAAAATTATAAATCTTTCTTGGTTACCAGTTCCTTTGTTTTGTTTTTAGATCTATAACTAAAAGCTACCTTTCAAGTAGAAGTAGCTTCCTAGCTTTCTTCCTTTGTTTATTTTTAGAGTGCAACTTTGAATTGTTTAAAAGATATTTTTAGTGTGATCAAAGATACTTCTAAAGTGTCATGGGGAATCTTTTAGAGTAAATGGATTTCTATTTATTACTTTGTGTTGAAAAATAAGTGGAAATGTTGTTGGATTTCCTGAAGATCTAAGCTAAACCATCTGGATTTCTTCTCTTTCATAGAAAAACCTTTTGAAAATCTTGTAAGCTTATCTAGAACTTCAGTTATAAAGGACCAAATGCATTCCTAAAAAAAAGATAGTAATAATCATAATAAAAATAGCAAGTGGGCTACCCATCACCTACAACACATTCCCTTAACTGAACTTTGAGATTCACGGGCTTTCTTTGGTGTTGGTCCTGTCCCATTAGTTAGAGGCTACTTTTTAGTACTTTATTTACCACATATCTCTTGGGATGGTGGGCTTTACGCCACCTTTCATTAGTTAATTTCGTTAGTTAGTTATTGTAAAGAAAAAATAAATGGTATATTTACAATTTATTTATTTAATTTTTTTTGGTTAGTAGTAGAAAATTATATTAAAATACAAAAATAGTATAAACAGAGTTTTTGTGCCCATCACCTACAACTCATTCCCTTGGGGAGAATCCGAGTGGTCTCTTGTGTGGTGTGCATTTCTTTGATTTTTTTTGGTTTAATTTTCCTTTACATGTTAATAGTAGATTAGAACACAATCTGATACACGACTCACACTTAGTTTTACTTTTATCTTTTATTGTTGCAAAGAATAATTAACCCACTACATTTTCTCGAAGTATGATGCTACTGAAAAGGATTACATGAGTAGGTGGTATTCAGAAAAGAGATTCGTAGTTTAGTAATTAGATAGCATTTTCATTTTTTGCAAGTAGTTTAATTTCTTTTAAGTCATTTCAATTTGCAATAAAATAATCATTTTGCTACTTGTCTCCTGTATGCACTTGTCTATCGTAGGCTTGCCTGATATGATGGAACAACAAAAGAGGAAATTGTCACATTTTGTAATTAAAACTCCACAATCAACCAAGATTAATTCCCTTACATATGAAAATTCAGCGTCTTCATCAGATTTATCGTTTGCGGGAAAAGTCTGCAATGAAGAGGGAACGACTAGGTAGTGGTTGTGGGGATCCATCAAAGTACACCCTAGTTTGGTGTTAATGTTGGACACACCCCCGCAACTTCATTGTAGCCCTCTTCACATGTGGAACCACACTCAACAATCCAGACTCATTCAACATACTTCAGGGTATATCAAAACTTCCCTTCTCGCTATTCCATTCATTTAATAATAATAAAATTTACCAAGAGCACAACAAAACCATTCATTTTTACAACATCATATTTACTTTTGGCACTGGTCTCATTTGCTTAATTTACTATGCTTTGAAGTATTACTTTTATGCAATGATGATGATATGCTTGATATGCTATTAAATACATTTTCATGTGTCTCTTGTGATTAATCAAATAAACTCCCAGATTAGTTGTTTTCTTTTTTATAAATCAACCCTTAGTTTTTATTTTCTTAGGGACCACCCCACTTAGCTTCGCTAGGGGTTGGCCAAGACGAAGGAGTCAAAATCAAGTGACAATACTTGACTCTAGCTTGCCTCTAAGGACGCACCCAGTGGCCTAACAATTTCTGCCATGTGACCCGAGATGTATATTAGGCAGCAACAAGTATCATTTAAATAAATAAATAAAGGCATATAAATGTACAATGATATTGTATTGCAATCCTAATCATAAGAGATTTCCATGGAAATCCGACAAAAACATGGGAAATTTTTTTTGGCCACCATTATGTTTCAACAAACAATGCGCAGGGAATTTAATTGCAGCGTTGTTTACAATGCATTTCTGTTTCCAAAACAATTCCATGCTTCTAAACATGGGGTGAACCCAGTTTCCTACAACAAAGTTGAAAAACTATAACCATTAGAACTTTCTAATTCTTGTCGCCCTGCTTTGTTTGGGTCAACTTTCATTACAAAGGCTGATGCATATAATAATAACAAAGTTGTTGTTTACAGTGCATTTCTCTTTCCAAAACAATTCCATGCTTCTAAACATGGGATGAACCCAGTTTCCTACAACAAAGTTGAAAAACTATAACCATTAGAACTTTCTAATTCTTGTCGCCCTGCTTTGTTTGGGTCAACTTTCATTACAAAGGCTGATGCATATAATAATAACAAAGTTCTAACTGTAAGTTAATGTCTAGCAGGACGTCAAATATTGTTGTATAATGCTGCCTTGTTTGTGTGAAAAGGGACGTTAAATATTGTTGTATAATACTGCCTTGTTTGTGTGAAAAGGGACCCATCCACATAGCAACTTGACTACTTAGTCTAAAGTTAAAGTCTAGCAGGGCATCAAATATTGTTGTATAATACTCCCTTGTTTGTGTGAAAATAAAAAGTTGTTATATTTAACAAAGTTTTTGTTTCCAATGCATTTCTGTTTCCAAAACAATTCCATGCTTCTAAACATGGGGTGAACCCAGTTTCCTACAACAAAGTTGAAAAACTATAACCATTAGAACTTTCTAATTCTTGTCGCCCTGCTTTGTTTGGGTCAACTTTCATTACAAAGGCTGATGCATATAATAATAACAAAGTTCTAACTGTAAGTTAATGTCTAGCAGGACATCAAATATTGTTGTATAATGCTGCCTTGTTTGTGTGAAAAGGGACGTCAAATATTGTTGTATAATACTGCCTTGTTTGTGTGAAAAGGGACCCATCCACATAGCAACTTGACTACTTAGTCTAAAGTTAAAGTCTAGCAGGACGTCGAATATTGTTGTATAATACTCCCTTGTTTGTGTGAAAATAAAAAGTTGTTATACTTATCGATTCTGGCGTCTCCAGGTGGAGTGACTGCTAGTTTTGGCATGTTGGGAGATATCATTATTGCCGAACCTAAAGTGTACATTGCATTTGCAGGTAAAAGAGTAATTGAACAGACATTAGGTCAAAAAATGATTGAAGATTTTCAGGTGACTGAGCATTTATTTGGTCATGGTTTAATTGATCCGATTGCTCCACGTAATCTCTTAAAAGGTGTTCTGAGTGACCTATTTAAGCTTTACAGTCTTCCTTGTAAAAAAAAATGAACGTTGAGTTTTTTCCCCATCCACATAGCAATTTGACTACTTAGTCTACAAAGGTATAAGTCAAAACACCATTTCATCATATAAATAAATTAATAATCACCCTTTAAGCCTCCTCACCCCGGTTATGATAAGTAGCTATGTCCGATGATTTACAAATGTGACCTTATGACAGGATGCCAGTACTTGATCCAAGTTTGGATGCACTCCATCCCGCTACCCGATTCACTCCATCCTGAATTCGTTGCCGCTAGTTGATTCAGGTGTTTATATATCAATGCCGGTACTCCAGGTAAAGGGAAATGCCAGTCAATACCAGGTTTAAGCGCCGGTCATAGCCCATAGGCAACAGTATCATATACAGTCATAGTAGCAGTGGTGATAGAGATCTTGTCAGTCCTAGAAAGATGCTCTATGGATAGCTCTATTCATGATGCTCTACTCTTTTTAAGTAGTTCTACTCAGTTGTACAAGCTATATTCCAGCTCTACTCTGTAGCCAAGTTGTCATTGCCAGGTGTAATTGCCAAACATTAATAGTGCCATATACATCAAAACACCATTTCATCAACATTAATAGTGCCTCAGCCATCAAAGTATTGGAGAATAATTAAATGCAGACTCAAATAATTCAACATGTTTATAGTCTTAAAAAAATTGTTAACCCGTAACAAAGCATCAAGAAGGCGCAAAAGTCTGGTCCCTTTGTTACATATTTCTTATCATACTAAATCAGTAGCATAAGTGGAAGGGATGTATTCATACGAATGAAATGTAGTGACTGTAAATTTTTCCTTGTAATTGCCTGCTTCTTATTTCAAGAAAACCTCTACAAATGTGAATTGAATGTTTTCTGAGTCTAAAACTCCATTCTTATTTCCTTCTTCACAGAGACATTGAATATTAGTCTAGAAACTTCTTTCTTATTATCTATTTTATAATTGTTTCAACCACTAAGTAAATTTTGCTTCCAATCAAGAGGGACTGCTTGTCTGACAGAACAGAACGCTTGCAATTCAGCTACACAAAAGTAAAGTGACTGTAAATTTTTCCTTGTAATTGTCTGTTTATTATTTTAAGAAAACCTCTACAAATGGGAATTGAATGTTTTCTGAGTCTAAAACTCATTTTTAATTCCTTCTTCACAGAGACATTGAATATTAGTCTAGAAACTTCTTTCTTGATATCTATTTTATAGTTGTTTGAACCGCTAAGTAGATTTTGCTTCCAATCAAAAGGGACTGCTTGTCTGACAGAACAGAACGCTTGTAATTACACAAAAGGAAAGTTAAACCCAACAGACATTATCTTCATCATTAGGTAAAACATACAAACTATCAATGTCGTTAAATGTAAAATTGAAAACTCCCAACAGCTTATAGACACCACGATATATTTCCATTAGGAGGAAAAGGAAAGCTAGTCTTACAAATGCCAAGTAATAGGATCCCTTGCTGCCACATTTCAGCAATTCTGATCATTGAAGGCATGTGGCAAAACCAATATGCTATCAAATAAAAAAATTAAACTAGTTACTCAAATATAGGACAATAATCGAAGAACCACCAGAGAATGTATCTTGATATGAATATATTTTAGCCAGACCAAGTAAGCTAGAATCAATTGGAATTAATAACCTACTTAAAAGTCTCGAAAACTCATCCTAGGATCTTCATTTTTACCACGCCCACGTCCTCTTCCTCTCCCTCTGCCCCTTCCACGGCCACCACTCCTTCCTCTACCTTTGCCTGTTCTCTTGAAAAATGACTTACCATGCTTCACCTCGACCATGGAGTGCAACAACTCATCACAGAGGATGCATGCTTTGTGTAAAGTAGTCCCATCTTTAAGTGGAGTGTCATTTTTATTGAAGTCTACTTCAAGAATGGTTGATCCACACTCATTACAATGTTCATCAGTAGTAACAATCCTATGACAATTTTGAGGAAGGTAAACAAGGCAATTGCACTTATTACAATCTAGCCTCCATTTTGGAGCACTGACAGGATCAAGCAGTAATGTCCCATTACATTCTGGACAGGCACAAACACCCTGTTTGATCATGGAATGCCGACATGTAGGGTGTGGACAGAGACTGCAAGGCATGCCCCCACTTTTATTTGCCTTTCCCATAGAGAGGCCACCAAAAAGAGTCTCTATTCCTTCAAACGGAGGATTGTTGTAGCAATATGGGCAAAGAGAATATGATTTTCCATCAGGTCCCAGTAAAGAAAACAATAGCAGCTCAAAGTTATCCAAAGGGCATGTTAACTCTTTGTATAGCTGCAAAAGATTTACCAATGTATCACATTCAGATAATTTAAATTGCATATTTGAAAAGGATTAGATTTTAGTCAGACAAGTTCTATTTAGAGACTTGTGCTTGCTTGGAACTTGAATGGATTGCATATACAGATTCTCACCTTGATGTTGCCATTTTGAGGAAGAGCATAGACCTCTTCACATGTAGCACAGTACAAGCGTGAGGGTCGGATGGAAACATATTTCATATAGCGACTGCATTTACCACATTTGCTCAGCAAACGCCCAGACTCAGCTAAAGGAGAGAACTGTGCTTCAAAGAGGCTATCCATTTTCTCTATCTGCAATAGAAAGCAAGCATTAGGATATAGCATCCCATACTGAAAAACAATAGGAACAAATGGCGATATCCCAGGCAATTGAAAATTGAAAGACCTATTAAAGTTTCACTCCAGACAAACTAGTCAATGCTACACATAAGAATATACGATCACATCACAATTAAGTAACCCCAATCACATCGCAGCTATGTAGTGTACAACGAAGAGATGAGTCGTAAAATTCATATTGAAATAAAGTTTAAACATAAGATACATTGATGATTGAAGTGAGTTCATACAAGGTGTGCATTAACTAGCAATCCAACAAAAGTAAAGTGAAGATAGAGAAAACTCATGCAACCTTCTCTCAACTTTGAGATACTGAACACGGGAATAGGAAAAACAAAAATTAACAAGAAAGTCAAAACACTTGAAGCAGCATTTTGCAATACTTGCCAAATATATTGTCATGAAATTGCCAGTCTTTGACCCAAGGTATGTGAAATCATTTTTGCATGGAAAATGGATAAACACCGCACTTTATATTTTTTTATTTTGTAGAATTCTTCTTATATTTAGAAGGACAATATTATTTACAGCCACACCCACAAAGGGTTTTAAAACCACATCTCCACGTTAATACAAGCCTGATCACCTTGCTGCTTGCATATAGACCACACTCTTGTGGGCTACAGGCTTTATATATCCACTTGGTCATCTTAATTTTGCCTGTATATTCTAACATTGGGAAATGCATGCTACCTTTGTCATCCTTAGTGTTGATTTGACCATTGTACACAACGAAGCACAATTCGATACTCATAAATTAACACACTGTTTTTTATAACCAAAAATTTATGAAATATGTCCTGCCAAGAAAACATTTGAAACCCTCAGCAATCCTTTTGCAGGCCAATACATTTCCAAAGCTGGTCACTCCAACCAAAGATCCCCAACATGCTAGCATCAATAATAGCAAGTCCTTGGCACATACAATAAGCTTGTATCACACAAGCTCTCCAAGGCAGCACTATTGTCTTAAGCTTTACAAACCCTAGCCATGTTGCATCATACAAGTACATAGCAAGAAAACTCTAGTGCCAGCTTGCAAATCTGCATGTCCATTCTAGGGTTTGAGTCCTCAAACCCTAAGTCTTCAACTCTTACATCTACAAAAGCACAAAGACCTCCATGGACCATCAAAAATACAATAACCAAGTCTTCTTCCAAGCAAGGCATCACACCAAGTCTTCTGAGATCTATCTTTATTGAATTTGTTTGTTGAGCGCTTTGTTGGATGGAACTTCTCGTTTTCTACTTAGCTTGTTCATTTTATGTTCTTTCTCTTCTAAAATCATATCTCCTCTGTTTTTGTCCATTTTGACCCAGTCGTTGGTCAAAATGCTTTTTGTAATTTGGGTGTTGATAATGAGTTCTTGTTGTTTGTTTTTCTGCTGGATTGATTTCCTTTTGAACTGTGATGAGAACCGAAATTGTATTTGTTTCTTCTTCCTCAACTGGAATTTGTTTTCTGGATAGTCTAGACTCTAGATGCTTCCTCATAGATTTGAACTAATTTGTTCTCTAATAGATTATTATTATTCTGAATCTTCTCAAACCTTTCGTCTTGCGACTGTTTGTCCTCTTTTAACTTCTCGATTTGTTCCTCTAATTCTTGATTAACCTTCTTCACGGCGAAATTTTCTTCATCATTTCCTAGTCATTTTTGTTGGAGAGCTTGAATCTTCTCTTCTATCTTTTGACTGCATTGAACTTTGTCCTTTGCCTTCTTGATTTGTAGAAGTAATTTATGATTATGATCTCTCAAACGAGAGATTTCTTCTTCTTTACCTGCAATAACCTTGTCGAAATCCTTGTGTATCATCTATATTGGTTTCTTATTTCCCTGCGACATCACCTTTGATATTTCTCTAAGGTCTTTAGATGACGCGACTTCTGATTTTGACTTCATGTTAATGTCCTACAATATCATTTTCTTCTTTTCGTAGGAAATCTCATAAACTTCTTTTCAGCATTTAAGATAAAAGTCCCCAATGTTTCTAGCCACGGGAATCCCAAAATTAGGTCACCGCCACTATTCCACAAGGAGCTAACTATAAATTGCGAGACACCAGTATAATCTCCAATGTTCAATTGTAAATTGCTTATTGCATATTCTTTGTTATTCCAAAAGTCTAACCTTTCACCTATATTTGACTCCGGAATCGCTAACTCATTAGCAAATTCATCACTAATATAATTATTGCATTCAACGGGAGCAATAGAAATAGTAATGTCTTTCTCTCTAATCATTTTTTTTATTTGAAATAACACTGAAACCTGAGTTTTTAAAGTGCTTGGAAATCTTCCTTGTTTATCACCATTAGAATTCATTTTATTACGCTTTCTTTAAAAGTAATATCTCTCTTTCTTTTTGGAATAATAATTATTATTAATTAATTAATTAATAATACTAATATTATTAATGTTTTTATAAACTATATATATAGTTTAATATATAGTTTTTTTTTCAAATAGTTTTTTTTAATAATGGAATTTTTATAATAATTAGTACTATTATTATAAATTTAATATTTTTTTTAAATTAGGGTTTTTGAAAAGATGTGAGTAGATGTCGTATATGGTGGAGTGGAGATGGAGTCAAGGATGGAAGAGTAGTTGCAAGGAGGTGTGGCACAGGCTTGGTGTTGGAGTCGGTTGGAAGGAGATGGGCCGATGTGGAGAGGAGCGAAAGTGTGGGGAAAAGGGCGGGTAGCGAGACAATGGACAAGCTGGGGGATGCAATGGAGTAGTTTGCAGGTGGAAGAGGGCACGAGATAGATGAAAGGGCATAGGCGAGAGTGTTGCAGTAGGTATGGGCTTTGAGGAAAGCACAGATGGGCCGTAGTTGAGATGGGAGAGGCAGGGAGCAGTCGATGGGGGCAGTGATGGAATAGAGGATGTGGGGATCGTAACAACAAGGAGTTGCGTGCAGGGAAAGGCGTTGGAGTGGATTGTGGACACGGGGACAGTCGCAGAGATCGTTGCTTGACACAGGTGCGAGGGAGCATGTGAGGAGTGGGCGACTGCAGGATGGTGATGTCTGAAAGAATGAAAGGAGCATGCGAAGTTAGCGCAGGGAAACGCGGGAAGTGGAGAAGAGAGGGTCAAGGTTGTGTGGGCGGTAGGACGCTGGAGGTAGTTCAGGTCCAATGTTTGGTGGACAGAGTGGGGAGCTAAGGGTATGAGGAGAGGGAGAAGATATAAGGGTTACGGCGGTTGAGATAAGAGTGGATGGAGAATTAATTTTGGCACTCTATGGTCAAAGAACAATTGACGGGAAAAACTCCCACTAATAGCCAGCACCAGGAATCACGAGCCCAAGAAGGGGCTCTGATACCACTGAAACGACAAAATCATTTCTTAAGGAAATAACTAGCACAAATAAGCCAAATTACAATACTCCATAAATAATAAATTATTTGATTGATAAGATAAGAGATATATTTTACAATTACATTGCCTTGGGCTTTATAAGCCATTTTGCGCCTTCTCAATATAAGTCATGGCTTTTGGCTTTTCATAATTATTTAATTAATTATTTCTTATTTAATAATTAATAATTATTAATATTAATTTATATTAATATTAGTATTTAATATTATTAATTTATATTATGTTATATAATTTAAAATTTTTTTATAACACAAGCCGATTATTCCAAGGTGTTTTTTCCTTGTTAATTATGCAATGTTGAATAAGTGATGTATAATTTTCGAGTTTTTCACCTGCTCCAAAGCTGAATGGTCATCTTGGTGGTCAAGCCTTAGCAGGTTATTAAAGTTCATGTGTCAATGTATATGAACATGCTAGACACTATTATTGAGTCATATGGACATGTGCTAAGTCCCCCTAGGATTTTTTTTAAGTTCCGGGAAAAATA
The DNA here is from genome assembly GCA_001517045.1 of Pseudotsuga menziesii. Lineage (NCBI taxonomy): Eukaryota > Viridiplantae > Streptophyta > Pinopsida > Pinales > Pinaceae > Pseudotsuga > Pseudotsuga menziesii. The sequence goes on along the minus strand of LPNX011137023.1, from coordinate 24,528 downwards.
AAATTTCCTGTAAACTTAGGCCATTTTTTAATGGTTTAATGGGGAAATTTCAATTTGTAATAAAAGAATGATCCGAAAGTGGAATTTGGCGTGTGGATGCTCATTTTCACACTCAGATCGTCCTCTTTACCCCAGGACCCACTTTTCACATGCTTCAGGTGATTAAATTGTCACTTAGAGCATGATTTCTCTAAAGGTGCATCAAAATGACAAATTAATGCTAACAATGCGGCAAATTGGCAAAGGACAAAATAAAAATAAAAAAAATCAAAGGGACATGTTGGATGACATGGCATCCTTGTCCCTTATGGAAGACGACATCATACCTTAGCTAAAGCGACACCTTTACATTTATTTCGATGCCAAGTGAATATATCAAGATTTGTTTACTCGCCACCCTCCAAGCTTCGCGTCTTGGGTATGTGGCAGCCCATGGTTATGTTGGCGGCTTGATTAACGACAAACTAAGTTTAATCATGGTCATATCTTATCCTTGGCGTGATTATCTTCGAAGTTGGTCACGCATCATCTCAAGGGATGGCGCACATGGTAGATGTGGCATCTTGTGGATGAGTGTTAAGAAATCATAGGGAGGTAGGCACATCTCTTGAGAGGTGGCGCCTACCTCTTCATCTTAACTAGCAATCAACTCAAGCGAATTCCCACATTTTGCTCTTGAACTCGCCCTTCATTCCCACACTTGGCATTCTCCCTTCTCTTGGCCAACTAGTCCTCTTGGGCTCATTTTGCTATAAAATCATGCTCCTTTATCCATTTTCAAACTAGCTGGAAATCTCTAGGAAGAGCTTGCTCATTGTAATTGTTGTTTATTTGAGAAATAAAGAGACTTTGGAGGTCGAATTGTGGTGCTTTGTTGAGTGGATGAATTGTCATTGAGCTCTATGGAGGTAAACTTTGTTTGATCCATTTGTTTGCTTTGTATCTAGTCTAGCTTGCTCGAAGGATTGGCATTAATTTTGCAAGGTACATTAAGCAATTTATTTATTGTTTTAATCTATTGAGTATGGATGTTTAGAGATTTAATCAAATGCTTCATTTGTTTATAAATGTTTTCACAGGGATTTCTATGTATAAGTTTTCAAAGTGGATGATCTATCTTCTCTTCTAACATTTTTCTTGCAGATAGAGTCCCTCAGTATCCCACAAGGGAAGCCTCATGGATCCTCTTTCTCTCCAAGCTTCCCACTTCTCCTTTTCCCTACTTGCTATCATTTATTGTTCCGATTCTTTTGAAAAGCAATAATAGATCTAAAGTTTAAATTCATATTCATCAATAGATCCTAATTGCTTTTACTTTACAAATCTAGCTAAAGTTTCTAAGTGTTATCATTCCTTAGTTCAGATCTAGTTTGCTAGCTTCCTTTTTTCAAGTTATTCATCTTTCGTAACTAAAGGCTTGAGTAGTAAGTTAGTGTTTGATCTTAGTCTAATATCTAGCAAATTAAGCGCTTAATATTTGTTTTTTATCCTTAAAAAGCAAACAAAATCCCTGAGAAAGTAGCTTTCTAGCTCATTTTCTCAATTACTTTGGCTTAGTTTTGCTTCATTTTTACTTAAAAAAATTTTGGTAATCTTTTCTAGATTTTCCCAAACCACTCTTAAAGTGTTTTGGGGCATATTCCACTAAAGTTTGCTTGCTGATTTTTGCAGGTTTAACAAAAAAGAGAAGGAAAATATGACCATTTTGCGAGAAAATGGACCATTAAGAGCTCAACAGAGCTCCCCTTTTCACCAAAACTCTTTTTCTATCAAGTTGTAAGCCTTTGGATCCAAATTATAAGGACCAAAGTGCATTTCTCCAAAAAATTGTAATAAGTTGATATACTTTTGAGTAGGCTTCTAAGCATAGTTGCCAGAATCAGAATCGGCAATAAATTGGCGAGGAAAAAGAGTGAAGAGTTTGAATCGGTTCGGGAAAAATCAGCAAATAGAAAAAATTAAATATATACACATATCTTGAATTAAAAATAACATTTTCATAGATATTCAAATAGCCATGCCCAAATACTACAAATTATCAATAGTTGTCCAATAGATATCAATAGATGTCCAAAATATATCAATTCCCATCCATAAGATGAGTCTAGAATGTAGATAGATGTCCAAATGCGGGACACCCAAATATATCGACAGCAAACGGATGAAAACACGGAGGGAAAAATCGACATTTTCCCTGATTTCGGGCGCGCAAACCAACAAATCGTGATTTAAACTCGAATCCAATTTAAATCACAGGTCAAAGACTCGTTGACCGGACAAAAATCGGTCAACCCGAGTTTAAATTGCCAAGTTTTGAATCGGATCGGTTCATGCCCAATTCAGATTTAAATCGTCAAATCGCGATTTCAACCACTATTCTGGTAACACTGCTCCTAAGAGCCCACTCCCCATCCCCCTTGGGGAGATCCGCGTCAGTGTGTTGTTCTTGTGTTTCAATTTTCTTTCTGAGTTTAGTTTATTTTCGTTTTTAGTTATTTATTTTACTTCACTTTTTCAAGAAAAGAAATACTAACCCCACGCATTCCTGAGTTACCCGAAAGGGAAAAGAGATTCATGGTAGGTAATTAAAAAAACACTTTCCTTTTTTGTTGTTTCTTTTAGCAGTTTAAAATTGACACTGTTGTGCTCTCTCGAGTATCCCAAAAGGGGGAAGAGATTCTCAGTCGTGAATGGTTTGCTAATAAAGATCATATTTAATTTTAATAAAATGAACCAAGGCCCTACTTCCCGTATGCTCTAAGTCGTTGCATCTTTGTTAAACTAGTAGCAACAAGGAAGGTCTTCCTGCATGCATGTGTTCTTGCATACAATAGACTTAAATTAGGGAACCAATTGTATTTAATTTACGTTTCGTAAGTTTACTTTGGAAAATAAATTAAAGTGATCTAAATTAACTTTAGTGAAATAGTAGTTAAAGAGAAAATGAAATTAGGGTTTTTGCTTTACCACTAGTTAAAGTGAAAGTGAAATTAGGGTTTTCGCTTTACCTTAAGTTATAAAAGAGAGATCAATTGGTGGAGAGGACACACACTTGTATTCCGACAGAGACAGGATACAAACAGGGAGAGAAAGTCAAACAAAGGATTTAGCTGAGAAGACGGAGGAGCAAGCAGCAGGATCACCGAGCTTCGTATAGCTGGGCCGTACACTCACACAGGAGGGTGTTGAGGTTTAGCTGGGATTTGCCCAGTGATTCTGCCAGGTACTGCATTCGCCAGGTTTGGGTGAATTTGCAGTGATTGTAAAAGTTCCATATTTTCTCATAATAAAATCTATATCTGACTGCTGCACTGGTTTTCCCATCTTGGGTTTTTCCGGGGGTTTCCATACCCAAAATAATAGTGTCAATATTGTGATGTGATGTTGTGATTTTTTTCTCAGTTTTATATTCCATTGCATAATGTAAAAGATATTCATGTGTGGTTATCAGTAGAGATTTGCATGCACTGTTTACCCATAGTTTGAATATTAAAGGTAAATTTACATGGTATCAGAGCTCTGGTGAGCTAAAGCTGAGAGATTTGCAACAATAGTGATAGATCAGGGGCAGATCTATTGAAAACACAAACATAGATTGGAGATCTAGGATTTGACATGTAACACTTCACAATGGCCATGTAGTTGAGAGTTGAGGATAGACTCCAGGGTGCTCAGAACTTTCCTACATAGAAAGAAAGGATCACAAGGACCCTAGATGTCAGTGATGCAGAGGCAATGTTATCAGAACCGGACCGGTTGTCGAACCGGTCGACCTTGAGAACCGGAACTGGACCGGAACCGGACAAAAACCGGGAAACAAACCGGATCCAAAAACCGGTTAAGCAAAAATACATTAAATATTCACATTTTCAATATATATAGATATATTCATGTGCATCCATGTGAATTCATTAGGCGACCAGTGCCTAATGAAGTCCAAAAAGGTGAATGAAAGAGTTGTGTGATTTGTAGAATTATCGATGATGGAAACAACAACAACACATATGCAATTAGTTGATCAAGCACAAGCTTATATTATAGCCCAAAATGTAAGTACAGCAGCACATGCAACAATAAGATAGATAATTATGACAGCAGAAATCCAAGTACAGCATATATGTATTCAGTCATCACATCTCATTCAGTATTTATAGCAACATTTGACAATGAACAGCAGTATACACAATGGTATCAGTTATGTGTCAAAACCTGATTTCTTATGCATGTATACGGTCTAATTCATATCAGCGTTATGATATTAGTTAAGCATTCATTTTGGATAAGGAAGAACTGTGAACATTCAATCAAAAGCACTCAACCATACTGTGTGTCGGACTGTCTGCAGAGTCGCAGACTATGTGCATTTAATAAGTGCAGCAGTATGTATTCAGTCATCTACTCAAGCACTTACAACAGCATTAAAGAGTCAGTATTATAAGGGACAATATCATTCACTAACATAATATAATCATCATCATTATTCTAGCATGCAACCATAGGTTTCAGACTTTAATTATTATCGTTTGCACCAGCAGATACCAGCAGTAAATCAATATAGCAGTGAATTTTTGGGATTTTAGGTTTTTGTCTGAACCGGCCGGTTTCTTATGGAACCGCCGGTTTGAAGAAAATAGACCGGTTTTTTCCTTGAACCACCGGTTTTTTGTCTGAACCGCCGGTTTGCTGTCCGAACCGGCCAAAAATGGTTTGAAGTCGGGATTTGAGCCGGTCTTACCTGTAAACCGGTCCAACTGGCCGGTTTTTTCAAAACCGGTCTGGTTCTGATAACATTGTGCAGAGGAGCACATTGACTCCACGAAGGTTGCACCCATAGATCGGGCAGATCTAGCAGCTTGGAAGAAGATTGATTCTAGAGCCATGCTGATTATCATGGATGGAGTGAAAGACCATGTAGTCCCTCACATTTCTGGTAAGAAGACCGCATTAGAGATGTGGAAGGATTTGGAGAGTATGTACCAAAGCAAGAATGAAAACCGGAAGATGGTGTTGCAAGAGAGGATGCACAGCACCAAGATGGCCAAGGTAGGAGTGGTGCCTTATCTCACGAGGCTCACATAGATCAGGGATGAGCTTGGAGATGTTGGCTCTAAGACTGATGATGAGGAGCTAGTTCAGATAGCCCTCAATGGTTTCTCTAAGCCATGGGACACCTTTGTTAAAGGTGTTGGGGCTAGGGAGCAGCTCCCTGATTGGCAGAGACTATGGGATGACTTTGTGCAGGAGGAGACCCGCATGGGTCAAGGATCATGCTCATCCAGCAGTGGCCTATAGATTGTGGATGAGGAAGCTCTATGCCTTACAGGGAAGAGCAAGGGGAAGGCAAAGAGGAAGAAGGACGGTAAGAAGAGCCTTGACGTGTCAAAGATCAAGTGTTTTATCTACCACAAGCAGGGACACTTTGTCTCCCAGTGCCCAGACAGGAAGAAGAAGAGTAACACTCAGAGGTGGATGAGTTCAGCAGGAACTTCGATGAGGAGTTTTGCTTGATAGCTTGCATGGAAAGCACCACAGGGAGCAGCATATGGTACATCGAGACTTGTAGGAGGGTGGAACAGGGATCCACATTGAGCTGGGTGATGATGCGCGATATCAGGCACAGGAAGTTGGCACTGTTTCGTTTGAGAGGGAGTCTTGCAAACCCCTCAATTTTGCTGATGTGTTGTATGTTTCAGGACTGACCAAGAACCTTATATCAGTCTCCACGCTAGAGGACAAGGGATATCAGGTGAAGTTCCATGACCATAGGGTATATATCAAGCCCAAGGGTTCAGATAGGAGCTTGGATCGGGTGATTAGCAGGAGGAGCGGAAAAGTGTACAGACTACCATTTGAGCCTGCAAAGGCTCTAGTTAGCAGCAGCAGTTAGGGTGAGTTGTGGCATAGGAGGATGGTACACTTGCACCATGGAGCACTGAAGCATTTGAGACAGGCAGTCATTGGAGTTCCTCAGGTACAGGAGGAAAACATAACCACTGCAAGGGTTGTGCTTTGGGGAAGAACACCAGGAAGCCTTTCCCACAGAGTGAGCACAAGTCTAAGGAGCCCTTGAACTTGGTGCATTCTGATGTATGCGGACCTATGAGTGTCCATTCATTCAGTGGTTACAACTACTACGTCACTTTCATTGATGACTATTCCAGGAAGACCTGGATCTATTTTCTAAAGGCCAAGTCAAAGGTCTTTGAGACGTTCTGAGAGTTCAAGACTCTCGTGGAGAACCAAACAGAGAAAAAGATTTGGGTGTTGAGAACAGACAATGGGGGTGACTACAGTCTACACCTCCAATGAGTTCGTGGAGTATTGTTCGACAGAGGGGATCAAGAAGGAGCACACTGTGCCCCATACCCCACAGCAGAATGGAGTTGCGAAGTGGAAGAACAGGACGATGGTTGGAGCAGCTAAGGCCATGCTATTTGATCAGGGATTACCACTATTCCTCTGAGCCGAGGTATACAGGACTGCAGTATACATTTAGAACATGTGTCCCCACACAGCGTTGGGGAGGAAGACACTAGAGGAGGTCTTCACAGGCACTAGGCCAGATGTGAGTCACATTCGCATATTCGACAATGTCTGTTATTGTCATGTTCATGCTGACAATAGGAAGAAGCTGGATCCTTCTGGAGTGAAGGAGCTACTTGTTGGGTACAACAAGATTTCGAAGGCATATAGAGTTTACATTCCAGCTCGCCAGAGGATTATTGTGAGCAAGGATGTCTAGTTCGATGAGGACAGGGCCTTGAGGAGATCTTTGGACTTACCAGCAGAGCAGCATCCGACATGGGAGTCGAGGTTCAAGTTGGAGGAGCCAGATGTACAAGTACAGGTACAGGCACAGAGCACAGGTTCTGGTGGTTGAAGGGAGTCAGGTGGACAGAATCCTTTAGTCATTGACTTGAAGGAGGAGCTGCAGCAAGAGACGGATATCCAGCAGCCACAGCAGGTTAACACTAGGCCAAGGCCTAAGTGGTTTAGGTCCACAGTGCAGGATTCCAGGCAGGTAGATCCTCCACAGACATCTTTTAGACGGAGTGTACCACCAGAGAGGCTTAGTTACATGGCACTGATGACAGAGTTGATTAACTCTGAACCTTCTAGCTTCGAGGAGGCTACACAACATGATGTGTGGCAGGAGACCATGGTTGAGGAGTATGACTCAATCATGAAGAACCAGGTATGGGAGGTTATGCCAAGCCCTGAAGACAAGAAAGTGGCAAAATCCAGGTGGATCTACAAGGTGAAGCATGTAGCAGACGAAAGCGTGGAGAAGTACAAGGCGCGCTTCGTGGCTAAGGGGTTTTCACAGAAGGAGGGTATTAACTATGAGGAGACCTTTTCCCCTGTTGCCAGGTATTCTTCCATTCAGACCATTATCTCACAGCAGCTGAGATGGGTTGGCGTGTCCATCAGATGGACGCCAAGACTGCCTTCCTCAACAGAGTGATAGAGGAGGAGGTGTACATTGAGCAACTAGAGGGTTTTGATGTGGAGAACAAGAAGACGCATCTATGCAGACTGCATCGAGCTCTTTACGGGCTCAAGCAGGCACCTCGAGCATGGTACTCGAGGATTGACAGCTATCTACATGAGATGGGAGTTCAGCGGAGTGAGGCTGACCACAACCTATACTTCTTGACAAGCGAAGTGCCTCTCATACTAGTCCTATATGTGGGTGATCTCTTTTTGACAAGAGATGAGAGGCTGATTGGAGACTGCAATTCCAACCTTGCAATGGAGTTTGAGATGAAAGACCTTGGGTTGATGCATTACTTTTTGGGCTTGGAGGTTTGGCAGAGAGATGGATGCTTCTTCATTGGACAGGAGAAGTATGCAGTAGAGATCTTGAAGAGATTCAGGATGAAGGACTGCAAGCCTATGGCCATACCTCTAGTTTCCAACTAGAGGAAGATTGATGCATCAGGGTTAGACGAATTTGATCTTACCTTGTATCGTCAGCTTATCGGATCACTTACGTATCTAGTCAACACTAGACCAGACATCAGCTTTGCAGTCAACTCTTTGAGTCAGTTCATGGTGGACCCTCAAAGAGTGCATTATATGGCTGTGAAGCACATACTTCGCTACATCAAAGGTACAATAGAGTATGGATTGGTTTATGAGCGTAGGGGGAGTGTACAGTTAGCAGGTTTCATAGATGCTGACTGGCCAAGATGTGTAGAGGACCGAAAGAGAACTTCAAGTTGTTGTTTCAGCATTGGATTAGGGGTTGTCTCTTGGTCCAGCAGGAAGCAGAAGTCAGTTGCATTGAGCTTGGCAGAAGCCGAGTACATGGCAGCCATCATGGCTGCTTGAGGGTATGTGGCTGAGGAAGTTACTTTCAGGGTTGTTCGAGTGCAAGCTAGAGGCTACAGTAGTTCACTGTGACAATCAGAGTGGCATCAGGCTATCTGAAAATCCAGTGTTCTATGACCGAAGCAAACACATAGACACTAGGTACGACTTCTTGACAGATTGTGTTCAGAGGGGAACCATTTGGTTGGAGTACATTAAGACAAATGAGCAGGCGGCGGACATTTTCACCAAGGCACTTTGTAGACAGAGTTTTGTGAAGTTCAAGGATAAGTTGGGGTTGCTACCGAATCCCTTCCTTGTTGAAAGGGAGTGTTAAAATAGTAGCAACAAGGAAGGTATTCCTGCATGCAGGAGACTTAAATTAGGAAACCAGTGGTATTTAATTTACTTTTCCTAAGTTTACTTTGGAAAATAAATTAAAGTTATCTAAATTAACTTTAGTGAAACACTAGTTAAAGTGAAAGTGAAAATAGGGTTTTTGTTTTACCACTAGTTAAAGTGAAAGTGAAATTAGGGTTTTTGCTTTACCTAAAGTTATAAAAGAGAGACCAATTGGTCGAGAGGACACAAACACTTGTATTCCGACAGAGATAGGATACAAATAGGGCGAGAAAGTCAGACAAAGGATTTAGCTGAGAAGACAGAGGAGCGAGCAGCAGGATCACCGAGCTTCGTACAGCTAGGTCATACACTCATAGAGGAGGGTGTTGAGGTTTAGCTGGGATTTGCCTAGTGATTCTGTCAGGTACTGCATTCACCAGGTTTGGGTGAATTTGTAGTGATTGTAGAAGTTCCATATTTTCTCATAATAAAATCTATATCTGACTGCTGCACCGGTTTTCCCATTTTGGGTTTTTCCGGGGGTTTCCATACCCAATATAATAGTGTCAATATTGTGATGTGATGTTGTGATTTATTTCTCAGTTTTATGTTCCGCCGCATACTGTAAAAGATATTCATGTGTGGTTATCAGTAGATATTTGCATGCACTATTTAGCCCTAGTTTGAATATTAAAGGAAAATTTACAAGAGATTCGTGGTAGGTAAATAAAAAAACTTTTTCCTTTTTTGTTATTTCTTTTAGTAGTTTAAAATTAACTCGGTTGTTCTCTCCCGAGTATCCCAAAAGGGGGATGAGATTCTCAGTGGTGAATGGTTTGCTAATAAAGATCATATTTAGTTTTAATAAAATGAACCAAGGCCCTACTTCCTGTATGCTCTAGGTCATTGTAGCTTTGTCTAATTAGATTGGTTGCTTCAAAAAAGAAGTTTGGTGACTAGATTAATAGGAAAATCCACACAAGTAATTTTGCTTGAGAATTCGGGAGGTCGCAGAGGGTGCATACCACAGAGTTAGGGGGCTACTCCAAGTAGGTTATGCCTCGCCCAGTTGGACACTTGGTAAAACCGCTATAGCGCTCAATTCAAAGGGACTTAACTTGTTGGGCTAAACCCCAAATTTACCCACTCAATCCACGCATTAATAAATTTTAAATTTACCAACGAGACAGTGCAATACTTTCACTGAGACCACACTAGCAACTTCATAAACACAAGCCCTCCATTCGCACTGTCACTGATCTTAACTACTGTTTTATGCTTAAGTTAATTCTCCAAATGTCGTTGAATAGTGTGCATCTTTTTCAAGCTAATGGTACAATTTCTTTGCAGTAACTTGTGAGTAATAATTTGAATCATTTCATATTAACTTCTACAATCAATCATTCCTTAGCTTAGCTTTTACTTTTTATAAGGAGTCCCAGTGTTACAAAAACTGGACCAGAACTGGTAAAACCGGTCGGTCCGACCGATTTTGGGGCCTCACCATTTCAAACCGGAAATGGCCGGTTCTGTACGAAACCGGATGATTTTGACCAGTTTTACCGGTTTTGGTCCCGTTTTGACCGGTTCCAGTTCCGTTGCTACCCAGTTCCATACATAACTGTATGGCAACACTCAAAGGGTATTTTTTTAATTTTTTTTTTAAATTAAAAGTTGGTTGAGTGGGGAAGGTTCTAGTGAAATATGCTTCGTATGGCACATAGCAAGAGCACTTTTTGCAAATTTATGAATAATGGTTTGGATTTGCATGGTTGCACATGAATATATTATAACTTTTTCAAAGTTTAAGTAGTTTTTGTATTTTTGGTGGACTAGTTTTGTGATTCGGGTTTTTTCCCGGTTTTGGTCTGGGTTCGGTTTTCAGGGTCGGCCGGTTCGACCACCGGTTCGGTTTTTGTAACCTTGATAATGACCACCCCCGTTGGCTTCACTAGGAGTTGGCCTAGACGGAGGAGCCGAGTATCAGGTGACAGCACTTGGCTCGAGCTTGCCCCCAAGGTTGCACTCAAATGGCTTGAAGATTTCTGCCACGTGACCCGAGGTGCAAATTAGGCCGCAACAATGATCATTACCAGCAAACTCCCTATTTGTTAAGCTTTGTGCAAGGAGGATCTACAATTGGCATAGCATATTGGCATTGAATAAGAAGATCTAGGTTTTACATTATATTGGTAAATTTTCAGTTGATTTAGGATTTCTTTCTTTAATATCACTTGGAACAAACCCAAGGGTTTATAAACCAGAGCAGTCATTTGAATAGACATGCATCGTTATTCAGAAGATAAATGGAAAATCATCAAAAAGTCCACAAGGGAAATGACGTGACTCTTCACTAAGGGGAGCCCAGATTAACTCATTAATGTCTAATATGACTCTTACTTTCTATTAATATGACTCACTTTCTATTAATTTAAATTTAGAGTAATAAAGTGACTTATATTGTAATATTGACTTGACTAACCTAGTACAAGGTCTATTTCAGAACAGCTATATTTTGTCAGCGTAAAGAATTTGGCATGTGAGTCAAGATCAAACTCCGTAATTTTTATCTATAAGTAAATGTGTTTTGTGATGTTTTCCTCTGCTTAAAATATCATATCTTCTGCACATTTTTCCAAATTGTTTTATATTCCTTTTCTCCCAAATGTTCTATACATGGTAACTATGCTTTCTGTTATGTCAAAACATATGAACAAAGGGTACCTGGGAGACAAAATAGGTGTATTTGGCACTAAACTGTCGCAGTGCATGTTGCACCACACGGCCATGATCAACTTCTCCCTTTGCAATCAAGGTAATTTGTTGTTCTATAAAGCTACGAATTTCAGGTAAGCAAAGATCTGCATCAATGCACTGATATCCTCGGATCAGGGTAATTCCTAGAACTGTGGGAATAAGCTGCCTTCCTGCTTGTACCTGAAGTTTATGCATTGATGTAACAAAGTAATGTTTAATACAAATAGAAGGAATACAACAAAAATCACCACGTGTTAAAGCTTTCGTGATACAGATCAAATAAAATAAAAAGAAACTAAACAAAAATTCAAAACCTGAGCATAATTCCTTTCACATATATTATTTATATGGACTGGAATCGATGCATCTGTGCCAATCCCATGTTTCTCCATAAGAGAAATTAGCTCGCTTTCAGTGAGGTAACCTGGAGGTGAAGTAAATCCCTGCATGTTCAGAACACCAGTCAGAACTGAGGACAGCTGTTCCTTCCTCAAAGGTTATGCTTGACACTTCAGTATTTCTGCAAAGGAATGTAACAGAACTAACATATATGCAACTGCAAACTGCCAAAAACTCAACATGAAACAATGAACACCCCAATCACATCCACCAAATTACATTTTTAAAGGATTAACACGGTACCTGATAGAGCTCCACTTCTGAAATCTGTAGGGAGTCACCTTTGGAGAATGGAGGCAAACTCTCCTCAGTTACAGCAAGCCAAGGCATAATAGCTGTGAATCCTGGAGATGTTACACTCTGTCCTGTGCAGAGAAATTTTTCTCCTCCTGCTGAGAATTCTATCTTTTTCCTGTACCAGCCAAACATGTGAATTTACAAGCTACAGGCTAACAGGTTTAAAAAATATATGTTGCAGTCAAAATAATGTGATATTTAAGAACATGAATTCATTCCAAATTATTCTGCCATACAAGTTTATATCTGCTTTAGAAATTATTAAATGCACACAGTAATCAATTCAAGAATATGTACTATGGACATAACTAACCAGAAATGAACTGAACAAAAGAATGAGTAACCTTCTTCAGAAATGAAACTGCGGGGTGTAGTGAAATCAACAAGAGTTTGAAGCAAATTAATAGAAATTCACTTTCCATGCTGAAAGAGTTGCATGGAATCTTGAAAATCCCTTTGAAGGATAATAAGTTTTTACTATTTACCAATGTTTTAAAACTCGCACTTGGACTCAGAACCGGCCAAGGGTCAACTTGGCTCGGACTCGGACTCAGCAATGACTCAGACAACTAAAAAAGAAAATATTGAAATTTTAATGAAAAAATATAATAAAGATTCCAAACCATTAGAAGCAAAATCTGCAAAGTCTACTCATATATATATATATATATATATATATATATAACTTCTCATAGAAAAGGCATAAGATCCACTTCAAATTATATGGGCCACTTAGATGCAGCATTCATATATTTCGTACATATATGGGCCACTTAAATGCATCATTCATATATTTTGTACATTATTTCGTACATTCATATATAATGTACGAAATATATGAATGATGCATTTAAGTGGCCCATATAATTTGCAGTGTTCCACGGGGACGTGTCCCGCAGGGTCGGGGACGTGTTTCCATGTTTCCTGTGTCTGAGGGACTTGGGGACTCCTGACGAAACTTTACCCCCCAACCATGCCCCTGAAATTTGTTTTTTAAATGTTTTCCCATTATTTTCACTTTTTACAATCCCTACTTGGTACTACTTAGAAAAAAAATCAATATATTTAGTATTTAAATTGCACAATCATGAATATACATCAAAGGAATTATTATTTTTCATATTTTAATTTATTTTTAGAATTTTAGAGACGTCCCCACGTCCCCCCCCAAATTTCCCTAAATTTGGGGATGGTCTCCACGCGTCCCGAATGTGCATTTCCCCGCTCCCACATCCCCTCGTCCCAGAAACTTGGGGGAACATTGATAATTTGAAGTGGATCTTATGCCTTTTCTATGAGAAGTTATGTCTATTAGTATCTATTTATTATAATTGTTTATTTATTTTGTCTCTTTAATTTTTATTTTCCATTTATTTAAATATTATTATATTAGCTATCCTTTTATCTTATTTTATATACATAAAAGACTTTTTTACCATCGCTTTTTCTAATAAAACTTTATTAACCTATAGCTAGTCACTCAATATATGTGTGATGTTTATTACACACTAATGTTACTATATTAAACTTGACTCCTTGTCTTCAAGTACAAATACTCCAACAAACAAAACCTATAAAGCGAAACATCCAATACATGGAGGATAGTAATAATTGCTTATCAAGAGGAAAAAAACTAAGATGATCCTACACCATCTAATTGTTGATACTAATATCCTTTTGATTTGTGAATTTTATCCAGTAAAATAATTCTAATGAAACTGGAGATATTATCACATTGGCAAAGAAAATAAACTAAATTCAAGTCACATACATTAAAACTTTATCACAGATGAAGAAAGATTTCGCTTTGGCTTCAAAGCAATTTGAAAACAGAGATACCTTATAACATGCTATGATTCTGCTAATAATTAAGTTATCATCAGTATTAAATTGCCAAAGTTATTACATTTTGATTTGACATACATCTATGTACCTAGGAATTTTAGAGCTAAAATAACATGCAGAGTGTCCAAGGAGCATAGTAATCAAACCTCATATATTTGCAATCACCGCTCACACTTCCAATAAAATGCTGTGTTACATACTGATAGAGTTTCCAAGCATCACCACCTCCAAGTTGGGATTCTGTAGCTGACTTCATAGGCGTTATGGGAGGATGGTCACCAGCATCATTCCCTGCTCTTGAAGGGTGAAATCCCCTAACAAGTAATGAGCTCACATAATCGCCCCAATTGGGGTTTCTGCTTTGTATCTTAAGAGTACCTTCAAAATCAAATGTTGCTGGGTATGCTGTGCTCTCTGTTCGAGGATAACTGAGACAATTTGTTATGATGTTAATGCATGCCAACAATAGCTAGCCATTCTGAGTAAGCACAAAAAACAAAGCAAACAAACTATGTATGCACATCACAAGTTCTTACGACTTAAGCCAGCAAGAACAAAGCATGTACAAACATTTATTATAGAAAAGACGGCAATCCCCACAACCCCATAATGAAAATCAAGGGTAAATTCAAGTAGCTAACATTAGATTTACTGATGGTAAGGTACAGAGAAAAACAAAATAATAAAGAGAATAACAGAATTGAGAACAGATGAAATTTCAAGAAAGGAAAAAGTATCATAAAATTACACTAACATGTCAACACATAATGGAAAGTAAGCCTTGCTTTAAGAACACAACAGTAGCCAGCAGCCAGTGCTGATAAAAATCATCTTTAAGAAATGGTACATACAAAATATTTGACAGCCATATAACATAATATGCTTCGTGCGAAGGATATAGGATAGAAGTTGATGAATGTTTGTGATATGGAATACATTCATTGTCCAATATGTTTTTTAGGTATAATAAAAAAAGTCATTCAGAGAAACAGTTTTCCGTACAGATTTTAGATGTCTCTTCAAATCAAACATAAGTGACTTCTGAATCCCAGTGTTGTTAAACATGACTTCTGTAATAAAGATATCTTTCATTTATAACTGAATTGCTTGTGGTAAGTTCCATATTCTTTGGAAATATTTCATATCATCTGACCTAGAGATTTAATCAGAGATGATCTCTCTACTCGCCTTTGTAGGAAGGGGAAGGAAACCTCTACCAGCATCTAATTCAGTAACTTCTTTGGTTTGTATAATATATGGCATAGAACTTGGTCTTTGCAAAACAGAAAGGCATCTCGCAAAAACAAAATGGCAACAATATACTATATCTACATGAAAATCATGACTGAGAAATCCAATGTTATCTGCTAAGTTTCCAGGAAACTTGGGTAAAGGACAGCTGCACATCCGGGGAAACCACTTTTTGAAACAGGGGACTTCAGTTTGTCGGAAGTAATATATATATATATATATGAAATTTAAATCATTATCACTGTACATATATATTCATGTGCATACATATGAATCCAAATCATTATACACAAATATGCAAAGTTTCTCGTGTATATAGCAAGGGTTCATACAACTAAAAAACATCAAGTGCAGTCCATATCTGACCCAAAATATATAAATGAAGAGGCTAAATGGCCTATAGAGTCCAAAAATCTTCATACTACAACAAATAATAGCTTATCAAAATCCTTGGCTACTTGGGATCCTATCAATCAATAGCACCCTAGGCCCCCTCCTCTAGGTTCTAGCCCTCACCTCTACCTTGAGTCTCGAAGTTGGTCCTCCAAGGACATTAGTCAAGACCCTATAGTTTTGATGAAATTTCCTAATCCATGTGTTAAAATAAGGTAGAAAAAGATTCCCATGCTTAATAAGTGATTTTGCTTTAGTGAAGGGTACATTTTTGTTAAGGTCATGACAGAGGAGTTCAACAATAAGCACCACCAACATCAAGGTACATAGAGAGGTCGATGTGCTTGATTAAATGCCAATCCCATACCCTCGTACATGATAGAATCCAGGGGAAACATTGCAATCTTGAAATCCTAAAAAATGTTGAGTTTGTTGAATTCTAAATGGTTTCTATAATTCTACTTTTTGCATATGAAGTCCAATGAAATTGGAGCCACTCTCAAACATCCTGAAACAGTTAATGGTAATGTTAAAAATTTAAGTGGCATTCTCCTTATCTTCCATTTTCTTCTTTTACTTTAAGAATTTCATATTACCATTTAATATCACTGGCTTTAATGTCCCTTGCATAAAATCGATTGGGCTTGTACCAAACTTGTCCCCAAGGCCCAGGCATCCCTAAAACAAGGGTACCCCATATAAAATTGGTCCCTGGGCATCCCTAGGTGTCCCCAAAACAAAGGTACCCCATCCCCTCTACAATCAACGTCCCCTAAATCAATGACAAACGCCTTGGGTACTACGGCCAAGTTTCAAGTATGACGGGGTACATAGGTATGGGGCATTCGGTACGTGGATACAGGTACTGAAACAACAAAATTGTTTCTTACACAAATACCCAGTGCAAATAACGCGGATACTCCATGAAAGGAAAGATAATATATTATATGATTGATAAGATAAAAAATGATGATTTTACATTTACAATGGTGAGTTTTATATAAGCCCATTGTGCCCTTTCAAAACTAAGAGGCACGTCTCTTTGATATAATTAATTTACTAATTATTAGTATTAATATTAATGATATATATATATTATGTAATTATGTAATATTTATATTTTTGTTTATATAACATTGCCTTCCTCTTAAGGGAAGCTCTGTCCTCAAAGCTTATTGATGAGTTTTATCCCATGTTCTAACTTGTAACATTTTTTCATGATCTTCTATCTTGGTAGCTAGAACGCATGACAAGACGAGATGATGTGTTCTTTTAAACATTAAGTAAAAATGTTGCGTCATTCATGACATAGTCCACCCAAGATGTAGCTTCATTGGAATTGGTTGCTGATCGATTGTTCGGAGTTGTCGATTTTGTATTTGCTCTTTGTCGGAATAATACTGTTTAGTTTCATCTTTCCCTTGTTGTCGATCATAACGACTCTTATGATTGGGATGGCGATAAGTTACTCGAGTCGCTTCTAGAGTGTTTACAGGAACTTCACTTTTTGGTGCTTCTAACAATTTTTGTGATTGTTTTTTGGAACCTGTTGTCACATATATAGTATTTGGGCTAATTTTGTTCTTGAGCATTACTGAGCAGTTCTTTTAGCCAACCCTTTACTATGAGATTAGCAGATTATGAGCCAGCAGTTGATGATCTCCTACTTTCAGCAGATCCAGAGTATCCAGATCGACCAATTTTATGCCATGACTTAGCCTCATGACCCCAAATTCTATGTCTGAGTTAGCCATTCCTTCATGACCCAGAGCAGAGATTGTTATAGTGCCTACGATTTGTAGTAGCAGCAGTGCTCCAGGGATTTTCATATTGCTTTCAGATCCAGTGCAGGTATATGACCCAGGTGATATTATGGTTTGTGCATATGGATTTTGAAGTTGCTCTGTTACCTGCTTTAGCAGTGAGACTTGGTTGATATTGATTATATGTTGGCAATACTTTATCTTGGTTTACTTGGAATCTAAAGTATAAATGATCTATTTGTTTTGGACTGAGAGATTCTTTTGTATACTGATTGGCTTTCCCCTCCTCCTAGTATGGAATTAGTCCTTTCCCTTTAGGGACATAGCTTGCTAGTCTTGGCATCGCTTCCACTGTTCTCGTCCATCCATTACCTTCCCATGTTGATTGATTATCCTTGACTTGTAACTTGACTAGCAACACCAGGGATTTCCCCCACCTCCACCTCTATATGTTGGAATAGGTCTCCATGTATAAATTGTGTCTCGGTGTTGGTCTTTACAAATGTTGCAAGTGGAAGGTCAGGTTTTGTATCAGATGCTTGGATCTAATGCATGAATGCTCTGATCTCAGATGCAACCAGCATGGGATCATTATCTTTTACTTCCAAACTGAATAATTTTAACATTAACTGAATTACTTCCATCTCAAAGTGTAGTCATACAAGTCCTTTAATGTCTTTAATGCTTCAAAACATGATTTTGCAGGCAAAATATGTTAGCTAACCTCTTCACAAACAGTGGCAGTGATCATAGCTAAATCTTTCTTGTCTCTGGAGTGCCAAATAGCAAGTTCTTTCACTGATGCAAGAGGTTTTGGATCAGAGGTTATGATTGCATCCGATTCCAACTAAATTGTCTTTCCTTCACAACTCTCGTCTCATAGGTCATTGTATATGAGGGTCGATTTGATCTTTTTGGAACATTCTGGATATGTGTTCTTGCCAGTGAGGACAGCACCATGCCAATCTGGAACCTACAACTTACAGAATATTTGAAGAAAAATATGGGGCATAGGTTTAAGTTCCTGCTCCTTTACAAATTACAATATGATTTTGTAGCTTATTAAACAATTATGCAACCTATCAAAATCAAATCTACAGCCCTATCTAATTAGTTCTAGAGTGCTATTGCATTAAATATTCTCATCTCTGGTACATTTACAATTTGTTCAACAATCACAATATCACTCTATTACGAATATCTTGCAGCAGTACAGTGTGGATTCTTCAATGGAAAGTCGTATCTCCAACAGCTTGATGCAGTCTAGAGTAGCACACTTCACAATTTTATTGCAGTAGTAGAGTTATTGCACAGTAGCCATATACTCTCAGATTTTAAAGCTTGTTCAAGTCTTTCTTACACCAACACAACTCTTCGCAGACTTCAAAACGCACTTCTTGCGTCAGTATGTGTTGTAAAGGAAAGTTTCCTATGGCTAGGGTTTAAGAGGCCATCAACGTGCTTGGGTTGAAAGAGAGATGCATATGGTTCTGCAAGTATACAAGCAAGAGTAGAGATTAAAATGGTTCATACCTTAGCCAATCGAAGGTTGATCCAAGCAGCCCTTCAATCCTCTTCTTGCTCCTCTTGCTCCTCTTGCTCCAAGAGACTTGCAAAATGAATTATACCTTCCTCAAACCAATATGACCATATATAAAGTAATGATAATCAAAACAATATGAGAAACTATTCTAATTAACATAAACATCTGATCATAAACATATATTCAATCACACATTGAACAATGATTTGGGAAGAAGAAGGACATCATATCTTTATTAATCATGAAATGAAGTACAAATATACCTTCTCTTCAAGTTTGGCACCTTACGAAACCTTGATCTGGTTTTGTTGCTTCTCTTCTCCAAGGAACTCAGCCTCCAAGCTCTGCAACACAAGGAGAAAGCTTCTAGGGAAAGGTGGGGGGAAAGAGAGTCCCAATTCCTCCAACATAACAATGCAAAGATTCAAGTCTCCTCTCATGGACCTCCCTGCTTCTATTTATATGCTTCTAAAGAGATAGGGTCAAAGAAAAATTAGTTACAACTAAAGGAGTTAGTTGCATAACCACCCAAACTACCCAAATTTTGAAAAACATCATTTTTTGACATCTACAAGACGAACACGCGGATTGCAGAGACATCACTCGCGTGTTCAGGCGATACACGCGGGTTGCAATGAAAATAGTCACGTATGACACGCAATTTTCAATGCAAATAGTTGCGTATTTAGGGAACACGCGAGTAGTATGTAGACAAGTCGCGTGCAACACATGGGTTTCCTTAAGGCAACTCACGTGTACATAAAAAATCTCATTTTTAGGGTACTTTTGGGCATTTTCAGACTTTGGTGTCTTCTGGAAAGTTTTCGCTAACTGAAATACCTTTCCAACGGTGTAGAGAAGAGGTCAAATGGAGTTACAGAACTCTGGATATGGGTCCTCCAAGTTAGGTGTTTTTTCAATGACTTTCATGAAGTGTCGTCATGGAAGTGTCGACATGCAATGGAATCATGGGAAAGTGGTCACAGGCAGAGATGTGCCATTTTGAGCTATAAC
>LPNX011136959.1:493887-507552 GCA_001517045.1 Pseudotsuga menziesii | reverse complement strand
TTGAATAGGGGCAGGGGGGAGTATGGTAGACTCAAACTTCCTTTGTTCAGAGTATGATGGTAGGGCGGACTAGGCAGCAAATGAAACTTGACTCATGGAATGGGATCACAATTGTAATACCGGGAATGTCATTGCAAATGGGAAATACTTGGAGTAGGTAGACGCTTTTAATATTGATGGGATCCAAGGAAGACACATTGTAGAGTACTCTAAACAAAGGTGACCCAAAGGGGGAATGATGCCAAACTATTTTCTATGGGGTGGTGTCTAGGGACATCATTATGGTACGATCTCGTGGATTTTTAGTGAGCCCGAGAAGGTAAATGCTCAATGGTGCTTTCAATTTTAGAGAGTCTGAAAGCACGAAGAAGACTCCAGTGGGGGCTCTTTTTCATTGGTAGTCTCCTGTGCCCAAAAAAGGATAAAACTATACATAGGAGAGCTCACCCATCCTGTAGGGGATGAGATACTTCTTTACCATTGGTAGTCCAATCAGGCCGGAAAAGGTTAAACTTATACTGACTAGACAATCATTCAGATACTTTTACGAGCATGAATGAAACCAAGTTTGCTGGGCAATCTTTTCTTGATGAGAAGGCTGGAAAATAGCTTAACGACAACCCGTGGTGAGATTTTTTGTAAAGTGAGGCCCCTCTGGCCGAGAAAGGATAAAAGTATGCAGAGGGGAACAGTCCTGGCTTGAATATGCCAAGGTCATCCTTTTCCTTTAATGGTCTACATGGTCCACAAAATGAGGTAAATGAGATGATGTAGATGCCCTTTCCTATCCTTTATCGAGCGGGAAAGGAAGCAGTTGCACTCGGCTATCTTTTCATTATTTTTAGGAGTCACAAAAGAGCTTAAACAAAAATCCAGTATGGTCAACCGATTGTGGTGGCACATGCAGTACCCCATGTCGAGATGGTGGACAGTGGTCCAAAGGTCATCCATGTAGTATGGACGGAGCAGAAGGCTCTCAAACATACCAATACATGAGCGGGATAGATCGCGGTAGAGGCTTGCGAGTTGGTGTGGCAGAGGCATGCCAACCAAGGAGGCTATCAGACAGAGGTTAGGAGAGCGTGTTTGTGTGTTGTAGTGGATAGATGACTACATGCGATGTGAGTGCAAGTCCGAGGGCACTTATATGCCAAATACCTGCAAGAAAAATAAATCATTTTGTGGACAATGGTCTAGAGGTACAAATAAGGTGTGGTGGATAGAAAAGACAACTATGTGTTAAAATACAAAACAAGAAGAAAAATGGTAACCCTTAACGGGCGGTGGCCCGAAAATCCACATGAGTAGCGGTAGGAAAGTGTGATGCAAGTACAGGTCTGCAGACACCTGCATCACCATGATGTGGCTCATAAATCGAGGTAAGTTTCAGGAAGTGTTCCCAAAATTTGTTTGTTAAACATGAGACAATGGTCTTATTAAGATATTTGAGCCTAGAGGTGTGAGAGGTGTCTCGAACAAGCTTCGGGTGACTCTGAACTAGTAGCTAATGGTACTACCCCTAAATGGGGGGGGGTTTCTGATTTGTGGTAAAAATGTTGCAAAACAAAAAGGGAGAAAACTACGCTATAAGGGACTCATAGTGGTGGTATTAGGCATAGGCTCTCTTGAGGTGGAGCCTGTTGTGCAACTTCTTCAAGAGTCGACCATCTAAGTTAGCGAAGAGGTATGCCCCCTTGCTGAGACGAAGGTCATTGGCAAGGCGGGATAACAGAATCTGGTCTTTTATAGGAAGAACCGATTCCATACTATGGTTTAAAGGGAATGGGGTGAAACTAGAGGCGGTCTTACAGATCCCTTCATCGTCGCATAAGTGGTGCCGTGATAGATCAGGTGGATATTCCACAACCAATGAGATGAAAGGGAAACTGGTTCTAGAGATCATGTAAATGGTATTGGTTTTGGTTTTTGTGGCCTTTCCCGCAGCCTCTATTGGACGAAGAGGGGTAGGCCTGGAGACAGGAGGAGTCTTTGATGGACCTGGAGGTAGGTGCAACATCATCTCAATTGGATGGACATGAGTCAGCACATCCTGGGGCCTTAGAGGTAGGGTAGGTGGTTCAAGGTACCACACAGGATCTTCCAATTTGAAATCCTGTAGATTGTGGGTTGCCGAGATAGAATTACTCACGATCCCAAATGGTAGGAAATGGAAAAGGAAAAGAAAAAGGAAAAGGATCATGTTTATTCGGAATTAACCCCACTGTTTCCTTGGTAACTAAGGTTGAGGTTGCGGTTGTGGAAACAATGGAAGAGACAAGCCTGATGGACCGTCAATGATGGTGGAGACAAGAGGGTCTGTAGAACTGGACATCATGTAAATGGACATCGTGTTTAAATAAGGAGGTGGTGGGTGAACTTAGACTCAAGGGAATGTTGACAGAGGTTAGCTAGAGCTATTCAAAATTCAGATAAGTCTTGGCAATGGTGAGAATAGTGTCCATACAATCCGCAAAGGGCGCAAGCATGGTTTGTTCTCAGTGACTTGTTTCTGACTATTGGTGTAGTTGGAAGTTCAACCATAGGGATGTTTTTGGTTGTGTCCATGGCATCCAAATGTGAATGGATCATTGGAATTTCAGGGAAATCCTGAGTTTGATGGCCCTGTTGTTCGCAGACAGCGCAAGGCGAGATCTGCTGAGGTTCTGCGGTGGCTTTAGCGTTCTTTCCCCTAGCCCTTTTTGGGTGGGGCAGTGCAGGTGCGGGTGCGGTGGTTGGTTTTTGTGGACTAGGTAGAAGATGGAACTCAACTGCAATGGGCTGCACAGGTGTTAAGACTACCTAAGGAATTTATGGTTGAGCTGGTGGATCAAGATACCACACAGGAATTCCAATGTAAAGTTGGGCAGGTTCAGGGTGGCCATTATCAGCTTGCTCATGACACCAGGTGGGGCAAAGAGGAAGGGAATTGTATGGACTGGTGAGGAGCCTATATAACTCCCTAGTGGTTGTATGTGGGGGTGTGGTTGTGGTTACGGATGCGCATAATGCTGCGGCTACAGGTGATGTTGCGACTACTGTTGGTGTTGCGACTGTGGATGGTGTTGCAGTTGCGGTTGGGGCTGTAGCTGCGCTTGTTGTTTGGGTGCAGTGGTGCTAGATGAGACCATGCACAAGTCTACAGTCTCATTTTGTGTCGGTGGCAATGACACTAAGGGGAAATGAGCCATCATTGTGGTATCGACAAACAACCCAGGGCCCACATTCAACAATGGGGAGGCTAGTGTGTTGTCAACCATGGCGTTGATTGCAGGGACAACATTGGCATGTGTGGTCGTCCCTGGTGCCTCAATGGTGGTGATGGTAGGGATAACATTGGTGGGTGCCATTAACCCTTGTGGATCATGATAAGTGAGTTGATCAACCGTCATGATATTCCCTTCATGGGGAAACATCATGAGATGGAAGATAGTTGATGCGACCGCTCTCATAGCATACATATAACTTCTTCCGAGAAGGAGGTTATAGTCCAGTTGAGCATTGACAATCTCTATGTCAATCAGAACTGTATTCTTGGCTAATGTGATGAAGACATGGGGAAGAATTCCTTGGTCTTTAGTGGGATGGCGATCATAAGCCCATAGAGTGTTGGAGGATGGTTGCAAAATTGCGGATCTAAGTTTCTGCCAAACCAGGGTGGACATAACGCACGTGGATTCCCCCTCATCCACCATGCAATGGTGCACGACCAAATTTCAGATAAACACCAGGATTTGGAAGGTGATGGTGGATGGCATGCACGGTTCTCCATTCTCTGTGTCAAATGTGATCAACTTGGAGTCAGAGGGGTATAAGGCCACAAGGGTAGATAGTAACGCTTTCTGCTATATTGGGCATGTTTTGAGTACCTCCAGAGTGGACATGGCTATTGGTGTTTGGGCCAAATCATCCACAATGCTATAGCTGACAACAACACTAATTATGGCATTATTGGCCACTTGGCGTATAGGGGGGCATGGGAATGGGGGTAACATAAGACGTAGGTTGACTGTTTTGGACATAGATGTCACTGATGTGTCAGTGGGTTCAATGGTGGTACCGTATTGATTTCATCTGGTTTGTAGGTTAACCTCTTCAGTCATTGTGGCTAGCAGGTGGTGGACACCTATTTCTGCCGCGGGAGGTGCCCTCGGAGAGTTTGGATTGTCCTCGGGAGGGGGTGTGGTTGCCACCAATCCTTAAGCTGGTAGTGGGTTTTGAAGCACCATGGGGGGAGGTCGTTGTGGTGCCAAGTTGGGCTAGGCTTGGTTCGTAGTGTTGGTAGCCTGTTGGGCCTCGTTCTGAATGCCTGCTTAGCGTTACCCATGAGGGGACACTCAAATGTGTATTTCCCATAGAAGTCGCAGAGTGTGCATGGTTGGTTTGTGTGCAACGAGGCGTTGCATCTTGGTGCATTTTTCCATGGGGGGTTTTGAGTGGGTCAGTTTGCGACGACATTATTGGGAGGGTTTGGTTGTTGACCACCTCCCTGTGGTTGGTTATTGGCTTGGTTTTGGGGTCAATTATTTCTAGCTTTCCCTTGTTGATTGTTGGGTGCAGGTTGGTTGGGACAGTTTTGTTGTGTAAATATTTGTCCCAACAGAGTGGGTTGAGCAGGGATGGGGGTTTGAACTACTTGCACTGGTGGTGCATAATAAATTTGGGTGGGTTGCAGTGCCACAAATGTGGGCATTTTCCTCGCGTACTGCTATGCTAGTCATGCCATGGCCTAAGCCTGCTACGGTGGCACAAGTTGTGCATTAGAAGTTGTTGCTCCAGACTGGGACATCATTCTGGCATAGTCCAGAGTTTGGTTTTGGTAAGCAACATTAGCAGAGTTGCTTGGTTGTGGTGTAATGACATGTGGTGTTGGACAGTGCTATGGCTATTGGCAGATGGAGCCTATGATGCCGTTCGCAACATGGGATGCCCCCGGTGCATCTCGATAGGAGGTACCCGGGTGGGGAGTCTAGAATGACAGTGTATAGATATCCAGACTAAGCATAGATCAGGTCAAACTGTTGGGATTTTAGTATGGCCTCCTCTTTGTATTGGGGACGTTTGGATGCGACGTCCTTTTCTATGGACGGGAGCAAGGCCTTGAGGAACCAATCCAAGAAGACCCTGTCGTCAAGGTGGATTTTTCACAAACTATGATGTCACCGCCACTCATGGATGTGGTCAGTTATATGTGTCGTAGTGCTTTGGCGACAGGATAACAGGATCTCCACCCCTTCATCACATCTAATGGGGAGTTGGAAATACTGTAGGAACATGAAAGCTAAGGAGTTGAAATCTGGGTACTTGGCTTGCGGGAGCTCAATGTACCATTTGGCTTCCGCACCTATGAGGGTGCATCGGAGTAGTCTTAGTCTGATTGAGTCATCTACGATGCTATTTGAGGAGCACCATAGATGAAATGTCATAATGTGATTTTGGGGACACTCCCTTGCCTTGCCTTCAAACTTGGGACTGTCTGATGGCAGCTTGGTTGGCATGGGAGGCCAAAAGGTTTGATGGCGGATGGGGTCATTTTTCAATCTATCCAAATCAGGTAAGTTAATATGAGCCATGAAAGGCATATTTGACCCTAGGTTAATGTGATACGGAGCAGCGATGGTGGCGGGGCTTCCAGGTGCATAGTGCACCTGCATGGCTGGGGGTATTTGTGGTGGCACCATTTTAGATGGGCCAATGCCTGTAACTGTGGTGTGAGGGATAGTGTGGATGGAAGGGACACTGCCCCAATGTGTGACAGGAGGGACAGTATATGTGGACGGGGCACTAATCCCCTGTGTGACAGGAGGGGCAGTGTATGTGGAAGGTCCACTGCCCTCAAGTGATGCAGGTGGGACAGCCTGAGTGGTTACTATGGGTGGTGGTAGTTGAATGATGATAGTTTGCATGACCATGCTGGGGCCACCTGCAAGATTGTTAGTGACAACTTGTGGTGTGGACATGGGTCCACTAGCTATGGCTATGCCGAAAAATGGATCTGGGTTTGCACCAGTCATGGGGCTTGATGGTGCAGTATGGAGGTCTAGTTCAAACTCATATGGGTCTGAATCTGAATAAGAGGCTATGTGGCCTTCTGATGGTGTGAGAGGTCATTGAGAGTAGTTTAGATGGTGTCGGTTTAATGTCTCGAATGGTGGTGGTTCGCCTCTTAGGCGTGAGGAAGAGCGTGGGGGATCAATTGTGTTAGATTGTATCAAACTGGTGGGAATGATGTTTGGACCCTAGTTTCAATGGCTTCCTATTGGTTATAGGTGGTCACTCAGCCACCAAGACTACCAGAAGACAGTGCTTGGATTTTTCCTCACGGGTGTTTCTACTCAATCGGTGGGGGTCATTGCCCATTTCGCTTGGCAATTACTCTCAGCGACCAGCTACTTTGGGTTTCCCATGGTACTCCTCATAATGAGTTTCTGGGCTAATCCCAAGTACTTCCCATGTTTGAAGTAGTCAGGGACTTATGTCCTCAAGGACTACAGATTTTTTGAACTTAGTGTAAATTGATAAATTTTAAGGCTCTCTCAGTGTCATGAACTGAGTTGGGTTGATTTAGTGGTATGGTGTATATGTTTTTCTGTTTATCAAGTGGCTGCAATTGGTTTATCAATATGTCATAGAGTTCATATCATTGTTGTGCAAGCAGTGAATAATCAGAAATTTGAAAACAGATACATTTTTAACCCTAAATGTGACAGCCTAACTAGGTGACTACCTTACACCTATATTCCTCTTAGACCAAGAGAAGGTGTTGGGCTCTCAAGACAATGGAACTAAGCCCATCCATAGATCCAAAGGTCACCTCCCGGATGCAAGGTTGGTCAACAGGGAGGACACTTAGTGCTATGAGAAGCTCTCCTTCTCTACCCCCTCTACCTTCCAGGTCATCCATTTTTAATGGTTTAGAACAATATTCAGTGAAGGGCCTAGGACTATATGAGCTGTGCCCTTTGTCATATCCCAGAATACCCCGAAGGGTGATGACTGGGTAGATGAGGAAGGGTAAACAAGACTATTAATTTTATGTTAATTTTAGTTAAGCTACATTCATTAAGCCATTAAAATTTGTTTTGAATTTACACTTTGTTTGTTGATGCAATTATAGTAAACTAAAATAGAAACAAAAATTGAACTATTGTGCTAGATAGAGGCAGCTAAGCCACACTGACAGTCCCTAATAAACTAAAAATTAACTACTGATTGACAGACCACCTGTTTCAGGTCAAATTTGGTTAGGGGGTCGCAATTTTTTTCCAGAAATAGGAGAGGGGGTCACACAGATTTCACAGATAGAAGTGGTCTACTGTTATGAGTGAATTCGCACCTTTTAAGGGGAAAAGGGTGACCTGGTTTCCCCCGTGAGGCCTAAAAGAGCGACCTCATCCCCTGTTCAGGCCTGATAAGTGTGACCTGCCCTGGATTTGGGGTTTTTCTGTTCTTGAGCCAGATTCGGCTGATAGTAACCTATATTGTGGCCAAACTAACTCGAATTTTCCTTGCAAAGGCTTTGGCAATAATAACAACTAGAAATAAACTAGATCTAAGCTAGATTTGACAAGAAAGTTCTAAAACTAGGGTATAAACTTAAAAAACTGAACCAGGGATCCTGTGGGATCAACCTAGTATGGTCGCCAGTTCTGTAGCAGGGATTTATCCTTGCTACAGGGTCAGGAATGGCTCCCTTCCATCTATAGGATGGAAGGGTAGGTTCCTGTGTGCAGAAAATGCAGAAAGAAAAACAAAACAAACAGAAAGCAAAGAACAACAAAGAGTATGGCCGTGAGCCCCTCTGCAAACAAGGTTAGGGCTTTGCCTTGGCTACCTACAAACAACTATTAGAAACAAAATACTTGCAAAAACATGTTATAAACAAACCTACAAACAAAAATGGTTTAGAAAAAACTATAAAATACTAAATCAAATGCAAGAAACAACATTGGTATACCTTCTCTTTGATGGAATTGGGCCACCATGCCCTGGCTTGAAGAAGCACCTTTCTTGGATGGGGGAGCTATGGCTCAATCGATACGGAGGAAAGGGAGTGTGGGTGGCTTGAGAGACAAAGGCTCTCAAGGCATCCATGGGCAGCATAACAGTATGCAAGGGAGAAGTGTTTTGAGAGGGACCCCCACCCCTCCTTTTATAGATTTCTTGGGGACTTTTAGGGTTTTAAGCCCTTGTTCAAGGCTTTAACCCCTTTTTTGGGCTTTTAGCCCCTTTCACCCTAAATTTAGCTCCTTTTAGGGTTTTAGGCTCCTTTAAGGGGTTTTAGCCCCTTTTTGGAGGCTTTAGCCCTTAGGAGAGTTATTTCGGCTCCTTTTTGGGGTTTTTAAGCCCTTTTCTTCATCCTTAAGCCTTTTTAAGGGTGCGGGGGTCTAATGGGGTGTTACAAGGGTTGATCATGGGTGTCCTTGGGTGGTGTAGGCCATGTAGAGCTGAGTGAGGGATTTTTTGGGTTAACAAGGTCCTTTTGTAATTTCAAATATTTTGGAAAATAATACCTTCATACTGCAGACTATGGAAGGTGAAGAATTTTCCAATCCAGTGAATGGATGATTCCTCAATCATTTTTACAGTTACTGAAGGTGAAAGAACTTTCACTCATTTTACATATCGGTGTGAGATAGGTAGAATAAAGACTCAAACTACCCAATGGAAGTTTGCAGAATAATAGGGAAGTTTCAGTTCATATTGCAGAAGGCACTGTTCCACAGGTTCTTGAAACCTCACAAGGAGGCTTTCATCCCACAATAGGAGCCATATGTTAAGACTGAAATTGTACCCATTTTTTTGTGTTTTTTCTCAAATGTTTAGTCCTTGTTTATTTCTCATTTTGAGCTTGTTTTAAGTTTTCATGATTTTAAATGCCTTTAGGTTATAGTTTTTGTTTTAGTTTATTTTATCTTTTCTTAAGTTTTCTATTGAGTGGCTAATTATATATCTTTTCAAAGTTGTCAAATGCTGATTTAAATTTATTCCAATACTTATATCCAATGTATAACATTCATTTGGAGTTTTTTTGTCAAATATTTCATGTTGAGATATTATCGTAGCGCAAAATCCAAGTTATATACACTAGAGTGCTGCAAGAATCATTAATCATTGAAAAAAATGGTTGATTGATGGTAGAGCATGAATGGAGAGAAGCAATTGGAATTGTACAGAGCTATATCACATGCGATGGTAGATTTGCATCAATATTTAAGTATCATGTTAGGTTCTTACAACATTTGAATAAGCAATCCGAGATGAATTTTCCTTTCTTTCTTCTAAAAAGTCTCAAGAAGATGTTGAATAGAATCAAGGGACATTTTGATCATACGAACTAGTTAGTATTTCATCATGGTTTGATCAAATTGATCATTTGTATAGTTTTGTAGAAGAAAAATAGAAGCTGGGATCACTTAATATTTTGTTCATGGTTTACCAATGAGCAAGGTGATCATGTAAATAAAAGCTTGACCAATAAACAATCTGGTTTTGTTAATATATTTAAAAAAGATGAGATTAAAGATTTATTACAGGATAGCCTTCAAGAAGTTAATTCATGTCAAAGAGTTGAAGACCCTAACAATGAAAATAAAATAAAAAAGCATTGGAAAATGATCAAGAGTATATTCTGGAAGATGAAATAATAGAGAAATAAGTTACTTTGAATCTCGAGGAGGATATTAGTTCCACATAACAGAAGAAAAATATAATATTTGCACAATAAAATCTAAGTACAGTATCTATTGCAGCTGATGAGAAGGATAACATGTTGCAATCTCCACATTTTAGGGCAGAGATAAAGTCTTTCATGCAGCTGGAAAAACCAAGATGGAGGCCAAAGACCAAAGCTACAAATTAGCTCAGATTACGTATGAAAATAATATTGAACCCTAAAATTAAAAAAGATAATATTATACAGTCATTCAAGATTCTTCAAGTGAGGAGAATGAGGAAAGTGAAGAAAACTTGAGCTCAGAGCAAGATTACATTCAAGAATATCATTTAATGTCACAAGAACTAGTTCAAGTAAACCATGAAGTTTCATAAGAACAAGTTACTCCCATTATGGAGCAGGGTATGACTTCAGGAGTCTCATTTGTAGAGGATATAATGAAGGACAAGTAGGAAGAATATTTGATTTTTAAGAAGTTGGATATTCCATGGTTGTCAAACCAAGATTCAGCAATGCTTGGAGAGGTGCGTATGGATTCTGAAGTTGAGAATCTCAGGAAATTTTTGCAACAACATAAGTCACAAATACAACCCCAATACTTTGGTGGAAAATTCTTATACTCCATCATCCAAGTGGCCATCTCCTTGAGTGATCTATTCTTCCTATCAGAAACACCATTTTGCTAAGGTGTGTAGGGAATAGAGTGATGCATATGGATACCTGCATCTTTACAATATTTAATAAAATCATATTTGACATATTCACCAAGATTATCTGATCTAAGGATCTTGATCTTTCTTCGAGACTGGTTCTTAACTAGGGATTTAAAACCCATGAAGAGGTCAAAAACTTATGAGTTGTTCTCGAGGAAGAAAACCAAACAATATATTGAAAAGTGATTTATGAAGGTTAGGAAATACTTGACTTGACTCATGGACATATGAGGAAAATGACCAGGAATTCCATTCTGAATATGTTCAAGGGGTGCATAGGGGTGAATCCGCGGACCTAGGTAACACTTTTTGGCAAGCGCATTTCGGTAAAAATATAAAAACGTACCTCGGTCGAGGGTTTAACAAGCCCTCGACCGAGGTCTTAATATCTCGACCGAGGTTTTATCAAGCCCTTGACCGAGGTCTTAATATCTCAACTGAGGTTTTATCAAGCCCTCGACCGAGGTTTTTTTCAGCCCTCGACCAAGGTATTTCCTAACCCTCGGTCGAGGTATTAATACCTCGACCGAGGGTTAAGAAATACCTCGGTCAAGGTATGTACCTCGGTCGAGGTATAAACCTCGGTCGAGGTCGGTTATTGTTAAATTGATTTTTTTTGTAAATTTGTTATATATATATAAATTATGTCAACCGGTAGCATTTATGCTACCGGTTTAATTTTGAAATGTGTCCCGGGCAAGCTGAAATGTTGCCCGATTTTTTTCAACCCTCTGTGAATTCATGTAGGATTGAAAAAAATCCATAAAACACCAACTAAACAAACCTATATGAACCATAGAGACAATTAATCAACTGTAGGCTCGAGACAAATAATAAATTTAAAAATTTATTTGAAGAGGACTTCACAACCCTAATACTCCTACTTATTGGGTTTACGACGATGATCTGATAACTAGGTTTAGAATGAAGAGGACGTCATGCGATTGTTGCAACTTGCGTTTATCGTTTTCAATGTAAAAGTGAATATTGGGTAGTGATGATTTCGATTCAATCTCTTAGATCTCACACATACATATATAAATGTATAAATAGGCTGCCCATCAACCCAAATAATCTTTTTAATAAATATGATTAATTATAACCTGTATACACGCAAAAGTAATGAGTATTATCGTTCGGACTGTTTAATATCTTCATTAAGAAAACAACCAAGGATTTAGAGCAGAATTGTTGTGGTAATTACTCATGGAGGATTGAAAAAAATCCATAAAACACCAACTAAACAAACCTATATGAACCATAGAGATAATTAATCAACTGTAGGCCCGAGACAAATAATAAATTTTTTATAAAAATTTATTTGAAATTGGTTAATAAGTTATAATATTAATAAAAAATCCCCATACCCCACCCCCTTTTTTCAAAACATAAATTAAACCTACCATTTAATCTGACCTCACTAACCCTACTTAACCCCCCCCTCAATATTACTACCTTACCCCCTACTAACCCCTACTAACCCTATTCACCCCTACCTAAATTCATATCTAAACCCTATTAATACCTTACTAAATCCATATTAATACTAACTTAAACCCCTACCAAACCCCTCAATTCCTTCACACTTCATAACACTATAGTGGGTCGATGTACAACCTCCGTCTCTCAACATTTATCCCTGGTCTTCTGCCATGCGCCTACTCTTGTTCATCACATGTTTCATTCTATTAACACATGTATCCTGGGATCTTATGTTAATTGTTACATTACACACAATAAATGTTTGCAATAAAATTAACATAAATGTTAGTTTCTCATGTCTAGGAGTAACAATCTAGCTTCCATAATATTTAACTTTCTAAAATTTGTTCTCACATTTTAATGAGCATTCATTTTAGGGACAAAATTTGTAGTGCCAAGGTTTATTTCCAAATAGTGAGAAGGCAAGATCATGTGCATCGTTATTGAAATTTTAAATAATATTGATATAATCAAGATTCTAGGAACATTTAGATATATAAGTTACACCAAAATAGTGGAGCATCTAGGAGCATTGAAATATATTTCCACCAAAATACTATGACCATCCATACAAATATCATCCCTTTGCTACAAAAGGCTAGTTTTGGATTTATAGGGAGCAACTTAAATCTAACCTACTAATTCCTCTCTTCAAAATCCATGAAATCATAGTCTAGGTGTAGTATTATGGAGGTAAGTATCCAAATAATTCTCCATGATTATTTCCATTGAAACATAGTTTATTTCCTAGGGTTATTGAACTCCTTTCTATGATATGTTTTTGCTATCCTTTTGAGTCAATGTGTAGGTTGAGACTGATAGTTTGATCGAATCACACAACTCTTTCAAGTTACAATTCACTACTTAACCATTCGAAGCTCATAATCGCTTTTCCATAATATGTGATGATTTTCAATCACGACTAAAGTGAGCATAAAGGAATATCGCACACAAAACTAGGCATGCTCAATTGAATAGTTAACTTTATTTGATGGTGTATAAATATCTTGTAGATCATGTATTTCACTATATTAAGTGGTACGACTACTTAAACATTACAAGTGAATGAAATTAAGGTGATAACAACTATTAGGGTGATGTATATACATGAACTTGAAATAAAAACCATTTTGAACTCACAATTCTCTTCAATGTACCTTTTAATGCATTTATATGAAACTTATATCAAATGGAGTACAAACTTAAGTGGAAGATAATAACCATAATGTGTATATGTTCACCTATACTGGGATGACTACCCAAATCAACATATTCAAAAACAAATAATTGCTAGAATTCTGATCTGTATAAGAAGGAGATTGGAACCATGAAAGAACAACATTTAACAGTGTATGATCACAATAGATTATAAACACAATTTTACTCTCCTTCAAGAAAATATATTTTTTGTATGATATGAAAATGGTACAAGTAAAACTACTTATGGTCATCAAATTGTAAGACCCATTGGAGTATGATGTTATGAAATTTTAATTAATCCAAAGACAAAGAATGAAAACTCTAGTGATCTTGAATCATTTATGAAGAGTGGATGAACACCTATCAATTTCAAAAATTTGGAGGAAGTTGCTATTTTTATGCCAAACTATTTCTATTTTTATGCCATGTTTTCTATGTTGAGTTGTTTGTGGTTGGCTCCTTGAGGCACATCAATGATCATAGAAAAATAAATTGGAATGGTTGTAACCTCTTGTAGGCTTAAATTCTGTTGAGAGTTTCTTGGGAATTTCTGTTGTCTTTACAGCTGCCCTCACTGTAATTATATTAATACCGACT
>LPNX011136959.1:375183-490658 GCA_001517045.1 Pseudotsuga menziesii | reverse complement strand
ATATGCGTTTTGAGGGATTCTATCTAGCACATGAGTAAAACATCAGGTTTTCATCGCCAAATTTGGCCAAAAAGTGTTACCCATCTTCATGGAATCACCCATAGTTTTTCTCATAACTGACTCTCTCATACTTATGCTCTGGGTGTTTTCATAGAAATTATAATGCCTCCCTCACAAACTCCTTTGGACAAATTGATTTTGGGAAACCCTATGACCATGTCTTTGTAAAAAAAATATGAAAGGTATTTGTAACTTAGATTTCCAAACCTCTCATGCTAAATCTTGCTATATTCATTACCATGAGTGGGGAGTGAACAGGGTTTTGAGAAGGGCATGAAGAGTGATAACTTGTACACTTTCGAACTCTAATCCACAAAATTATTAAATATTACTCTACCATTCGAAATTTCATTGATTTCAACATCATTGGGAGTAAATACAACCTTCATAGGAGCCTCGGTGTGGGTCATCTGATAGATTGACAAAAGATTAGCTGCAAGACCTGGGACATACAAAACATTATTAAAGGAACCATGGTCAATATCTATTCTACCATTTCCCTTTCTTTCAGTTTTAGAGTTGTCTCTCAACATAATATCTAGAGCATTCATGTTATTAAGAGAGGATAAGGCGTCCATTTTTGAAACCATGTGCCTTGAAGCTCCAGAATCAATGATAAAGTAAGAGGGTCTTATAATGCTTGGAACCAGGGCATGAAATGTCAACTTGTCTTCAGAACTTGATCCTCCTTCCTCATTCTTTGCACCTTCAGGAAGAGAGATGTTGTGCTTTTCAAGTAGTTGAGTCAACATATCGATTTGTTTCTTCATGGAAGAGATCTCAGTAGGAAATCCCTTACCACAATATGCATACTTTCTCATTTCACCTTTACCTTTCTTCTTATGTGAATTATTCTTGTTGGAGTTTTAGGACTCCTCATGAGACTTAGACTTGTCTCCCTTTTGATCATGATGCTTCTTAGCCTTCTTCTTTCCTTTGGAATCCACCTTTGAATCTCTGGTAACCAAATATTGATCTTTGGAAGGTGCCCACCATGACAAATTTATAGTGCTCCTGGGTCAAGGATTCCATGAAATATGCTAGTCAAGGTATCTTACAGGTTCAAGCTATCAACTTAGTGGCATGGAAGGTCGATATAAACAATGAATAGTCAAATCCAAGCTTTGAAAGTATGGCCAAAACCAATTGTTCATATTTCTTTTTGATACCACATTGTTTCAACTACAAAACAAGGGATTTGAACTTGGAGAATTAGACTTGTAAGGAAGAAACATTACTTGGACTTAGTGAGATTAACTCATTTTCAAGTTGATTTCCCCTCATTTTATCTATCTTTCCAAATAAAGTTTGAATCTTCTCCCATAGTTCATTTGGCGATGTCAATCCATCAAGATGGAAAAGAAGGTCTCTGGAAATACTATGACACAAGAGACCATAATCCTCATACCTCCTGTTGTGCCACCTGATCTTATTTATTGTTACATTGGGCTCATCCTCAGTTTCCGTGGTCACTCTATAGAGGCCTTTACTCCTCATCCGAATCTACAGTTGTGTCTTCCATTTGAAGTAGTTGAATGGAGTCAAGATGATATGGTGAGATTGATCCATTTCTTCACCAACTACACCCTTGAATAGAGAGAATTCAATTCCTGGGAGTGATTTAGATCCTACAAAATAAATATAAGAGGATAAAAATAAATCTACAAAGGTTCTGATGCCATGTGTAAATATTAATCCCAAGCTTAGATCAATTGAACTCATGAAATTGCTTGTAAAACATGCATAGATTCACTCAAATTGGAGACTATATATGGTGCGTAACACAAAATTATATTGAATAATATTATATAATACAAACCCATGAAGTCATAGGATTTCCAAATATATAATTACATCATAGATTTGAATGCCTATGGAGGCAAGTTCAATCACCACAAAAGCAGGCTTACTAAAATGTCAAAATTAACCCTAGGTTCATAAAAAACTTTCCAAATATGTCAAGAACGTCACGAATGGGATGAATAAAGTGTATCATATGATAATTTATGGAAATTGGATATACTCATGCTTTCATAAGAGAAAAATATGGAGGAAGAGTTGTACAAAAAAAAAAGGCAGTTTCCTTATGACTAGCTTTCACCTTTTGCCTTAAAAGCTATTGAAAAATAGTCTAATTCTAGATAAAGAAGGAATGCACTCTTTATAAATAAGGAATTCTGATGTGTTGTCAAAATATTATCCATAATATTTCAAAGGAACTCCTAGAGTAATTTTAGGAAAGTTTGACCAAGTGCTGCAAGTGGATGTCGACTAGCTAGTGTAGGA
The DNA here is from genome assembly GCA_001517045.1 of Pseudotsuga menziesii. NCBI lineage: Eukaryota > Viridiplantae > Streptophyta > Pinopsida > Pinales > Pinaceae > Pseudotsuga > Pseudotsuga menziesii. The sequence continues at coordinate 488,312 of LPNX011136959.1, read as the reverse complement.
CCTAGGAATTTAACAAAAAATGATTAAATAATATATCCTAAGTATGGGAATGGGTTTTGGTTATTCTAAGAATATGACAGGGAAAATAAATCAGTCAGAACCCCATGGGGTAGTTTTTTGTATGACAATATTACGTTCAGGTTGATGAATGCAAGACCCATTTTTCAAAGGGCCATGGATATAGAATTTGCAGGAGAGAGAGACAAGCTCATACTGATATATATTTCAATGACATGATTGTTTTAAAAAACAACAACTAATGAGAACTTGTCACACTTGAATAAGACATTTAATAAATGCAACAAGTATCGACTGTCTCTTAGTCCCAAGAAGTCATATTTTTCCTTGGAGGAAGGAAAATTGTTGGGGCATGTTTTTTCCAAACACGAGATAAGGAGAGATCAAGAAAGGGTGGCATCTATTAAATTGATAGACATCCCCATAAAAAATAAATAATTCCAATATTTCATAGGGAAGATAAACATTCTAAGGATATTTATTCTAAATCTATTAGAGATGATAAACACCATTACCAACATGCTCAAAAAAGGTAATGATGTAAAGTATATCAAAGAGTCTAAAAAATATTTCTAGTAGATTAAGAAATACATAACAAAATCCCCCATGTTAATAAGTCATGATTAAACCCAACCTTTCTTGATTTTATCCTTTGATTCAACAAATACCATATAAGTTGTGCTTTTGTAGAAAAATCTAGAAGGATATGAAAATCCCATAGCATTTTCAGTAAATCCTTAAGAGATGTTCAATTAAAGTATAGCCTAATGGAAAAAAACTCTTATGCCATGGTGAAAGAATTAAATATTTCAAATGTTATGTGTTTCCTTCGCATGTAATTGAATATGACCCACATAGCATTGTGATAGACATTCTCTTCTAAATAGATAGTGAAGGAATAAGAGGAAAATGGATTTTTGAAATAAAGGAAAATGATCTAGAAATCAATCCTACAAAGCTAGTAAAAGGTTTTTTGTTATCAAATATATTGGTCGAGTCCAATTGTGAGGAATTGGACTTGAACTTAGTGTCTTAATTAACTGAGGAAGAAAGAGCAAGGACCAATAATGACCCTGGCATATGGTCTATGAAGATCAATCCTAAATTTTCAAAACCCTCATGGTATAAATATTTTTTCATTATTTGATACATCTAAAAAGTCTAAAAAGTATGAGTAGATCATAGCCAAATGTTTGAATATGCAAGCAGTAAAGTATTGTATTTTGGATGAATACCTATATTGGAGAGATCTTCAAGGTATATTGTTAAATTGTGTAATAAAAGGAGAAACTGAGGGGATAATTATCAAACTCTGTAAAGGCATATGTGGAGGATATCATTCCTAGAAATCCATAGCTTACAATATTTTGAGAGAAGGGTTCTACTGGCTGAATTTTTTTTATGATACTAATCATATTGTTCGAGCATGTGTTTAATGTCAAATATTTGCAAGGAAACAAAATTTGAATCCCATAAAGAAATTATCTGCTTTCAAAAAATGGGTCCTATACTTTATTATAGAGATAAATCTTCACTCTAGTGGTTAGCATAGATGGATCCTAATAGAAACTGACTACTTCACTAAGTGGGTTGTAGCAATCCCAACTAGATTAGAAAATGGCAAAATGATAATCAACTTCCCGGAGGAAATTTTTTTTTCAGTGTTTGGATTCCTAAGAAAGATCATTGATGATAATTACCATGTTTTTAGGTCAGTCAAAATGATTGAGTTCTACCTCAGATCCAATATGGAACAAGGGAATTCTACCCCATACTATCCATAGGGAAATGGATTAACTGAATGATCAAACAAAATAATAATTATGATAATAAAGATGATGCTATAAGAAAACAAGAATATTGAGGTGTTACTTTGAGGTATGACCTCTAGGATAATATAATAAGTGTCAAAAGATCCATTGGAACCTCTACTTTTCAATTGGTGTATGGAACAAAAGTTGTTCTTCCAATCCAACTAGGATTGCCTATGTTGAACAGTGATTCAAAATGAAGCAGAGGATAAAAATGATATATTAAGGAGAATTTTTGAATTACTAGAACTAAAATAATATAGGGAACACGTCAAATTGAAATTAAAACAACATTAAAATAAAATGAAAAATACTTTTGATAAGAAGGCCATATCAAGAGATTTTCGTCCTGGAGACTTAATTCTTAAATGGGATGCTAGAAGAAAATTCAAAGGAAAGCATGGAAAGTTTGATAACCTTTGGATGGGCCCTTATCTCATATTAATTGTATAAGACAAGGATAATTTCGTTCTTCCAAATCTTAATGGTGAAATGTTGGATACTATTGTAAATGGGAGACTCCTCGAAGCTTCTTCCTATACCAAAATTCAAGAAAAGTAACCTAAATGACATTGTACATAGTAGAATAGGACTTATTAAATTTTTCTTTCCTTTTCCTTTCAAGTCATTCAATCATTTAAATTTCTAGTTTTACATTTCTATGTTTGTAAATATTATTATAAGCTTAAAATAGTTGAATTTTAAAATGTATCATGAGTTATAAATCCATATCCCAACAAAAGGATTTAATCTATAGTTCTCAGCAGTCTATGAAATAAACATCCTCACTTGAGCCAAAGTTAGTAATAAAATTGTTGTGGGGTTTTTCATCCTTCCAAAATGATAAAATGTTGAAAGTTTATACTCTTATCCCATGAGGAGATAAAGTTGAAAATATCCGCAAGGATCTAGCGCTTAAATGTTAAGTACAAAATAAAGCATGGGACCATGGGCCAAAATTTGAACACTAACGTGGAATGACTGGAACATCATTGATCTTAAATTAGATCAACAAACAAGTTTAATAGTGCACCGAAAAGTGTAAGAGATATCAAATGAAGCATCAAATTCATATGAAAAGTGATCACCAAACCAATGGCTCACGTTGATAGTGCATTAGAAAATAAAATCAAAAAATATTTTTCTTAGAGGAGGAGTTGTCCCCATTAGCACCAAGGACATATGGTATATTCTGATTGAAAACGCCTTGCAAAATACGTTTTCAAAACCACTGAGCTCATGGGGAGCAACCACCTATGAAAACAACCCTAGTTTCTACTTGAAACTTCTAATTAACAATGCATCCAAATGTGTCCTTTTTACGTAAATGATTCCAATCGATTCGAAAAAGGGATAAAATATCACCGACCAAATGATCTTTCAAATACTTTTACAAGAATGAAAGCATCAACCTTGCTTGGCGATCTTTTCATGTTTAAATAGTCTCGAAAAGAAATTAAAGTTGACTTTGTAAGGGGTTCTTTTCATAATCCATTTTAATGAGTCTAAAAAATAGTAAAAGCACACTTAATACCTCTTCACTAGGTGTTTAATGAGCAGGCCGAAGGTATACAAAGCACTCAGTACTTTTTCAACTTAAACCAAAGTGTGAAAAAAGACAAAAATAAACTCACCTGTAGCGAAGAAAGTCCGAAAATACCCTGAAATATCCAAAAATGATGTTAGAACATGTTTACCTTGGAAAATATAGAAAAACATGAGAAAAAATGCTAAAAATTTCATTATTCCACTAATTATTTTCAATAAAAAAATTAAAAAATAATCTACAAATAGTGGAATAGTAACAATTTTTTCACCATTGTGTTTTTACTATTGACATTTGGGTAAAGCTTGTGCATGGGAGAGGATTTTGTTGTGGAGATTCCAGAAGTTATAGGCCACCTCTAATCGAACTGCCTAGACCAGCTAATAGCCAAGCCCTAGATATTCACTTTCATGGTTCATTTTCTTTCTTTGAGTTTGTTTTTTGGCATTTTGAGGTTAGTGTCCAAAGGGGGAGGGTGCATGCAGCCTGATGGTTTTCTCTCATTCTGGAGGTGCATTGGAAAACCCCTCAAAAGGAGAAAAAACATCAAAGGCACTATGTCCCTTAGGTGGATGAGCTTCGTCGCTCTGTTCCCTTGGGGGAAAGGCATCGACAGAAAGGGCATCTCAAAAAAGCAAAAAATGAGCAACATTTTAATATTTTTCCACTTGATCTGGAGTCTAGCAAGTGTTTAATGGATATTCCATTGGTTTTTTATAGGAATTTTACTCCCAAGATGGTGAAATGGAAATAACGGGAGCATGAGCTTGATGACACCCAAGCGAAAAATGATCCCATGACCGTGAGATATTTGAGAGAATGTGAGCTCGTAAAATACTTTAGGGTTCCAGGAATGAGAGCTTATGTGCAGTTGTTGGAGTACTTGATCCAAATGTGGGATCCTAACAAACATCAGTTTTAGGTTGGGACACACATATTGACCATAGATGTGGAGTACAAATACTTTTTGATTGGACTATCCTGAAGGGGGATTCCAGTGGTACTTATAGGTCCCAAGGGTGGAGACATGCCGGTAGATGATCTCATAGATGAATACTATGTGGTGGGGAATAGATCCTATGGAGGAAAGGTCCCTATCAAGAATATTGTATAACAACTTCTTAGGATTGTAGCCTTCATGATATAGAAGGTAGTGGACATCAGGGCTTCCCACTATTAGCATTATTAATCCTCCCTTGGTCAAATTTCTATTAGATTAATTATTGCCTAACTTAGGAACCTTAAATTAATTAAATGAGTCCACTAGTGCAATTGGGTCCACATGGCCCAATGGGGCCACATGTACCAGTCATTGAAGTGTGGGGGACAATGCTAGAGGTTAACTATCACTTACTGCATGTGCATGCATCAGTGGAGGCACCTCCTAGACCAATCCCTACATTTTAGAAGCCATCGGGAGTCCCAGCACCAACCTACTTCAGTGAGTTGGTGTTAGCACTAGTTATCCTTAGTTAGCCCTCAGTTACAATCAGTTACTTCACAGTCAGTTAGGCTAGTGCTACTAATGCATGGATAATTCATGGTTGCATGGGGAGGATTAATTTTCCTACCTACCTCACTCTTAGTTGCATTGAGTTAAGTAGTTGTTACTGCATGTTGGATTTATTGGTCATTCGGGAGTTTTCTATTTGGACTCCAATATTGATTGGGAGACCTTGAGTTAGAGATTTAGTTAAATACAGTATTATCCACTTGGAGGATTTGAATTCATTACTCATGCATTCAAATTCTACCTATTTACAATCTATTGTAGATCGAATATTATTATGATGAATATATTGTAAATTCCTAAGCAATATTTGTCCATTTCCTGTGTGGTTTGTCTTATTGGATTTGTATTTTCATTCTCCATTCAAGTTCTGCAACATAATAAGAACTCTCTGCTTGAAGATATAAATGGAATTCAAATTCTAACATGGTATCAAATCCTTCTCACGAAGGTTTCATGATTGTTTCTCCTCATTGAACATCATAAGTAGTTGGGTTTCCACAAAAGTCCCCTATGAAAATTTGCTAGCTATGGATTCATTCAGAGTAGTGGAGAGGGTGTGACAGACCCTGAAAACATGTTCATGTCTAGAGGAAAATCATGATTCTAATAGTTGTTATGTTTTAGTGTTGTTTGTAGTGAAATTTACAGGTTGTACGTAGCTTGAAAGAAGTATTTGCGGTCTCCCTGTCGAAGCAATTATCAGTTCTCAAACGCTTGAGCCACAGATCCTTACAGCTTCCAATTACCTTGATTGGAGGATTGATATGCAACTGGCCTTGCGCAAGCATGGCTACCACAAGATTATACATGGATGGGAGGCTGAAATTCATTAGCCAGTAGAGCGAGACAAGTTCCTAAACTGTTGTGATGAAGCATTCAGCTACTTATGTACTTATATTTCTAGAAATCTCCTCTTTCATCTAGAAGGATTGAGGACTCCTATAGAATCATGGGAGAATCTTGATATCTTGTTTAACAAACAAGATGAGCTTCAAAGACACATTCTAGAGAATGAGTTGGTATGTTTACATCCCAGCAGTTTTGAGACTATTGAGCAATTCTTCTCCAAATTCAAGTCTCTAGTGCTACAATGCAGACAGTGTGGGATAGAGCAGAAGGATGAGCAAAGTGTCCTTTCAATACTCAGCAAACTAGGTCCTGAGTACTCTGTCTATGTCTCTATGTTTCATTCCAAGTGGGAAAGCTTTTTTGATTGGAAACTTCGTTCTTTATATTCATTCCCTGAGTCCTTAATCAAGGAACAAGACAAACTGATTTGAATGGGAGTCATCCAGACTATAAAGGATCAAGCTCTCTTGGTTACTAGCTCCTCTGAATTTCAAACAAAGGGGAAATCAAAGAAGGAGGAGCGAAAGGCAGCTGATTCGAATCCTAAACCAAATCAAAAATATTCCAAAGGGGCCTCCGACTCTAAAAAGAATAAATTTGAAAATAAGTTATGTCCGTATTGTGAAAAGGGATACCATCTTGAAGAACATTGTATGATGAAGCAACTTGATGAGATGTCCAATCTTCTCAAGAAGCAAAACATTTCTCCTCCAAGAGAAAATAATCCTAATGAAGAAGCACCGATATAAGATGCCGAAAGGTGTCATTCTTTGAAAGCAACTCTCTCTCCATCCTTAGCATACATTATATATTATGGAGCCTCCAACCACATGGTTTCCTCCAAAAAATCCTTCTCTACTCTTTCACTATCAAAGAGGCCTAATATTCACATGGGATATGCTTCCCAGATTCCAGCAGAAGGAAGGGGCTCAGTCAGAGCGAAGCATGGTGAGCTCAAAAATGTCTTATATGTTCCCTCCCTTGCTACTAACCTGTTATATGTTTACCAGATGACTCATACAAGCTCTCCCAAGAGGGTCACATTCGATTCAGACTTAGTTGAGATTACAGAAAAATCCATTGAAAATCTTGTAGCGAAAGGTATTGCAAATCACTCTACCAAAGCTTATGAGTTTTCACATTTCTTGCATGTTTCTCCTCCTACAACTTTATTGTGTCATGCTAACAACACCAGCAAGATTTGGCATGATAGATTTGGCCATCTCAATTTCAAATATATGAAGCAGCTCAAGAATGATAACATGGTTGAAGGTTTTCCATCCATCCAAACATCCGATGGAGTATGTGCTAGGTGCTTGGTAGGTAAGCATCCAGAAAAGAAGTATGATGTTGGGAAGGCTCATAGAGCTGTCTCTACACTTGATTTGATACACAGTGATGTAGTTGGACCTATGCCCACAAACTCCATTAATGGTTGCAGGTATTTTCTGACCTTTATTGATTATTGTTCTATGTACTACTAGATCTACTTCATGAAGCTAAAATCAAGAGTTTTGAGACTTTTAAAAGTTTTAAAGCTATGGTTGAGAACAGCTTCAATAAGAAGAATTCAATAAGATCTGATGGAGGAGGAGAATATCTCAAAAGATATTTCCATAATTTCTGTGAATCAGAGGGGATTTGAATGGAACACTAAGTTCCATACACACCACATCAAAATGGTGTGGCTGAGAGGAAGAATAGATCACTAAAAGAGATGGCAACATGCCTTCTCCATGGCAAGCATCTACCTCCTTCTCTTTGGGCTAAAGAAGTAAACTATGCTTTGTATTTGTAGAATAGGGTTCCCCACAAGTCAATGGTTGGGGTTAATCCATTCGAAACACTGCATGGGTATAAGCCCAATGTCTCTCATCTGAGATTTTTTTGTTCCAAATATTGGGCCTGGATATCACTTGACAACATAAATGCCTTCCAAGCCCAAAGTAGTGAATGCATTCTACTGGGATATGCAGATGACTCAAAAGCTTACAAAATGATGGAGGTTGCTACCAGAAGATGCTTCATTGAAAGAAGTGTCCAGTTTGAAGAAGATCAACTGCATGATACTCCTCCAACAACATAGGAAGGTATAACCATTTCTCCTATTTTTAATGATGATGATGATGTGCTACAGGTTTTAGATTCAGACGAAGAAGATCACATACAGCATGATCCTATTATTGAGACCAAATCTCAAGAGATTCTAGATCCATATCCAGTACCCATTCCAAATTAGAAGCCCAAACCTAGATGGGCTCAAAATATTTTTGATGCAGCTGGAAGTGGTGCTGGAGTTCCATAAGAAAAAAGAAGAACTAGGTTCCAGTATCAGAATGAGCATGATGCATTATCTCTCACAGAATGGTGCAGCAAAGTTCCAAGTCAGTGCTACTTGATGATGGTGAATGATCAGCTACATGGCCCACACAAGCAGAGATTTGATCATTCCCTACCTTCACCATCTAGCAGAACCAAATAGAGTCATCAATTCAGAAGTACATTAAGAGGTCCACTGATGGACCATGCTGCTGCATAGAGCTGCATTTTTTCCAGCAGTGTTTTTCTCAAGTTATTTTTCTAAGGAGGAAGCTTCTTTCTTCTAAAGATAGCTTGCAGATTCCTATTTCCTTGCTTATTTTTTAGGGGGGGGTTTCCCATGAGGTTTTTCCATGTTTCCTCAGTTGTACTAAGAATTTTGTTTTTATTATCTTCTAGATTGTATTTGGGTGACCTATGGTCTTGTTACCATTTCTCGACATTTCCAAAACTGTCATGCTTCCTCCCATCTTCCATTGATCAGCTCAACGATCTACAGGGAAAGATCTTAGAGGAGATCAGATGGTGGAGAGAAAACATAACGAAAATCAACGATCCCAAATGGTCCCATAGACTGGAACCAAATCAACGGTTTAGAATCCACCCACAAAAATCAACGGTGTGGATAACCTGAGTTGCGAGGTCAAAAGTTATGAAAATGGGAATCTAACTTCCTGCATCCTGCATCAGGAATATATCAACGGTGAACAATCATCTCGCAAAGATCGACAGTGCGGAAATCTGAACATGCGGGGCTGGGAATTATGGAAATCGTGACACCGTGATTCCACATCCCACATCCCACATCCCGCAAGTTGCAGAAGGGAAAATTTGAGGAAACCATGATCTACGAAATGACATCTCGCATCCTGCAAGTTGTGGAAAGGAAGTTGCAGAAGGGAAAAATTACGGAAACCATGATCTGTGAACCGACATCCCACATTCTGCAAGCTACGTAAATGGATATTTCTAGCAGGAAACCCCACTTTTTCACTGAAGTCTTGGATTGATATGATCATTCAGGCCATTACCGATTTGGCCAATCTACCCTGCAACTTAGTTTGAACTACATTGATGGAAAACATACATAGATGCCCATAATTGCAGTTATTCAAAGGAACAATGCGTCAATTCATAGCAACATGTTCATCACATTCCATGAAGCAATTTACAATACAAGAATACAACTGCAGAGAATAACATAGACAAGAACACTTATCTTGAATAGAACTTGTCCCGCAACCAGCTATGTCACTGTAATGTTCCACCCAACCATAGGCCAGTGTGCTCTTTAATATCTCGGCAACACTATCACCCCTGAGTTGGGCATGATCTTCCCCGGGGAATAAGGAACACTAAAATGCTTCACCCAAGGCCAAGGATACAAATAAAATTCAGTCAAGCCAACACAGTTGGGTTTATCAGACTTACATAAGCAGTGGTTTACACTTAGCCAAATTCACATGAGACACAACCAAGCCAACAGATGGGTTTATCAGGCTACCAACCAAGCCATCCTTCCAGTTGGGTTTATCAAGATGTCAAGGAGGTGGAAAGACTTACGCCTAAGCTAGTGAGCTCAATCCCAGAGATATGAACACCCACACCGAATCTAGCCTGATTTCTAAACAATTACACACCCAACACAAGGAAGCATTCCCTTCTCTGCTACACAGTCCTTCAGGCCATGCCTTCCCTTCCAGTGTTGTTCAGGGCATGCAAAAAAGAAAACCAGCCTTCTATATTGTTCTGTGAGGTTCTTTCACACACCAGGTTTATCAAGCAAGTGAAGACTCAATTTCAATTCCTTCTATCAACTCAAATGTCAAACATGGATGCACACACAGGGATCTTTGCCCTGGGATTTATCAAAACGTAGCAGATTCTAGGGATTACATACACACACATAAATTTACAAATTTCTGAACATCGTCGGTGCCAGACCGATTGCTACAAAAATGCCAAAACAAAAACATTGTCAGTCTTTCAAACAATGGCACAAAATCGGATTCAGGGAATTCCTATTCCTAAAAGCAACTAACACACTGGAGAAAATGTGAACATAACAAATCCACACAAGAAAAACCAAAACATGAAAGGGAATAGATCATCGGACAGGAGAAAAATCGTGATGGTTCATACTTAGAGTAGTTTTTTCTTGCTGGCTGCTGCGTGAATGTCCAATTCGAATTCCAAAAAATGTTTTGTTCAATCCAAATCGTGAGAGAAGGTGAAACATTGCTGTATGAGGGAAGAATGGACGTTTTTGGTGTTTTCTCTCCCAAGAAATTCAAAAAACAATTTTCCCAAAGTGGGGCTCTACCCAATTCAAGTTTCCCCACTCTTCAAATGCCCCACTCCCTCATCCTTAGGAAAAATCATGCCCCCATCTCATTTAGTTGCATTGACATAGCCGGCTGTAGGTTTTAATTAAAAATTACAATTTTAACATAATGTTCAGCTAGCAAAAAGAAAAATACCATTGGCCACACCTTAATTGCTGAAACATAAATACTAAATCGATGGTGGGTCTTTTTTCTAGCTCCACACCATGATTATTTACATCATTTATTTAAATGGAACAGGGTCAAAACAGAGTTGTTACAAGATCGAAGTGCTGCTACAAAGGATCGAGAAGATCAAAGTGTTGTTGCAAAGGATCGAAAAGATCGAATTTCCACTGTAAAGGATCGAGAAGATCGAAGTGTTGCTGCAAAGGATCGAAAAATTGAAGTGCTACTACAAAGGATCAGAAGATCGAAGTACTACTGCAAAAGATCATAAGATCGAAGTGCTTCTATGAAGGATCTAAAGATCGATGTGTTGTTGTAAAGAAAGGATCAAGTGATCATGTGATGTAGAAGATGAAGAGTAACTGTTCCAAGTTACTAATTGTAAAAAAATTCCTCTGAAATATAGATGTATCTCCTCAATGTACTGTTGTAATTGTCTCTCTGGTATCCTATAGTCTATGATGATTTTGTCAGTTTAATAACCTTCTTGTTAAGGGGGGGTGTTGAAATATTGTAACTTCAAAGGATATTCTAAATGTATTTTACTGACATAACCCAAGGGAGATGTTATTATTCCTCCGACGGGGTGTTACTATTGTAATTGGTCATCATAGAGTCATGAGGTCAATCCTCCTTTTGTGTTGGGTCTTTAGTACCCTAATAAATAATATAATATACTATTTTTTAGTATTCCTAGGTGAATTCAGCCCAAATAGTTTATTGGGGCTGACTTGTCTAGTGCAAAAGTTAATTGACAAATATGTATATATAGAGCAGATGTGGTTATTATTTGAACAGAGACTCACTCACTTGTGTAGTGCATAGGGGAGAGAGAGACAGACAGAACAAAAGGAGGAGAACAATTGTTTTTGGGTTGTCTTTTATACATCTTATGCAGAGGAATCTTTTGTTGGGTTTTCTTCCCCATGAGGGTTTCCCGAGATAATTATTTGTGTTCTTTTTTGTGGTTGTGCTTATATATATTTTAGTGATATTTTTACTTATGGTTATGCTGTTATGATGCCAAATGTTATGAGATGTGATATAACCATAAAAAATTAACAATGATCACTTCGAAACAGTGATTGATTGTCACGATCACTTAGATCTTCCAAAGAAAACACTTAGCCATTTTTTAAGAAAACAATTAAGGAAAGAAAACAAAAGGACTTGACAGGAATTTTTCCATGATTTGGATTTGAATTCTTGCTCATAAACATGTGGAAAGTTTCCCCAACTGGAAAAAAAATAAGGAATGAAAGGAACTTCTAGATAAAATCTCGTCGCATCTTGAACAACCAAAACTAGGTGATCAAAGACTAGCTCCACGTCTTTTATAGTCCTCCAACAAGCTTCATAAAAAATAATGGATTCACTTATAGGTATCAAATCAACCAAAGAAATATTAACAAGACTTAACATATGTATTATTCATTCTTCTTATTCCATACAAAAGAGTTATTAATATCATTTATACACTAATATTCCTCATGCAACAAGGAACTAACTAAAGGATTTACTTGTTCTTTACTCATTTTAACCCCGGGAATTGGAACATTTTACACAAAGGATTTCTTGAAACTTCTTCAACATTTGACTCCCAAAAGAGAACAAGGTAACAGGAATGAACAACAAGATCAAAAACACCATCATAAATCCTTAGCACTTCCTACAATAATTTGGAACTTTCCTTTAGTGCATAACTACCAATCATTCAATTAACTCGTAAACAAAGATTTCCAAACTAAATACTTCAAGGTTGTGCTAATCTTAACCAAGACTTAATCATTCTTCCTATTTACCATTTAGCTTAACGAAATAGGGTAAATAATGCCATACTTCAACCATCAAACCCAAAAATAGAAAATCTTAAAACAATAGCATCTCACAAACAAAATATTACTCAAATATTAACACAACACCTCATAAACAGAGGTGTATCATCATTATGGAATGAATAGTGATATTTAATAATTAATTATCATTCTAATTCCAATTCCTTAGTACAAATCATTAATCATCCATTGCAATTCATTCAATAATTTACTCATAACAAAGAACAACTAACAAAGGGAAAGGGAAAACTACATCCCTTAAAGGTTTACAAGCCCTCAAGAAGACATAAGATTCCTTGTTACCTTTAAACTAGATAACAAGACTTGGCTAGAAAAATTCATGTTATAATTATCTAGTCCATTTAACAAGGACTTAACCAGCAAACAACTCATAAACAAAGCATTTAAAATCCTTTAAACAAAGCATAACTTCTTCCAAGACTTCAACATCCTTTCAATCCAGAAAGAATATAAGTACCAAAAATGAAACATAGTAAAACTAAAACCCATGCATTCATTTATCATCATTTCATCTTTCTAAAAAAATCAGCATATTAACATGCATACATGAATTACATTTCACATTCACAATTAAACAATTTATTAATTTCTATTAACCCATGAACACTTATCTTATTTTTTACTCAATGAGCAACTGGATTCGTGGCTTCACGCTCCACCCAACCATAGGTCTCTTCCCAACCTATATTATTTAATCTCCCAAATACCGCCACCCAAGCTAGGATTTTCTCCTGGAGAAGTAGCAAATCCTTCCCACATACATACACACCCTTTGTTAATAAAACTCGCATATAAGGTCGCGGATGTCAATTTTAATGATAAAAACTCACATAATTTTGGTTTGTCTTAGAAGGATGTTGCTAGAATGGAGAGAATGTGAACATGAGGATTTTGATAGGGTTGTTCATGGCGATTCAAACGCTCAAAAAGTGCTACAAAGGTGTGGTCTATATAAGCTTTGGAAGCTTGGGAGTTTGAGATCTCAACCAAGACTCTTGCAAATGTTTGTGGACTATTGGGATCCAGACATGGAGGAATTTATGTTAGATGGGATGATATTGAGACTCAAGGTAGAGTATATCTACTTCATTATTGGACTATCACTCTGAGGCGAGGTAGTAAATCTATGGGCTCGTGGAGTAGGTATAGGACTGACTATAGATCAAAATATGACTAGAGTACTTCATTGTTGAGAACCATGAAATGGAAGTTAACTAACTGCAAGATGGGTTGGATCAAAAACTTTTGGTTTACCAGCATATTGAGCGCTTTAATTTTTGAGAGGGTATCGAGTATTATCCCTATATTTGAGGTCCCTACTTGTGGTAGACGAGACCCATCCCAGGAACACTGGAAGGATGTGATGCAGAAGTTAGGGGGAGGTAGGGAACCCACTCCTTTCCCATCTAAGTTCTTCCACTAGTGGTGGAGACATATCATCTCCATAGATGACTATCCCTATGCCAGGATCCACTTCCGTGAAGATCGAGATATGCAACTACCACCAAGGTCCGCATTCAAAGATATTGGTAAGATCCCATTTATTTTTTGACTTATTTGATTTTTTTGTATTTTTTATATATTGAAATCAAAAACATGTTTTTGGTGGTATCAAGTACTTGAAATTATGTTTATGTGCGCATATGTAGGTCCATGACGACTGGATGATTTCCCATGACATATGCATAGGGGACAAGGAGATGAGATTATCAAAGTTGATGTCAATCATACATTACAAAACATTCATGGTAACATGGACAGATTGAAAAATAGGATCCCCATGGTACAAGTCGAGGAATTTCCTGAGGCGATGGAGAGGCATGTGGTTGGGGCACCTTGTCCATGGGTTAGGTTTTTCAGGCATTTGGAAAACAATATACAATTCAAGTTCAGTTGCATGATTAGAAACATATCACAATTTCCAAATCATATTAATAGTGACAAATATATGTCATACAATCATGCAACTATCTTAGCCAATGTTACAACATTCATACATATCCCGTACACATACAGTAACTTATAGATTCCTTCTACCTGAGTGTTATTAAGAGTGTGTACTACTCCTAATATGTCAGCAAAGAGGTTTCAATCTAGATAAGTAGAAAAGGAATGTTGTACATCATCATTGACTTCTTACAAGCATGCATAATACATCAACTGAATATAAACAAATGCACAACCAAACAATATCATGAAATGACAATTAAACACTTATCTTTGTTTGTTTGGTGGGTAGACTCCTTCTTGATCCATATGTCCTGGAATGAAAAATTGGAGTCTTCTACTTCATTCACAACTACATCATTTCTTATCCAAATGTTGATATGGATAAGAGGTTTTTCATGAGTTGAATCCTTCTGGATTAGGGTACATATTCCTCATCACTTGAGGAATCTTCTATGGATCACGAGAGCTTTATATTCAGTTTCTCTCATCTTCTCTTCTCTTGTTATGATTTGAGCTTCTTCTTGTGTGCACTCTTCCCAAAGTCTGTTGAAGGTAATCAACTTCCTTCTGGCACACATTCCTTGAATGAATGAATCCCGTGATCTTGGCAGGCCATTCAAGGTGGTTATAAAAATATCTTATTCTTCTTCGACTGCTTCGTCGTAGCATTGAACACTTCCTTTGGTGTCTTCAAGGATGACACATGAGGGATGAGATGATCCTTAATAGAATTCACAATGATTCTCTTGGCTCTAGCCTTAGCATCATCTCCCTCTGGCTCTTAGAACTTACTTACCGATATACTGATCCAAGTACTATTCTTCAAGGATCACGGTGATCCTATAATTCCATGCTCAGAATTTTTCATCTTCACCAAGATTATCATCAAGCTAGGTGTGGTTTTTCATTTTGAAATGAGAACCTCAAATGGAAATAGTAAGGATTTAGATCTTACCAATTTGAGGTGTTCGACCTGGTTCCAGAGCTAGTTGATTTAGGGTTTGTCAGAGAAACCCTAATTTTCCAAACTTGGAATTTCAAACCTTTGATTGGATAGATAGATGTGCCTCTTGAATGGCGAGTTTTACAATGTACTCCTTTTCTGAAAACAGTGGTGGGAAGCTCCCAGAACAAGAAGCCCTAGTTTCTCCAATTTCTTCAGCAAACTTATCTGATAATGATTATGTTAAATCTCCAAAGTTTCAAACCCTTTTAGTCTAAAAATTTGCAATGAGATAGCTTGATCTGTCTTCTTTCCAATCCCATAGGTTAGAGCAGAATTGGATTCTCTAACTAGGACTTATGTTGTGTTTCCCAAGTTTACTATTTTGATAATTCTTCAGCATAGAAAATTTGTACGAACTTCCACGTGTCACTGTTTCACATTCAAGGTCTGAAACGTGTACCACATAAACTAAGGTCCGTTCCCTACCTGAAAAATCTTGAGAAATTTCATTTGGACCTTCCTAGCCTTAGATATAGAAATTCTCCCTAGGTCACATGTTTATGATTGTATTCTGGAGGAGGATGGAACCCTTATTTGGAGGAATCATATCTCCTGAAATATAGTAAATCGAAGGCTGAAAATTTCACACAAGGTACAAAAATATTTCATCTTCATCATGTTAATGTTTCGAATCTTGATCCTTCTCCAACATTGATTTATGACGAAAGTTTCAATATGACTAGATTCAATCTTCTAGGGTTTTTAAGCATAAAACGCTAATTTCCAGTAGCTTCCATTGTAGTTGTATTTCGGCTGCACAGTGCCTTCTTTCAGGGTGGCTCTGATACCATGTTAGTTTTTCTATGTTTATTTACTTAGGATATTTATATGAAAGAATAACCAGCACAGAAATACATCAAAGATACACAAGATACACAAAACATAGATATTTTCATCGGGGAAATCATAAAGGAGAAAACCCCGCAAAATTCCTCGGAATAGTTCTGTCACAAAGATAAGATGACAAGATAGAATAACCCAAGAACAATATGTCTACAACAGATATATGTCTCTCCTCTTCCTCTCTCTCCTAAAGCGCACATGAGAGAGCAAGTGAAGTGTGTGATAAATGAGGAGAGTGCCTCCCTATTTTTATTCTTCCGTTGAGTTGTTAACTCAACCACTAGGTTGGCCAGGTTACTTGTGGGTTCGACTTACCTAAGGATACTCATAAATACATTTTAGTTTATTTAATATGGGGACTATTTCTTCGAATTACAACTGAGGGTTTACCTCAATGACCATACACAATGATGAAATCCCCAAAAGGAGGAACACACATCCTCGATGGGGCTACAACAATATACAATAGTAATATACATCAAAATATCTTCCGAAGTTACAATTACAACAAAAAATACATCTCTTCCCAAGGATGTCCTGAGCTAGTCATGGCCTAGAGAATAGCTTCATCTAAAGTAAAAGTGTCATTGAGGAAATCATGTGACCATGACGATGCAACTTCCCATGTAGGAAAAACAAGCAGATCCTCCCCTTCTATTTGCGAAGGGGAAGGATCGGTGTCCACAGTAAGATAGAGTATGGCTTGATAAGGAGTTTGTGTTGTAGACAATGTCATTTCTACCCAAGTAGGTATAAGGTTCTCATTTGAATTGCTAGAATAAGGAAGAATCCATGGGTCATCCAAATACATTGTTCGAAATGGGACCAAAATCAATGGTGGTGAAGCACCACCAGAAGCATAATCAATAGTTAAAATTGGTGCTCAAATATTAAAAGTTCCCATCAATTGCAGATACATTCCCACGCTAACATTCTCAGTTTCCTCTTGAGAATTATCGATGATTGGGATAGTAGGACCCGACGATGCAGTCAAACCTAAATTATCAAACTCCAATTAATCGATCGTCACTATCCTATCTTCGTAAGGGAATAAAATGACATGAAATACTGAAGATACAATTGCTTTAATAGCATAAATCCAGTTTCATCCTAATAAAATATTGTATTCTAGGGGCACATCAACCACCTCAACTTCAACCAGAACGGTCTTCCCCCCAAAATGGACTTGAAGGGAGGTACTAATTCCATGTGGTCTGAACAAATGTTCATCAAAGGATATTAGCATAGTCATAGATTTAGACAACGCAAAAGAGACAAGGCATTTCCTACAATCCAAATACATCATGGAGGTCGTAGAGCCTTCAACAACAACTATGTGTTTAATAGTGCTATTCAAACACTCCACATGGACTTAAAAATCCACGTGATAAGGAAAGAAAGGATGGACATCGTGAATCTAAAATATAACTACAGTGGAGCCATTTGGGTCAGATACTCCAAGAGTAGCTAAAAGTGCTTTCCTCTGTGAAGGACAAGTCTGAAGAACTTCAAGAACTGATATTACACAAGGATTTTGGCCAAATCCTCAACGATGGAATAATGTTGGGAGGATCGGGAATTAGAATTTTTCCCTAAATACTTTAATACCCCTTTTTATACACTTGGTATAGCTTCAGGCTTATCTCTCTGCAAAGTAATTTTGGGAGTTGTAGGCTCTTTACCCATGTTGGGTTATGACAGGCCATAGTCTCGTGAATGAGTCTCAACTTTGACAGCTGGCATCATCTTGATACAATTGTGAACACTTTCCATGGCTACCGAGTTTTGATGATCACTAGAACTACTTTCAGTGGTCTAGGTACTTGAAGCCATATTATGATTATGAGGAAGAGGTTCAATCAACACAATTGGGCTTTGTGCAATGAAATTCTAGGCATTCTCAATCTGAGGTCATAAGTAGGTGAGATGGTATCCCCCACATAGCTTGTAAGGTAATTCAACCTTTCTCTTAGGTTTCTTATCTCCCCCATCATTCTCATCGTTCTTGTCATAATTTTGGTTCTCCTTTCTATTCCCGCCCCATTTGTTATTTCTTCCCTTATTTATTTCATTCGGCCTGCTAGTTACCCTTCTAGTTCAATGAATGCACATAAAGTACATCTGCCGATTGGGTGGGAGTGGACAAGGTTGGAGCCTATCCAATAGTAGACTGGTTAAAAGAAAAAAATTTCATTTGAGTTGTAACCTAGTCCATGAATTTGGTACTTACAGAGCCAATAATGCCATCGACATGTAGCGTGGGTTTGAACTTAGGATCAATGTTTGACCACGGCGCGTCAGGGATAATCTCATAAAGAATACCAGACTAAGTGTAAATAAAATATATCTACTGAGCTCTAAAGATATAATGTTCCTTAGTAGTCACTCCATATGTCAAAACATCCTTCGCGATATACAGTAATAAAGACTTCAAGAACCATTCCAATGAAATTTAGGTGGAATGTTGACCTTGATCAACCACTTTTGCACGCCACTCTTGAATGTGATCAGGGATATGGGTGGCCTTCTCTTGCCAAAATTTTGATAAGATCTTGGTACCAACATCATAACGCATCAATAGCTAAAAGTGGTTGAGGAAGAACAAGGATAAGTAATTGAAATTCCGATATGTTTCCCCATGAAACTCTATATACCATTTTGCAGAAGAACCCGCAAGGGTACATTGAAATAGTCGTAGTCGAATAGAATCATGTTTCAGTGAATTCAAAGAGAACCATAGGTGGAATGTAATCACATGATCACTAGGTTCCTCTCCATTGTTTCCCTCGAACTTTGGAATATCTGAAGAAAGTTTGGAGGGAACAACCGGCCACATCGAATCATGGCACACTGTGCCATTGGTAAGTTTCGATAGGTTAGGAAAATTCAAAATGGCTAAAAAGGGGCACCTAGGTGGTCCTATTTGGTTCCATGCTACGTGGAAGGGTTGGTTCACATAGGGTTGATTTTGATAAAGGCCATGGCCTTGACGAGTAGGATAGAAGCCACCTCCCATATGGACCATATAAGGATACAAGGGAATTTGGTATTGAGGTATTCCCTAAGAAGGAGGATCCATGTAAGCATAGTTATAGGAATAATAGACCAGTTGAACCCTAGACATATGGGTAGGTGCATAACCTCCAGACACAATTTGACCATCTAACGAGGGGACAACATAGTTAAATGGATCATATCTTCCCGAGGGACTGTGTGCGATATAGGGATGGTTCTTCATAAGAAAGGAATTCAAAGGAATTGGTGTAGTGGATGATGGGGCATAATAAGGAACGTAATATGTAAACCCAACTCTCTTGTATCCATTGCCACCCCCATGGGAAAGAACACTGGTCTTAAGACCAGATGAAGGAAGTGAAAATCCCCCCACAAATGGAATAGAAGGTGGAAATGACCACCTTTGAATCGATGTGAAATGTAATGGGTTATCGTGCCCCCAAGTCCAACACTAAGGTCCGCATTAGAACTTAGAGCGGGTGATGGAATACTAGGAGTGATATCTGGCATGTCAAACGTAAAAGTACATGTGCTAGAGGGAACTGATTGAGTCTCAAAACTCGACCTTCCTGAGGTAAACTTTCGATGGACAGCTATAAAGTCTGACAACTATGGTCATGTAGTATGGAAAGGACCAACCCCATGAGGGTCAATGTAAAATGTAGTCCCAATAATCCACTTATTAGATGAAGGAGGAAACTCAAAGACTCCTCCCCCCATTCCAGATGACGGGGATAGAGGGAACTCCCGGTATTCTGAAGTGGTACTCATGGTAAGAACTGTATGGGAAGATCTATGGACAAGAGGCTGCTTAGAGTGTCTAATCCTCTTATGAAGACAAGGAAAAGGATCACAAGGCATGACACTGGAAATCAGTCCACAATGACCCATAGAGCACACCCCTAAGTAAAACTAGCGCACATAGAGCACACCCCTATGTAAAACTAGGTTAGATGCAAACAAGACAATAGTGAGTACAAGTGAGCTCTCGAATGCAGCATGTATGTATCACCTAGCAGAGTTTTGAGACTCCCATACGCTACAAGTGGAGGTGTGTAACCAATTATAGTGGCCTTCAGGTTCAAAATGTAAAGCAGCTATGTTGTTCGACCCCAACCTGGCAAGGACACTCATAGAATAACCTCTGGAATCACCCCATGCGATACCTAGGTAAGGAAACTAAGGTCACCCCAATATATTCAATGCTCAAGGAGATAGTCACAGGAGGGATCTTCCATATGGGAAGGGTAACAAAGCCTGAAGCTCGAAAGCACCAAAGGTACCCAAAAATCTCCCAGATATGAATAAGATCCTAGAAATATCCCCAGCACTCAACAGAAAGTAGTAAGGGGCTATCCCCATCACCAATGTGCATGTTGCCTCATTCTTAACGCTTGTGTAAAAGGAGCCTCCTAAGAACACTAATTATACCAAGGATTTCTCTTCTCACCTATACATACATCTAATTGTTTTGTTTCATAGTCTTGGAGAAGTTATCCTATTCCAAAACTCTAAAACCTAAGCTTGTTGGTGCACACTATAAAATAAAATTGTTGTAATCAATTTTAATTTAAGATTTAGTTTTAGAGGATATGATTACTCAAGGGAAATGAACGTGAAACTAGTGATGTTACAACTCAACAATGAAAGAAAATATGAACACCTAAAAACAATGTCAAGTGCAACTTTGTTTTGAAATGAAAAGTGGTATGCCACTATATGTAATGCACAAAAAATTATTTTCTTTTCAAATGACAATGCAATCCTTCCTATTTGAAATCCTGAACACTATTCTCATCTAAGAAAACCTGATGCAAGTATCAATTTCGAATGCATATGCAAGATGCAAGTAAACATGCAACTATGGAATTATTTTTGTATTTTCAATATAAATGAATGAAAATGCAATAAAAGTCACTAAAACTCCCAGTCCCTGCACCAAGCAACAAACACAAGCCAAGCAATACACTGAGGCTAAAAATACTAATGCACTAATGGCAAAAAAAAGGATATAGATGACAAGAACTACTTTCAAAGAAAAATTAATTAAAAAGAGGTCTCTGGTCACAACAGAAGCATCCAATAGATAATATAGGTACCCAAGAAGACTTAGCCACACTCACAATCCACACAGGAACTTCACACATCACAAACTCAACCAAAAAGGGAGGTGTACGTGATTGTTCAAGGAATAGTAGCATATATAGGTGATTGTGTAGACTATAGCCTGCGTATATACGTGATTGTATGTTATATGACCCACATATACAAAGAGGAAGGTGGTAAAAATAAATCCAAGAGCCAAACCACTTTAAGGGACTATCAATGAGTGAACAAACTACTAAATGAAACACTAAAACACATAGAAACAAAGAGAAAATTGAGCGAAAAATGCACCCAATCCCCAACAAAAAGGAAATTCCCCAGCAGAGTCACCAATTCTATTACGAAGAAAAACTTCCTATGGATTTGGGTGGAATACAATAAACAGTATGACACCAGAAATCAGTCCATTCTCCATCATGTTAGATACATAAAATAAACTAAATACTTAGGGATAATAACTGTACATCAACCAGACGTTCGAAGAAGATCCCCATTGAGCTCTCGATCAAAACTTGTCCCTACACTCTGTTCTCAACAACAAAGAGATATACAAGCATCATATATAATGTGTTAGTGCATAATCTATCATATTCAATTTCAACATGTATACAAAGAAATTACATCCATGGATACAAATATTCATATTTACATATGAAATTGGACAAGAAATGGATATTTTTATTAATGTAAACAAAGATACAAATGAAAACCTATGTCGGCACCTCGTCGAAACCGAGAAAATGAGTCCCTCCACTTAGTCCTCTTCCACTTCAATCCTCCATGCAAAGGTGTTATCAGATAAATATACTCAATCGGAATCAAGCCAGATCTCCCTAGTCCAAGTGGATCTAGAACAAATCAAATACAAAATACAATCTACTTTCCTAGATCAAATAGAAATGCAAGTTAACAGATAGATCACTTACCTGCAATATGCAAATTCTCTTCTCTCTTTGTTGATCCAAGCTCCAAAATATTCAGATCTTCAGCTGCAAAACCCTCTCAAGCAAGTGGAAACAAGCAAACAGCATATGTGTATCCAAACATATAATTGATGTAAGCTAACAGTTAAGGAAGAAAGCTCTAAATATTATTAACACAATAACATTTATGGAAAGAGATTTGCATTAATGTAATCAAGGATATACATAGAGTTACAATGAGAAGGAACATCACAACCTAGCCTTAACATTGCAATCTTCCATCCAACAATCCAAGCCAAAGCCTCCAAAGCAAGATAGTAAGCCACCTAGAAATTCCAATAGCATAAGAGTACCATAGTCCTTCCTCCCTTGCAAATGGAGAGAGGGTTTAATTTATAAGGCTAAAGGGATATAGTAGGTTGAGGATTAGGAGGAGGAATTAAAGGGATCTTCCCTATAGGTTAGGAATCAAATGCCACCTCACCTAAATGATAGGGATAGATATCCACCTCATCCACCTTTGAGAAGGGTCTCGAAGCTCTGTATTTTTCTCTTGAAATAGCACTGACGCACCTTCCATGAAGGGAAAAAGCACCATCGGTGCACCTAGCAGTGGAAGATAGAACATCGGCAGTGGCGCACCTAGCATGAAGGACAAAATCACTGACCTTCCTAGAGAGGGAAAAAAGGTAGAAAAAAACCTCAGCATAAATCCAGTTTAGCAGAGAGAAATTTGGGGATTAGGCAAAGTGTTAACACATGGTTCAACAGGATGAGATTTTGATGTAACAGAATGCCCCCCAAAGCATGAAGTTAGAGGAATGCGATAGGTGAATGCTTTGTAAAGTGAAGAAATCTAAGGCAAGGATGTTGGATGGAAGCTGTTGTAGTACCACTGACTCAAATCTCATATAATTCATAACATGGCTACCAACAAATACAATGAAAATCCATGGAAGTAGAGACTGACTGAACACAATCATGGCTACTAGACACAAACGTAGATCCATGATGAGATGATAACACAACCATGACCAATACAAAGTGGATCTGTGTAATATGACTCAAAACAAACTCCATCGCAACCTGGGCGAAGATATCTAATAACCTAGGGTCTTCAAGCCAAACCCGCAACGATACAAATCTAACCATTAGATTACAAGGTATTGACATCGAACATGCTAGAAACCATTTGATTACCAGTCAATGATGTAAACTATTAACAAGTGCGAGGTAATTCACCATTGATGTCAATGATCCTCGAGGTATCATAGTACATACCATCGAATGTGAATAAAGGACTTGGCGTCAAACACTCGATGAGATATTTCAATCAAGAGCCAAATATGTAAACTCATGTTGAAAGTGAGGTAACCTGCCATTAGGGCATGAAGGCCCAAGGTACTTGTCTTATTTTCTAATTCTAAATCCTAGATAAGGAGTTGAAGTCGACAGGAATAGACTCGTCGAAGGAGGGCCATGATGAATCCCCCATCATCGACGTGAAACATAATCAAAGATGTTATAGAGTAAACTGAACAGCAGAGTGATGTATGAGATTGACTCAGGGATGACCAACATGATAGAAGGTATACTAACTGCAGACAATGAATAGATGACCAAACTTCTCTTGAACATGGGCATGGCATGACTTTGGATTAATGACTCGAGAATGATACCAATCCCCCAATGCAACTGACGGTGAGAGTATTCTTGGACAACTCAAAGGAGTAATAAGACTCTAGGAATTAGCAAGACTCAAAGACAAACGGTTTACCCAAGTACTTAATGCATATGAAAATGAGTTCCATGTTTAAGAGTGACTATGTACTGCCATAACAAAATACAAACTCTTTCCTTAATTTCCCCATCATGATTGATGAGTACCTCTTTGCTTTTTAACGAGATGGAAAATGGTAACAAACGCTCGATATAGCTCGTCCTTCAGACGATTCCAATATCATATGTTTTACGAACTTGAGAAAGGATGGGTTCATTCCCAAAAAAGGGTCCTTCATCGTTTGATTTTATGAGTCTGACGAAAGTAAAATCATTTGTCATTTCATGTTTAGAGAGTCTGAAATGACTAAGAAGACTCCAAAAGGTCCTTTTTTGTAAATAGGCCTAGTCGATCCAAAAAAGAGATAACCTACCACTGACTAGTCGACCATTCTAATACTTTTACAAGCGTCAACGTAACAAGTTCGCTTGGAAATATTTTTGTGTTTTTAAGGAGACTGAAAAGAGCTGAAATATAACTCCGGAACGAGTTCTTTTTTCATAATCCAATTTTAACGAGTCTGAAAAATAGTAAAACTATACTTGATACCTCTTCACTAAGTTTTAACGAGCATGACAAAGGTATAAAAGGCACTCATAACATTTTTCATGTTTGAATCCAGAGCACGAAAAAGTGATAAAGTAAGATCAAACCAGTTTTCATGTTTTAACCAAGGCACACAAAATGAAAAGTAAGGTGACCATTCTAATACTTTTACAAGTGTCAACGTAACAAGTTTGCTTGGAAATATTTTTGTTTTTTTAAGGAGACTGAAAAGAGCTGAAATATAACTCCGTAACGAGTTCTTTTTTCATAATCCAATTTTAACGAGTCTGAAAAATAGTAAAACTATACTCGATACCTCTTCACTAATTTTTAACGAGCATGACAAAGGTATAAAAGGCACTCAGAACCTTTTTCATGTTTGAATCCAGAGCACGAAAAAGTGATAAAGTAAGATCAAACCAGTTTTCATGTTTTAACCAAAGCACAAAAAATTAAAAGTAAGCTCAACACCATCTTACTGTTTTTAATGAGCTCAAAGATCAGTTAAAAGAATGCTCAGGGTATCTGCTTCATTTTTTAATGTGCTTGGAACAAAATAAGAACTATGCTCAAAGGGTCGTTTCATGGTTTAACGAGCTCAAAACTAAAAGAAAGTATGCTCAAAATGGCTCCCATTGATGGGTGATTTCCCAACATGATGTCCAATGGTTAGTACTTTCCCCCAGTATAACTGTCAAGTAACTTAATTCCAACAAAGCTTCGTTTTGTCTATTTTACAAGCAGATGAAAAGAAGGCTCAAAATTTGAGTCTTGACACAATGGAAGAATCTGTTTCATTTTTTAGTGAGCTTGACACAAAAAAGGAACTCTGATCAAGGTTAGTTTTATTTTTTAACGAGCTTGAAACCAAGAATAAACAATGCTCATGGTGGCCTGTTTCATTTTTACACAAGCTTGAAA
Source organism: Pseudotsuga menziesii (assembly GCA_001517045.1). Lineage (NCBI taxonomy): Eukaryota > Viridiplantae > Streptophyta > Pinopsida > Pinales > Pinaceae > Pseudotsuga > Pseudotsuga menziesii. Next base: position 462,797 of record LPNX011136959.1, on the reverse strand, counting down.
CAGAATTGGAACTATGCTTGTGGGAACCTATTTCATTTTTACACAAGCTTGAAATAGAAAGTAACTATGCTTGAGGAAACTTGTTTCATTTTTACACAAGCTTGAAATAGAAAGTAACTATTCTTGAGGACTTCCATTTCATTTTTTAATGAGCTTGACACAGAAAGGGAACTATGCTCATAGGAATCTATTTCATTTTTTAACGAGCTTGACATAGAATGGGAACTATGCTCACAAGAATCTGATTCATTTTTTAACGAGCTTGACATAGAATGGGAACTATGCTCACAGTCATCTATTTCATTTTTTAACGAGCTTGACATAGAATGGGAACTATGCTCACAACTATCTATTTCATTTTTTAATGAGCTTGACACAGAATGGGAACTATGCTCACAGCTATCTATTTCATTTTTTAATGAGCTTGACATAGAATGGGAACTATGCTCACCATGTTTGTTTCATTTTTTAACGAGATTGACACAGAAAAAGAACTATGCTCATAGGCAGTTCTAAGCCAACATGATGTTCAGAGGTTGGTGGGTTGCCCCCTTACATAAGAAGCTAGCAACTTAACTCCAGTATGATGTCCAAAGGCTGGAGCCATGCCCCCCATTTTACTTATCATGGGAAGAAGCTAACTAGAAGGGGAAGGAACCACAAGAACATGTGGGACATTCAAGGAAGTCTGATGACTAGGAGTCATACGATGATCAGGTTTAACAAAGGAAATCTGATCAACTATCACAATCTTCCCATTGTGGGGAAAATACATCACTCGAAAGAGTCTGGAAACTACATATTTCATGGCGTAAACATAATCACGCCCAAGGAGAAGATTAAAATCTAAGGGACCTTGGACTACCATAACATCAATACAGACAATTTTTCCTTCCAAAGTAATAAGCAACTAAGGAAGGATCCCTAAAGGCGTTGTGGGTATTCGATTAAAAACCAGTATCTTATTGGTGGCTAGCACAAGCAGAGGATAACCTATGGATTTCCAAGCAATAGAGGATAGAATGCTAATAGAATCCCCTTCGTCAACGATAGTGCAGAGTATACTCTTAGAAGTAACTCGCATAGCTATCTGGAAAGGAACACTCGAATGAAGACGAGATTCTGTTAGGTTACTTGAGTCAAAGGAAATAACCTCACTAATTGGAGAGGGTTCTATCAAAAGAGACAAAACTTCCTCCTGCATAGAACAATCAGAACTAACTATGAAAAATTTAGCAGGATGGTTTTCACTCTCGATTAGAAGAGAGGGACAAGACAAAGACTGTGTCGAAGGGACTACTTCAGTCTCAACACTCTCTAACGAAAGAGTGGGATCGGCTGGAGGTAACATCAACTCAACCACTTTAACTTCACTCTCCAAAGGAAGAGTGGGATCAACCAAGAATGGACTTGGATCGACCGTTTCAACTGCACTCTTCAACATAAGATTTTGAAGAGTGGGATCGACCAAGGATGGACTTGGATTGACCACTTGATCAACCAATGGAGTGTTAAGGAACAACTTAAGATAACCAGTTGGAAGTTGTTGCTGAGGAACATAAAGATCTTCCAACAACTTTGAAGCTTCATTCATGCGAAGACAAAGGTAAGTGCGGTGCATGTCCTTACATATCAAGCAAGGATACCTAACCTTTCCTTGTTGACTCTTAACCAAAGAATCACTGGTTGATAGGGAATCATCATCATCATGATCAGAGACTAACGACACAGGATGTTTAAACCACACTTCTGACGCAAGGGAAAGACCAGGACAGTCCTTGAGAAGGTGATCACCATTGCAAAGTATATAAGGGAACTTAGCTTTACATAGGCCAGAAACAGGTACATCAATACTCCCAGCATGATGATCAGTGGCTGGTGGGCTTCCAACATGAAGATCAGAGGTTGGAGTTGTGACCTTCTTCTTAGTGTTCTTCTTCTTAGACTTCCTTTTGGTCTTCTTCTTACCTGCCCGTTTACTAACATTAGAGTTTTCAACAGGTGAAGAGGAAGAAAGGGAATTCGATTCAATATTCGACAAAGAAGGAGAAGGATTAACATGAGGTTGATGCTCATGTAGTAAATACCAAGATCCAACACAAAGGGTGCATTTCGTATGACAAGATTGGAGAATAACCATACAGGTAATCCTATAGTCAATCCAGGAAGGTTCAAAGTGGCCATGAAGGGAGGACCAACATCTCCACAAGGGGGAGAAACAAAAGACATACCTTGAAAAGGGTTCTCTTGACTGGTGGTCCTGGGAGAGTCCCCCATAATTGAACTCTCTAAGAATCTCTAAAATACCACACAAGATCAAACACTACTCAAGTCTAGAAGCCACAAGCAAACTATGTGAATAGGAGTGGATCAAAAGTCAGGAATCTGACAGGATTATCAAGGCTTCACATTTCTATGATGCCAAGATGGCAAAAAGGTTAACTCAATTAGACAAGGAATCCTAGGAGGGTCTCCCGATATATGCAAGGTATGTGGGAAATCAAATCGGTAGTAGTGTTGTCTAATGCACAATTGTTCACAAGGGGCCTTCCGATATACAATCGAGTACATGAAGTACCTTTCTATATACCTCGAGGGTATGTGAAAGGTCATTTGATATACTAACAATACGTGGAAGAACTACGCGAGTCCCGAGTTGTAGTGCAGACAAATTAACGACAGCTGCTACATTTTATGACGCTCGAACACGTCACTAACTTACACACAATTACTAAATGATTTTAAACCTAAGCTAGCGTTAATTTTATCTTGAGCGGTTAAATGGATGCATGATGTGTAGACAGGAAATGTAAAAAGAATGCAAATCCTAGCTACATGATAATGCACATTTCTCTTTCAATGAAAACTACCTAAGGTGGGGAAAGAGTTTTCTGTTAAAACAAGACAGAAATCAGAGATCTAAGAAAACCAAGTTCTATTCAAAGGAAACTATGAAACTTTTAAAGATCAACATCAAATACAATTCTTGAAAATACCTGTCAATTCTTGAAGGTTGGCTTGTTTTTTTTTTATTTTAAATTTTGCTTCTCTTTTGATTGAGTTTTCTCTTCAAACAAACATGAATCTGAACAATAAAGAAAAGGATAATTCTTTCCTAGAGTGCACTAGCTCTATCTTTCTACAATAATAGTCTAAAAAGTGCAAATGAAATCAAAGATACTACACATCTTAACAATGCACAAAACAAAGTAGAGAAGCACTTTTATTTTTCAAATGCATGTATCAAAATGAAACTTGATATTTATATGAATATGAAAAGCACCCAAACAACTCCAAAACAATCAAGAATTGCTCCAAAACAACCAAAACTCAATGACTGAGGGGAGGAAGAGATAATGTTGGGTCTAGGGGGTGTACGACTAACATATGTAGCCTAAACACCACAATACATCAAACCAAAACCCTAAAAAGAAGGAAATAAAGAAAAAATCCAAGTTTCAAAGGGTCGACGCACATCCCTGTACTGCACTTGAGCGCCTATGAGGGGTAGGTGCACTTTCTCCACTGCAAAAAAGTGCCTATGAGGGGACCGGCGCACCCACAACACTGCAAAAGAGCGCCTATGAGGGGAAGGCACACCTACAACACAGTGTAAGAGCATTGACGACACACTTTATCTTAAGGAAAAGAGAGCCTATGAGCCAACACCAGACCCAGCTGCGCCAGTGGAGAAACAGAGACTAAAACCAGATTTCCTATAGGACAAGGGAAAAATGTCTAACACTCTTCAAAGAAAAAATATAAAGGAGGGAATGTCTCTAGAGGATGGAAAAAGGATTGAATAAAAAGATATGAAATCAAAACAAAATCAAATCAAATCTATGTAAGCCCCCATCGGAGTCGCCAAATTTGTTATCGAATAAATCTACTCAATCATAATCAAGCCAAATCTCCCTAGTCCAAGTGGATCTAGAACAAATCAAATACATAATACAATCTACTTTCCTATATCAAATAGAAATGCAAGTAAACAGATAGATCGCTTACCTGCAATATGCAAATCCTCTTCTCTCTTTGTTGATCCAAGCTCCAGAATCTTCAGATATTCAACTGCAAAACCCTGTCAAGCAAGTGGAAACAGGGAAACCACATATGTGTATCCAATCATATTATTGATCTAAGCTAACAACTAAGGAAGAAAGCTCTAAATAATATTAACACAATAGCATTTATGGAAAGAGATTTGTATTAATGTAATTAAGGAGATACATAGAATTACAATGAGAAGCAACATCACAACCTAGCCTTAACACTGCAATATTCCATCCAACAATCCAATCCAAAGCCTCCAAAGCAAGATAGTAAGCCACCTAGAAATTCCACTAGCATAAGAGTACAATAGTCCTTCCTCCCTTGCAAATGGAGAGAGGGTTTAATTTATAAGGCTAAAGGTATAGAGTAGGTTGAGGATTAGGAGGAGGAATCAAAGGGGTCTTCCCTATAGGTTAGGAACCGAATGCCACCTCACCTAAATGATAGGGATAGACATCCACCTAATCCACCTTTGAGAAGGGTCTTGAAGCTCCATTTTTTTCCCTCAAAACAGCATCGGCGCACCTTCCATGAAGGGAAAAAGCACCGTCGGTGCACCTAGCAGTGGGAGACGGAGTGCTGGCAACGATGCACCTAGCATGAAGGGAAAAAGTGCCTTCGGCGCACCTAGCATGAAGGAAAAAAGCGTTGACCTTCCTAGAGAGGGAAAAAAGGCAGAAAAAAACCTCAACATAAATCTAGTTTAGCAAAGAGAAATTTGGGGATTAGGCAAAGGGTTAACACATGGTTCAACAGGACGAGATTTCAGTGTAAAAAATGGAAATCTGACAAAGACAAAGGAAACCTTGGGAAAGAGCACTAATGTCTTTCTCAAGGACAAAGGGATGCAGACTCAAGCATACAAGAATGCGGAATTTTTTTGCTATAATCTCTTTACTCTCCAAAATTCTCCTCCTCCAATGCTTCACAATATCTCAATATATAGACCCTCAATAGGAAGTGAAGGGTCGAATCGAAGCATTTCCCAACATATGGAAGGAAATGGATCGTCATTCATTACTTGATCAGGAAAATCCATATATTTTTTTATTTTTGAGCATAAAACCTGATGTATGTGGGTAAAAGTGGTGCAAGTTGCATATACATGAGTTGTAGACTTGTGACCTGCATGTATATTCAAAAAATAGTTTTGTACAGGGTTAAACTGGAGCATCAGAACTATGGTGAGTAAATGGGGTATAGAGAGTCTACATAGGGGCAGGGAACATCAAAGCATGATGTATCAAGTGTGGAAAATCATGCTATAATAGATAGGTTTGGTTCATACAATTGACTCTGGTACACATAGCATATATATATTCTCTCTCACTACTCACAATCTTCATCGAGTTCCTCTACTCATATCCAATCTCTAGGAGTGCATGTTCAGTCTAACATTACACACACCTTCCTATGCGTACCTCCCAATATTTTTCCCCTCACTTCTTTTTCCTCCAAGATCACTTACATCACCCTACATGGAAACTATTCCCCATGCAACAATGTGTCCATTGACACCATTAATTTCCCCACCTATTCCTCCACTAACCTTTCCCTTGAACATACTTATCAAAATAAATAAAGCTAAAGGGTAAACAGGGTTTAGCACAAAATTAAGAAAGGATTACACCAAATAAAACATTAGAGGGTAAACAGGGTTATGACTTAGCCCCCTTCTAGGCTACAACCTCCCCCCCTCACTTTCCCTTCATGAATTTACCAATCCCCCTTCTCTTCAACATGTGTCAATAGTGAATCCATTATTATAATTTTATATTAATAAGGTTAAATTTTACATTTGTCCTACCACATGGGAAATACATATCAAAATTACATGGTACAAACAAGGGTCTTATTTGGGAACATTACATTCCCCTCCCCCTTAAGAGAAACATCGTCCTCAATGTTACATTTTTTAAAGCTCAAGAACAAAAATATTTCAGACTTATTACAAAATATATTCATTCAAAACAAGACCGAGATACTCTTTCCACGTCCAATATTTTATTTAAAACTAGATCATGGCTCTATGGTTTTAGAGGGTCCATTGGGCCTTTTCCCATCCTATGGCCCTATTGTTGACAATATTTGTCGTTCTGTTTGATGTGCAAGTTGGTCGTCCTTGGATTTTCCAGTTTAGATCTACCTTCAACTTCTTTCTTGGTTGCTTGATGCCCTGCTTGTTGATTACATCAAGTTGTACACAGTCAAGGTACTTTTCAACCTACATCTCCCACTATAGAAGATTATGGATTGTATAATATTACCTCTTGATTCTTTCTTTTAATTGGGAAATATCTGACATAATTTTCTCCTCCACAATTCCAACATCTCAATTGGAAAGGAGGTCTCTGACTCACTGGATCTACCACATTTGCATCAAAATTTACAATTGGATGCCTGGAATAAGGAAGTTGATCCTTCTTATCATATAGACATCTCCTTCACATCATTATTTTCTTTCATCCTGTCACTCACTGACTTATGCACTTCATGTTTTGTTTTACTTTGTTCAAATAGGAACTTGGACTTTAGAACACATTATTTTAATGTCCGGGGTTCATCATATGTAATTCTATATTTGTAATATACTAGGATCCCATTGAGGAAACATTGAACTTTAATTTTCTCATCTCGGATGAAATTGAGATAGCCAAGAAGATCCATGAAATGTTTTTCATACTCTTACCTGGTTTTATTACCTAAGTTGAGTTCAAATAACTCTTGCATTGCTTTGTCATAATAATGTTGGAATAAATACTCTTGCTTGAATAGCCTCTAAAATTTTCTCCATGAGATTTGTCTTTCATCCAAGCTTTCTACTTTCTTCAACTGCTCCCACCAACGATATTATCTTCCCTAAAGATTAAATATTGTAATACAGGATTCCTAATTATCTGAGTAATCATCCAAACTCAATTACTTTTTCATTTTCATTTTCCACATATCAGCTACTTCACCAGACTTCTGACCATGAAAGGTGGGTAGGGTGAGCTTTCTAAGCTCACCCTACAAAACCTTTACTTAACTTCTTATATTTTGATGTCTTAAGTAATAATGGTCATGTTATTTATTTTTAAGTCTCTTATTTCCATGACATTCATCTCCAGAATGGTGTCGGGAGTATGCCATCCCTTCACTCACATCCTTGTTTTGAAACACTAGTATCTATCAAATATCTCACTAACCAAATGTTCTTGTTCTTGTTTTACCACTATAGGAGATTCTTCTTACGCCTTTTCATGCAACTACATTAAGTTCTGCATCAACTACTAGCTAATTTGATTCTATTTCTCCATATACTGTAGAATTATTCCATTACCATCTTGAACATTTTTCAATGTTTGGAAAAATCCTTGGGTTCCATCGTAGACCAATGGCCATTTGATTATGTCCTATGTTCACCCAATCCCACTTCTTCACTGAAGCAAGAAACCTTAGGTCTTTCAACCATCTTTTAGTTCTGCATGCCCACCATAGAGACAACTGGAAACTACATGACTTTGAAAATGGTGTTATAAGTAACCACCTAACTCTCTAGAAACATCAATAATAATAATAATAAATTCAATCAATACAAGGTATCCCACATAAACATGAGTAACATACTTCCATTAAATATTTAACTATGTAATTCAATTCTCATTACAGGGAATGAGAAATCCACATCCAAATCCCAAACTACATGAACGTTAAGCTCAGTTTAAGTAAACCATTTTTAATAAATCCAGAGCAATCATAGTTTAGCAGAGCATTTTATACAATAACACGACATTAAAACATGCCAAAACATTACCCATAGGAAAATGTTTGAAACCTCCGCTCTGATACCAGAATGTAATCCACCCCCTACGCTACACAACCACACAAACACCATCGGCGACCAAAACACTCATGAAGCAACATATAGGATACAAAATTTCTTTAACAATTAATCAAAACAAGCTAAGCAATCAAGCACAAGCCAAAATGGGCTCAAGTATAGAAGTGTAGAATCAAATCAACTTAACAATCTTAACTAAAACTTAAACACAGATCAAAACTCATTGATACAACAATAAACAATGTTAAATAACTTCTAAAACAAAATAAACATCCCAAATTAACGACAACAAACTAATTCGACGGCCTGATTCTACCTTTGATCATGACCTGTAGATCCCGACCTCACTGTACCGATTCCAACTCTCCCATGCTAATCTCGACATCAAAAGTCGACACTCCAAGACAAAAGAGAAAACAATAATATTCCTCGACTTTTGACTTCCAACTTCGGTAATCGAAATTCATCACACCCAACAAGAAAAAATTCCTCCATCCTAACTTCTGACTTCCAATGTCGGCAGTTGCAATTTGGAAATGATATACAAAATATTCAAAAGGAATCTCTTGACTTTTGATTCCTGATGTCAACGCATCGAAAGTTGGAATATGGCACAAACTTGACAAATATGACAAAAAACAACCCCAACTTTTGATTTTTTATGTTTGCATGTCAAAATTCAGGAGGTTTCTACACCACAATCAACGGTCATGATCGCATCAAAAAAGTGATCAATGGTCACGATCAATTCGATCTTCCAAAGAAAACACTTAGCCATTTTTCAACAAAACAACTAAGGCAAGAAAAAAAAGGACTTAACGAGATTTCTGCCACAATTTGGATTTGAATCCTTGCTCATAAACATGTGTCATGTTGCCCCTATTGACACAAAAACATAAGGAAACGAAAGGAGCTTCAAGGTAAAATCCCGTCGCAGCTTGAACAACCGAACCCATGTCATTAAAGGCTAACTCCATGGGTTTTACACTCTCCCAACCAGTAAACAAGCTTCATACAAAACAATGGATTCACTTACAGGTATGAAATCAACCAAAGAAATTTTAACAAGGCTTAACGAACTTATTATTCATTCTCTTTATTCCATACAAAATAGTTATTAATATCATTTATACATCAATATTCCTAATGAAATAAGGAATGAACCAAGGGATTTACTTGTTCTTTACTCAATTTAACCTCTGGAATTGGAACATTTTACACAAAGGATTTCTCTAAAAATTTTCAACATTTGACTCCAAACAAAGTACAAGCTAATAGGAATGAACAAGAAGATAAGAAACAACCCTTAGAAATCCTTAGCAATACCTACAACAGTTTGGAAATATCCTTTAGGGCATAACTAGCAATCATTCCATTAACTCATAAGCAGGTATTTCCAAACTGAGTACTTCAAGACTATGCAAATATTAACCAAGACTTAAACATTTTTCCCCTTTACCATTTAGCTTAGTAAAACAAGGTAAGCAATGGCATACTTCAGCCATCAAACCCAAAAATGACAAAGCTTAAAACAACAACAAATCACAAACAGAGCATTACTCAAATGTTAACACAACGCCTCATAAACATAGGTCTATCATCATTCTGGAATGAACAGTCATATTTAAAAATTGATTATCATTCTAACTCCAATTCCTTAGTAGAATTCATTAACCATCCATTGTAATACCTTCAATAATTTACTCATAACAGAGAAAAAATAACAAAGTAAAAGGGAAAATTGTATCCCTCAAAGGTTTAGAAGCCCTCCAGAAGACATAAGGTGCCTTGTTTCCTTTAAACCAAATAATAGGACTTCACTAACAAAATTAATATTGCAACCATCTAATCCATTTAACAAGGCCTCAACGAGCAAACAACTCATAAGCAGAGCATTTAACAGCCTTAAAACAAATCATAACTTATTCCAAGACTTCAACAGTCTTTCAAGATGGAAAGCATCTAAGTACCGAAAATGAAACATAGTAAAACTTAAACGCATGCATTCATTTATCATTATTTCTTCTTTCTAAAACATTCAACATACTAACATGAATACATGGATTACATTTTACATTCACACTTGAATAATTTATTAATTTCTATTAATCCATGAACAAGTATCTCAATTTTTTCTCAATGAGCAACTGGATTCGTTGCTGCCACGCTCCACCCAACCATAGGTCTCTTCCCAAACTATATTATTTCATCTCCCAGAGACCACCCCTAAGCTAGGACTTGTAAATTCACTAGAGGACTTCTCCCTTTTCCCGATTAACTTTCCAACTTGGGAAATGAAATGGGCTACAATTCCAAACACAAGAATCTAGAAAGTATTCCAACTCAGGAAATCACATTCTACCATTCCCAACATAGGGAACCATAATCAATTTCCAACCCAAGAAATATAATTCTTTTACACCTCCCAAACACATTGATTTATAGTTCATTTTCAACTCAGGAAAATTCAATTGGCCACATTCCAAAAACATAGGGGTCTAAACAAGTCTGCATTCATCCAGGTAGCTAGATATGGCCAATTCCATGCCAAATCACACTTTTTCCCAATTTGGTCTCCTTCCAATGAACCATAGTGAAACTCGTCACTATTTACTCAAGACCTAGGAACTCAACCAAAGCGGTTCATGCGTAATTTTCCATTTAATCAACCACAACACAATAGCCAACCAAGGCCAGTAAAATAAGCATGAAATATAGGTTCACTTCATAAAATTAACTTTGGTACACATAACATGCAACTCTTCTCTCTCACTATGCACTCTCTTCACCAAGTTCCTCTGCACATATCCAACTGTTGTGAGTGTGTATTTAATCAAACGTTACACACACCTTCCTCTGCATGCCTCCCAAGCTTTTCCCCTCGCTTCCTTTTCCTCCAGGCTCGCTTCCATCACCTTGCATGGACATTATTCCCCATGCTACAACATGTCCATTAGCACCATTAATTTCCCCACCTAATCCTCCACTAACCTTTCCCTTAACATACTTAGCAAAATAAACAAAGCTAAAGGGTAAACAGGGTTTAGCAAAAAATTAACAAAGGATTAGGGTAAATAAAATATTAGAGGAACTCTTCTAAGATTATAGGGTTAATAGGGTTATGACTTAGCCCCCTTCTTGGCTATGCAACCTCCTCCCTCACTTTCCATTGGTGAATTTACTAGTCCCCTTTCTCTTTAGTGTTTGCTACCATTGACACAAGTATTATAATTTTATATTAATAAGGTTAAATTTTACATTTGTCCTGCCAAATGGGAAATACATATCAAAATTACATGATACCAAGGGGTCTAGAATCTGGGAACATTACAAAAGGGTTCATAAGAATTGAAGTGGAACATTTTGTTTATTTCAAGAAAGAAGGTAATAACTTCATTATTATTGCCTTATATGTTGATATTATTTTGATTAGTCATTGCAAGAAGCTAATCAAGGAGACTAAGTCCCAATTATCATATGGGTTTGACATGAAGGACTTATGTGAGTTGCACTATTGTTTGGAATTAAGGTGAAGAGAGATCAATAAAATAGGAAGTTGTATATAAATGAAAGGAAGTATATGGAAAATATACTAGATATATTTAGGATAGATTAATTTAAACTAACTTGCACTCCATATCAGGTGGGGGTGAATTTGTCAACTAGGGAATCAATTTAGGAGAAGATTTTCATTTTTGTTTTGCTTTGTTCTAAATCTAAATCATTTAAACTAGGGAATCAATATTTCTCCTCATTGATTGAGTTTTTAGGTTAACAACCTTTTTAAGGTTTGTATTTTATGAGATTGGTTTAAATTTAGAAGTTATAAATTGGATTATGGGGTGTGTAACTTCTTAATTTTGTTGTCTTGATCAATGGGACTCTTACAAAGTTTTTCAAGAGTTATAAAGGTCTCACATATGGTTAATCTTTATCACATTTTCTTTTCTTGCTTGTAATATAAGGTTTAAGCACAGTTATATACAAAGTCAAAATACCTTCATTGCATTTATGTTTCTCTTTTGTAATGGCCATGTTGAGGTTTGGAGAGCTTATCATGTTTTAATTAAGGTATTTTATGAGGCATCTTGAATGGATATTAGTTTGTCAAAAGTCCAATTTCTTATTGAATGGGATAGATGAAGGGGTTTTGCACTAGATTAAAGCTGTATTCCTTTCAAAATAGATTCTGGATTTACATATTTTGGATAGTTTCTTAAACAAAATTGTGAATTGAAGAAAGATTGTATTTGACTTTTAAAGAATGTAGAAAAGAGGACTAAAAATGGGTGGTAGAGATGGATTTTCTTTGGAAGCAAATTAATAGTTGCTAATTAAATATGTTCTAGAAAATATTCATGTGTATTGACTATCTTTCTCTTCTACATTTTCTCTTTAAACTTTAAAACAATAATATTTTTAATATTATTAGTATTTTGCAAAATGATATTTTTATCCCTGAATTTGATAAATACTTTTGTCCATTCAAAATTACATAAATAATATAATGACAATAAAATATTATTATTAAATAATTTTTTTAGGCATTATTATTATTCAATAAATCAATTACTGTTATTAAATTAAATTAGATTTACTAATTTTATTAAATAAAACTTAGAAATTATATTATTATCATTAATGATAATGATTAATAAATTGCATCCATAACATTAAAAATAATAATAATGTAAAAATTATTAATTGTTTATCGATTCACAGAATTTGTCGGTTATGCGCGAGCAGCATTTGAAAGAAAAAGACATGACTGAAATAATATTAATATGAATGTTAAAATATTGCACGATGCGATACAAAAGCCTGACGATTGGACTACTGGAGAAGAAAGATGAAATGAAATCCATAATTATTCAGACACCTTTATTTATTATATATTTGTGGAAGGTCTCTGTTAAGGCCATTGACATACTTGGAAAGCACACCAAAAGATTAAAATATAGAACGGTCTGGATCACGTCATCAACTACAACTTGTATAAAAGCCTTAATACGTACAAATGGAAAACTTGAATGCCCTTCCCATTTCTACAGAAAAACCAGAGATTCAACGCGACTATTGGCCTTGGCTTTTCAATTTATTTACCAGATTGGACTGAAGTCATAACGTCCGCAACTATTGACCTTTGCTTTCCAATTTATTTACCAGATTGGACTGAATTCATAACGTCCGCAACTATTGGCCTTTGCTTTTCAAATTATTTACCAGATTGGAGTGAATTCATAACGTCTGTTACCTATAAATGTACATCATATCTTGAATGGCAGGGCACCGTCCATGGAAAGTGCCTCGACTCTTGCGATCATTAATGGAAATTTGTCTGGACTTTTTTCTGTTTTCACTTTCAACTGCGTTCTTGTACCTGAGTAGACCCCCCCCCAAAAAAAATTCGTCCATGTAATAAGAGGAATATAAAATAAAATCACTTACAATCCTGCATGCATCCATCCAAGTAAGTACCAGGTTCTCTGGATCGTCATTAACATATTATTGATAACAACTGAACATGATTTGGACAAAACTGATAGAATTGTTCAGAACACACAATACGTAAAGAAAAACCCTTCAAATCAAAATCCTATATATCATATTAGAACTCATCATGCCGAACGATCTTGCTGATCGCATGGCAGCTGAACATGATCTAATGATCAATATCTCTCTATACATTTATGTAGAAGACAAGCTATCGCAAAGAGGAAAAACTAAAGGGTTTCCTGTTTCCTGCACAACAGCGCCTGCAAGGCGTCGAATGATGCAGAATTGGCTATTTCATTGATGGGATATGCAGGATTTTCTGTACAATAATGTCATTGTTTCTCTACCCATCCTGGAAAAACATATATGTCCTACTCCATACAATTTACAACATGTACTTGCTATCACCATTACACGGATCGGTAATAGGTTAGAATTCAGTTTAGCAATATACATAGGGTTGTGTTCTGACACATGTGCATGATACTGGCCTATAATATGATACCTCGGGCCCCTTCAAACTGATTGGGCGACATGACTAAGAGGAATATTCAGAATCATGATGAATGGCTCCAGAGACATGGCTCAGCTCCGTCATCGCCATTATCTCCACTGCTGTCTTGTTGCAGTCGGGGAGGGCTAAGCATCATACCTTCGGCCATGGCTGTGAGTATATTGGGCATGTCAAATATCATATCCTCGTCTATGAATGCCGATTCACTCTGTGGAAGCTGCTGATCCGTACTAGACGACTCGGCCATGATTGGTGACGTTATATTTGCAACGGCCATTGAAGGACCTGGATCGCCTGCAGACGTTTGGGCCGGAAAGGAGGAACTTGTACTAGCACTAGCACTAGCATGAGCTTCTTCTGTAAAAGCAGCTGCTGCAGCAGATGCGGCGGCCTGGATGTCTCTTGGAGACGAGGACAAGGGCATTGGCAGCGAAGAAATGGAATCGGGGAAGTTCAAGTAAGCAGAGTGTCCCTTAAGGGCAAAAGCTGCTACGTCGTAGGCACGGGCGGCCATTTCAGGAGTGGGGAATGTTCCGAGCCAAATGCGAGACTTCTTCTTCGGCTCTCGAATCTCAGAAACCCATTTTCCCCAATTCCGCCTCCTAACGCCCCTGTAAGTGGGGCGTCTTGCGGTCTCATGGACTCCTCCGCGCCCTCCTCCTCCGCCTCCCCATCTCCTACCGCGCGGCGCCGGCCCTTCTGGCCCTGAGCTTACCGGCTGCTGCAATGTTTGCTCTTCTTCCTCGGATTGCGGCCTGGTGAGCTGATCGCTCGAATTTTCTTCTTTAGTCAGGTATTGAGTCGATTGAGAATGATCATCCGAAGCCGACGTAGAGCCTCCTTCCTCCTCAACTTCAACTTCAATATCCTCGGTGGCTTTTCCTTGCAAAGGAACGCCACCGGAGGGGGAAACAGAGCCAGAACGTCCCTCTCCCTCGTTGCCGGGATTTTCTTCGCTAGAATCTCCACAAGCAATCTCGCAATCAAACAGAAGCGGAGACCCACATGAGTCGCGCCAATCCCCGCCTAAAAGCCCCGGCTTGGAGCTGAGCCTGTGCTCAACGCATGGAAATGCGTCTCCCAATCCCACCGGGGAATCGTAAGTTGGGGGAGACGGAAAAGGAGAAATTAGCACAGAGCCCGTCGGTGTGCATACTGGAGCTGCAGCAGGAGCAGGAATACGGTACTGAGTGCGAACAAATGAAGAAGAATTATCATGAGTAGAGCTAAAGTGGACCATGACTCCGATTCGCCAAAAAGAAAAGTCTATGTATCGTGGGGGAATGTCTTTTTACCGTTGAAGTAAGCAACGGTTTCGCGATGGCGTATTTATTTAAAGTGGTGGGTGGGTGTGGGTGTTTGAGGATCTGAGTATGAGTGGGAGATTTTAGAACCGCGAATTCGCGGATAACGCAAGTCCGGTTGGCAAAACACGGTTACGCGCATTTTCTCCAGCTGTTTAGCAGTTTGCGTTTTTGATAGATATCTGTTTTCGAGTGCAATATCTACATTTAAGCAAATGTGGAAATCATTATCATTCCTCAGACGTTAACGTCTGTGCAATGCCACTAAGTATTAACTGTGCCTTTGCCTATGCCTGCCCTCAACCACATCCGATCTACTCGTTTTGAAAGCGGTGTTCTACCATCATCTGGTTGTCATTATTGATTGTCCTGCTAAGACACGGTGTGCTCGGTCCATTTTACCATCATATCTTTCAGAACAATTACCAAACCATGCTATCTTTCTACAGTGCATAGCGAGTGAAAGCCGTATTATTTTTTCTGCGCACATGATTAATTGAAAGAGAGTTTATTGTCGGCTTACTAATGGAAATATCTTGTACGAAGTAATTACGTCATCTAAGCACACCTTATTTTTCAATTTTACGGACTCTGGATATTGAATGGAATAATATATATCACAATATGCATAACCATATTAATTAATATTATATTATATTATTGTTCATGTACAAGGATATGTTTCATTATTTTGTTAATGTTAATATAGTTATGTTAATTAACCATATTTGAGTGGTCAAATTTTGTTAGCTTATTTGGTTAAAGAGTGGCTATCCCCAAGAAGAGACATTAAAAAATTTAACATTGAGACATTAAAAATCTAGTAATGTTAAAGGTTAATGTAACTCAGATAACCTCTTAACCAAAAATAAAAATGCACTGATCATTTCTTAACAAACAAACAAAAAATAAACATTATTTAAATTATTAATATGATTATAATTAATAATTAAAAATATCTCATTTACTTATAGACTAATTAAAAATATAAATATCATTAGTAATTAAAAAAATATAATTTCCATTTACAAATATAAAATTAATACAACAATCATTTTTCAAAATTACTACAACAAAACCATAGTTATTTACCTTGAGCAAAAGTGCTACCAACCAGCAAAACGGAGAGGCAAACAATATGTCAAAATCTTCCAGGGATATTCTCGTACCATTCGCTAAAGGGAAGACTGTATTCATCTGCTAACATAGAAGCGTAAGCAGTATTTAGATAGTTTGGAGGTTTATATACATATAGTAGGTGTAACACGATTACTACTCACAAACGATAACAGATAGGACACTTTTCCTAAACTAGTGGGACAAATTAAAACTACTTTTTCTAATATTACTATATTTCAAAATAAAAAGGATAGAAGCCTTTGTCTCTATTTTGGAGGGCCGTGGCTCTACTGCTCGTAATGGATCGGAATCTAAGGCCCCTCGTATTTAGGAATCATTGGGCCCTCAAATAGGACATCACATGCCTTCGAATAGTACATGCCTTCGAATAGTACATGCCACACATTTTTTACATACCCATAATCAAATACACATGTTTGTTAAAATTGGACCTTGTAAAAGCTTTTGATAGAGCAAACTGGACTTTCATCACGCTGCTGCTCATACAGATTGGTATTCCTCTTATAGGTGTAAATTGGATTATGGGATGTGTTACGGGCTCCTGTCTTGCTGTTTTGGTAAATGGGACTCCCTCTGATTTCTTTTCTGTATCCAGAGGGCTGCGACAAGGCTGTCCCCTATCCCCCCTCTTATTTATCTTGATTATGGAGGGACTCAGCCGCATCATCTCAGATGCGCAACATCTTGGGAAGATCATGGGGTTTCAGTATTCGCCCAACCTGTCTTTATCGCACCTGTTTTTTGTAGATGATGTTATTCTAATTGGGGCGGGCACCATTGATGAATGGAGGGCCTATAAAGAAGCACTGGATTTGTTCTGTGGGGTATCTGGGATGTCTGTTAGTCCTTTAAAGTCATCTTTTCTCTACCAGAATGTAGACTCTGGGTTCAGGGAGGAACTCGTTGTACTCTTTCCTTTTAAGATGGATCCTGTCACGGTGGGTTTTAAGTACTTGGGCTTCAATCTTAAACCGTTGGGATACCATACTTCTGATTGGAACTGGCTTGTCCATTTATTTGAAAGAAAGATTAAAAATTGGACTTACAGGTATCTATCTCTTGGCGGTAGAGTGGTCCTTATTAGAGCTGTACTTACTGGTTTGGCTGTTTATTGGTTTGCATTGGCTCGATGCCCCAAATCCATTCTTAATACTTTGCAAAAACTCATTTATAACTTTCTTTGGGGATCCTCTGTCGGACACAGTTTATCCCATCTGGTCAACTGGGAAACTCTTGCTCTTCCTATTGAATTTGGTGGCTGGGACATCAAGAACCTGGAATGGTTTGGTATCTCACTAAGACTCAAGAGCATGTGGCATCTTCTTATTGGTACTGGGACCTAGAGCAGAATCATTGCCCAGAAATACTTAAAGAACGGACCTCTGGATGTCTAGATTCGTAGCCGGTCCTTTAATATTGTTGGTACTTCTTATTTTTGGAATGGGTTTATCATAATTATTGAGTGGATTACCTGTCAGCTGGGATGGAAGGTGGGAAATGGATTAAAAATCAGAGTGGGCATTGATCCCATTGCTGGGCTCAACTCACAATATACCCTATCCGAGGAGCTTAGGGATTATCTCACTGACCTGGGTATCACTCATCTGGCACATGCACAAAATCTGGAAGGCTGTGGTTTGGATGGGACTGTATGGTACTCTGCCTCGGACCTGCTGTTGGGAGGAGTATGGGCTGAACAGTGGTCCTCTTATGTTACTGGACTATCACATGGGGGTATTAGGATTGGTCCTTCAGAGGACAGACTGTTATGGATGTATGATGAACAGAGGGGTATGGTGACAGCTAGGAAAGCCTATGATTTAATTGTCTCAAATCACAAAATTGTGCTGGAAATTAACAATATGATGAAGATTTGGTTCTTTAACATCCCCCTTAAGATCAAATGTTTTGTGTGGCTCTCATGCAATAAAAAAATAAATACTTGGGATACTTTAAGCAAGAAAGGATGGTATGGTCCTAATAGATGTTGTCTCTACAAAGAGGAGGCAGAATTGGTTGAACATCTTTTTGTCAGCTGTCGGTTTCTAAAGAAGGTATTTGGAGGCCTTAGCTGTATTCTAAATGTGCACTTGGACTGGAGTGCCCCTACTTTTCAGGAAAATTTAACCTGTTGGCTATCTCGGAAGGGGTATTTACAGTATATGCCTTTTTTCATCATTTGGAATATTTGGAAGGCTAGGAACAGTTTATGTTTTGAAGATCAGGAGCCCACTTTGAACAGACTGTTATATTTCATATATGATGATTTTTTGACCTTTAAGCCTCCTCTGATACATAAGCACAGAATTAGGAACATTGGGAAGTCTCCTACTTCGGTGTATCCTATGATCTTTTTTGATGGTGCGGCTACAAAAAATTTGGGGGGTGCGGGTTTCTGTCTCTGGCTGAATGAACATCACCTTCTTGCCTTCAAGCTCGAATGCAGCAGTTGTACCAACACTAGAGCTGAGCTCTTAGCACTTTGGGCATCACTATGGGTCGCAAAGGATATTGGGTTACCTTACCTACATATCTTTGGCGACTCCTCTGTGATTATAAAGTGGGCTAAAATGGAATCTACCTTGGATATGGTGAATCTTGAGGCCTGGTGCCTCAACACTAGGATTCTCATGTCCTCCTTCATGTGGGTGGATCTCAGTCATGTTTATAGGGAACATAACAGGAGGGCAGACATCTTATCAAAGGAGGGATTGCACTTGGCACCAAGACATCTCTTACTTACTGAATATTTTGGAAATGAGATTATTTGGGAAAGCTCATCACAGCTATTTTAGAATATGCTCATTCTATTACAGTTGATCTCACCAGATTCATTGAGATACTTTCAGGTTTTGTTGAGCAACTATTACTGATTACTAGAGACTCACCCCCTCCTTGGATCAGATTTCTGGGTTCCTGTTATTTTCTTTAGGAACATAGATGATTGTATTTTGATAGCCTTCCTATGAGAGGGTTCTCATTGTAGTGAACTCAAAGTTCTTTGAGTATGATATACTGTGGGTATTTATATGTATTTCATGTTGTATTTTTGCCTGGATAAGACTGTATTTGTTGTACTGTCCATGAGAGGACTGTTATCTCTATTGTTGTACTTGTGCAGTATATATGTCTGATTTTCTTGAAGATGTAAAAAGTTCCTTTGATTCATTGAATACCAAGGAATGCATTTTTTTTGACTGAAAAAAAAAATACACATGTTTGTTACATATGAGATGGTACAATGTAAATGTGCAGGGCCACTCGAATTATGAACTACATCTATATTTTATATTAAAGAATTAAACACATATATTTGTTAGAGATGATATGGTACTATAATATGGAATACTCAAGATGATATGGTACTGTAATATGGAATACTCAACATCATAGAAGGTTGTTTAGTGGACTCTCTACTTTCAGTTTCTATTAACACATATCTTTTGTGATTTTAGCAGTACACATTGCAGTTACTGGATGATGTTTTTAGTATATATTATTGCATGTAGAGACTAGTATGAATGAATGATAGCCCTTCTACATGCGAAAAAAGTATGAATGATAGCACGACATTTTTGTCTACTAGGAAAGATGGTTTTGAGATAAGCCTCTTATGTAAGACATTTGATGGTATGATCTGCCCATAAGCTATGAAGATACTCTGGCCACTTTTGTGTAAGCAGTTTCGTTATTAAGACATAGTTTTATTAATATAAAGTTGTCCTTTTTCGTATGAAAAAAATTACTCAACATACAATATGGCAATGCAATGTTAGTATACATGAGCAAATGATAAAGAATGTTATCACATTAATCGAAGAATATTTATATAATGATCGTATTCCGAGTATGAGGAATTAAAATAAGTGGTGGTGATGTTATCACACTGACATGGAAGTAATGTTGTGATATACATAAAGTATAGTGATCGAGGGAGGATATTATCACATTAAGGAAATTGTGGTTATGTCGATATAACATCAATCGACTCAATATCAATTAATTGATATTTATAAAACAAAATTATTATTGTTGACAATGAACTTTATGATACTTCTGGAACAAATGAAACAAATTTATTAGTGCTGGTAATGAAATCTAGGATACTTCTTGGACAAAGTGGGTTGTTAGCATAAGATGATATTATACGTTGTTAGTGACATGAGGATACAAGTGAAATGTTGCAATGTTAGTAACATGAAGATATCGGTGAAATGTTGCAATGTTAATAACATGGGATATAGTGATATGATGGGAAATGTTGTAATGTTTTTGGTTTCTTTGACACATTAACATGTTTTGCTTGTTAGTGTCTAAGACTTATTTCCTCTCAATGTTCCATTATTGATGAAGTTTATCATTGGGGAAGTTCACTAACTAGGACTAGAGTTAATGGAACTATCACTTTTAGGAGATGTCACTTCAAATGCTTAAAATAGAACCCATATAAGGTGCAGTAAGAATTAAATCTAGATTAATTGTGATGAACTTTCACTAATCTCATAATTGATGTACTAATAGACCAAAATACAATTGATAATGTTAATATAGAATAAAAGTAAGTATTATCAAAGTACTGAAAGAAGTTATCAAATGTACCTAAAGTATCTAAAAATTAACTTTCATATTAAAATTGTATCTTTTGTCAATAATATTGTATAAACCTCTTGAAAAATTATTATATATACACAATTTACCAAATACAAAATTTCAACCTTCAACACTATAAATGCTACAATAATAATTACAACCATCATTTACTATGACAAGGCTAATAAAAAAGTAAACCTCAACTACTTAAAACATCAACACCAATATGTTCAAAAGTAAACCTCAACTACTTAAAACATCAAGACCAACACCAATATGTTCAAAAGCAAACCTCAACTACTTAAAACATCAAGACCAATATGTTCAATGGGATATCTTTGGCTAAAAATACAAACGGCTATACAAGAAACTTGCAAGAATTATAAATTGCCAAAGTAGTCCAATACGTTATTAGGTTTCAGTGGGTGGATTATCACAAGGGTTGTAATATTATTATTGTTTTTTTCATGTTTTTAAGCTATTCAAATCATTTTCACATTTATTGTTTTGAATGTTTCTTATATCAATATCTTTTTAACATGGTGTTTGGTATGAAGTGTCTAAGTGGTTGGAGCATTTTCTTAAAGTTATTTTCATTATGATATAAATAATGTACAAAAAGATATAACTAGTTTTCATAATGATCTTAAATTTTAAAGAGAACATTATGTTTTAAAATGGTTAATCATTTTGAAATTAGATCTATAATTAAATATAAACATTTAATATATCTTTTGTTGTTGATTGTCTAAATATAAAAAACAATAATTTTTCTTTCTATCATAAAGCAAAAGAAAAATTGTGAGTAATCATTAGTACAACACTTTTGATAATCATTAATAGATTTTGTGTCCACTTTGATAAATGTTGGAGTGGGAATGGAAATAATAGGATTCTCTATGATTGGGCACTTGTTTCCTTATTGTTGATCATATCCAATAGTTTCAATGTTCCAGAGGAGCCTGATAACAGCCTCATACTTCTTGTCCAATTTATCCAAAGTTGTCTTTTGTTGCAGTACTATATTCTTTTTTTTGTATATGGAGGAATTAGTAATTGGGTTGGGCTCGTACTTGTGTGACATGGGGTTGATTTTGGTTTATTGACATTATAATCTCCAGGTGCACCCACATTGTCCCTACACAGATGCATAGGCTATTTGAGATTTGAACCCATGATGTCATAAGGAGTTCCTTAACGGTGCACCCTATTTCCAACTAATCTACACCTTGGGGGATGTTAAGCACCTTATTCTTCAACAAGCTAAACTATAATAGATTTTGTATTCCAATATAAGTCAAATTGTTTGAAGTAATTAGTGTCATTTCTACAAGGAAAACCAATATCATGGATCCAATTAATGACTTTATATTTCATGTGCTCGAAGGATTTGTCGCCCTAACTCTTTTCCCTCAATTTTTGCTCCATTTCATCCGCCTCAACTTTGATGTTAGCTTGTAATTGCATGTAACAGTGCATGGCTACTTCTTTGGCCTCCTTTTCCACTTTAGTGGGCTTGCAAGGTTCCATCTTGCAATTTTACATTGGCCTTGTTTGAAAAATTTGGAGGATTTGTTGTGACTCATTATGAATTTTTCCTTGTGGTTCCTGTCAATGATAGTTGAAAATGAAGGTTTTTCTTTCCCAAGATTACTTACCATAACTAGCTGGAAAAGGTGTGGAGTCTCCATCTCAATTCCTTTCTGGTCATTGGTTAGTCCAATAAAATTAGGAAGCCTAGATTGGAGTTCTTCAGTTGGAAAAACACTTTCACCTTCTCCTCATAAACCTTATAAATCATGGGTATGAAGGCCTCACAATATTCTAACTTTAAGCTCATGACTGGTACCCAATTATCCTCCCTTTGAAAACTATGACTAAGCATGGAAATCCTAATGTTTTTCAATCTTAAAGAAATGCTATAAGGTTCAGTGAAGCTCCATGAATGACCTAAGATAACCACAAGAACAACCAAGTAAACCACAATAAGGCATCTTTTAGCATTCCTTTCACACCAGGCTTGTTCTATAATTAATGTGAGGACTAGCTGATTATTGCGATCATTTTCTTTCCCAAGAAAATCCATCATCATCGACATCACCATATTGAATGCTTACTCATTTGAAGGATTGAAGGAGAAAAATCATACCACCCTTTACCTTCACTTACCTATTCCCACTCTCCATTAACATAACTAATGTTTGTCTCCCTTATTACTCCCTTACCTTTCCTTGATATTGATCCTATGCAATAGCTTCCATGTTCTAGAGGAGTTTGACAATAACCTCATACTTCTTGTCTAATTTCCCTAATTTCTCCATAATCGCCTTTTGTTACATATCTTATTCTTTTTTTTGGTATCTGGAGGAATCGGTAACTAGGTTGGGATCATACTTGTGAGACACATGATCGATTCCATACTGTTGCCACTATAACCTCTTGGTGCGCCAACACTTCCCCTATATAGGTGCATATGCTATTTGAGCTTTGAACCCACAATCACTAATTGGTCTACAACCTAGGGGCTATTAAGCACCTTATTCTTCAACAATCTCAGCTACAATAGATTTGGTATGCTAATAGAAGTAAATTTGTTTGAAGTAATTAGTGTCATTTATGCGAGGCAAACCGGTATCATGGATCCAATTTATGACTTTATATTTTATGTGCTCAAAGGATTTGTTGCCCTAACTCTTCTCCCTCACTTTTTTCTCCATTTCCTCTACCTTGACCTTGATGTTAGCATGTAACTACATGTACCAGTGCATGGCTACTTCTTTGGCCGCCTTTTCCACTCTCGCGAGCTTGTGAGGTTCCTTCTTATAATTTTGCACTGGATTTGTTCGACAAATTTGGAGGAGTTGTTGTCACTCATTATGATTTTTCCCTTGTGGTTCCTGTCAATTATAATTGAAAATGAAGGTTTCTCTTTCCCAAGATTACTTAATATGAGCTAGATAAGGCATGTAATGTCTGTCTTAATTCCGTTTTAGTAATTGGTCAAGGAAAGAATATGAGGAAGTTGAGATTGGAGTTCTTAATATGGAAACACTAACACTTTCACACACTACCTGTAAACCCTATAACTCACGCATATGAGGACCCCATGATATACTAACTCTATGTACATGAGTTGTATCCAACTATCCTCCCTTTGAAAACTACGACTATGTATATCGTGAGTCTAATATATATAATCTTAAATCATTTCTATGAGATTCAATGGAGCTCCATACATGGCCTAAGATAACCACAAAAACAACTAAGTAAACAAGACATCTTTTATCATGTCTTTCACACCAAACTTGTTCTATAATCATTGCAAGGACTAACTAATTAATGCGGTCATAAATCCATCATGGTCGACATCACCAAATTGACTACCTACTCATTTAAATAATTAAAGAGAAAAATAAAAAGACCACCCTTTACCCTCCCTTACTATTCCCACTCTCCATCAACATAACTAATGCTTGTCACGTGTAGCTTACATGGATAAGTTTACAACTTTGATATGCCCTATCTCCTTTACACCCTATATTGGGTTGCATCAACCCCAATATGTTCAATGTGATAAAGCAACTTTTGTTACCACCACATAAATGTCTATAGAAGAAACTTGTTGTTGACATAGATTTGTCGATAGGGGTCGACACACTGTCGACACCCCTTTCCATCGCGATCTCCCTGAGCACCGACCCATACATGTTTTACCTTGTCTAGCAACACCTGGAAAGTAGATGAAGTCTCACCCGAGATGTTCGAGGGAGAGCTGTAGGAGCCAAGTTTCCGCAGTAAGGAGGAGGATTTGCACACCTATTCTCTCTTTGTCGCAGTACTAAGCAGAGATCCAGGCGAGGGTTTTAACATCAATCATTCATATTCGATCACATCAAGAACCATTCACATTAAATCACATCATTATATAAATTCATAAACATATCAACAAATATGAAACCATCGAATATGCAGAGACATTGCATCATTCAAGAACATAAACCATATCACAGTAGTTAATCATTCAGATCGCATCATTAAAACTATAAAACCAGAAAAATACAAGACACCGAGTTTCGAATATCATCCACACTTGACATATTACTTCCGCAGATCAAAACAAGTTTCCACAATACATCTCCAGGTTTGCAAGACAAAACCGAAATAGAAAATATAAAGATCGATCTTCTGCAGATGTCAAAAAGATGGTCTAAGACAAAATCCAAGATAATCATGGTTTCCTAATACATTTCTAACTATATATATAGGCTTGTGCCTTTACAACATGATCCACTTCTAACTATTTTCTAACTAACTTGGACCAAAAACTACAAAATTATGACCACGTCGACTCTTATCGGCTCCTCTACCTCGTGCACTATTTTCGTCTTTAGCACCATGCACATCCATATCACCTACCAACACTTACAATCATAAATCGATAAATTAATCCAATATATTAAAAATATGCAAACAAAGATATTAACTAATAAATTCTCATAAGGTTTCTAGTGTTCAACTACTCTAATAGATTTATTTGTCAATATATTGATATGGTTACTTCTTTAACATGATACTCCATTTATATGTTTCCATTAAAAAAAAAGTATATTTGGAAAACTAATGAATATGGAAAATGGTGAATTTTTGCACATCCTAATTATTTCATTAAAAAAAGGTATCTTCAAAAAATAATGAACATGGAACATGAGTTTTTACATATCATATTGTTATAATGATGACGACAATAAGCTATATAATCAATATTTCAAATAAACATAGTTGAATAATATATTTAACAGAGTTGAATAATATCAATATCATTAAATTTGAAAATGGCAAATGCTAGAAATATAATTATTTGATTACGTTACATTTCCTTCAACTTACTATTTTAAGACCTTCAGTCGGGTCAAGGGCCCAGGCGTAAGACATCCAAGTTAAGTATCAGGACAATCTGCTCATGTCAGCGAAGATGATTGCTTTCGGTTTAATGAAGTACATTCATTAACTCTTGCACGTCAGGTGAAACCTAGCAGTTTCTGTGGGTTGACCAGGTAAAAAGTATTAAATATCCAGCAATTCATGATATGCTGCCTCTGTAATTTAATTTCTAACCCACAACTTCATCTTACAAGTTCTGCATTGCCAATTGAATTCGGTTAATGTTCGACTCTCGAGTCCGACTCTCCGAAACAAAATGTAAACCCTATCCACCTTCGACTGCAGAGTGTGATGAGTAGCAATACTGACAGGACTAGTCGAGTCGAGTCGACAGAGTCTGTATCTTGACAGTGAGCACGTGTCCAAACCGACAGTGCCAAAGATGGAGCAGAAGCAACGACTAACGGGTCTATATGGCAGCGAAACATCGACGTGGACGTCATCAGTTCCAGTATGTTACCGCTGACTGCGACACACTGGGTAGTTTTCTACTGATAAATGCCATTTTGTTAGCCCAGATAGATGCTTAGGATTTACAATCTATAATGGACGAGACAAGTATGCTTTGCTTCTTGCTTTCAAGCTGTTCATAATAGCAAAGGCATTATGATTATCGTAGTTCATGCTTCAGTTAATCAAAAAGTGAGTTGCAGTATTTTTTATTATTTAAATAAAATTAGTATAGATTTATTTTAAATTGAGATTTATTAAGTAGTTAGAAAAATTCAGTTTCTTGAGGTGTAAAATTTTTTTAACCTTAATTTTTTTTATATTTAAGAAAAAAATATTTAAGTTTGAGTGGATTTATGCTGGTTTTATTTTGGTGTGTAATATAAATTTTTAATTACTTTTTATTTCATTTTAATTTTTTATTTTATAAAACGATACCAATTTATTTTTTTATTTTTTGTAATGTTACATTAGGTAAATGGCAACATCTACTCCACACGGCAAGACCTGAAATCTTCAACTAACTTTTCTTTATTATCCAATCCACATAAAGTTATTCATTTAAAATTGTTAAAAAATATAACAAAAATATGAGCACATCCATATGGAATTGGAAGTTAATACAAGTTGGTCAAACATATAATTTCAATGGAGATACATTAGAGTGAAACGTTATATTTAGCACTTTTGAGTTGGTGTTTAATGTTGAATTAATGTTATCAATTGAAGTTAATACAAGTTGGCCGTCAATGGAGATACATAGAGTGAAACGTTATATTTAGTACTTTTGAGTTGGTGTTTAATGTTGAATTAATATTATTTAACGATGTGGAGATTATTGAGTTAAATTTGTTTATATTTAATAAAAAAACATTTAATTTTAATGGAGAAACATTAAAGTAAAACGTTATATTTAGCAGTTTTGAGTTGGTGTTTAATATTTAATTAATGTTATTTTATGATGTGAAGATTGTTGAGTTATAAAGTTATCAACAATGTTGAAGATGAGGTTGATCACTCCATTAGATGTTATAATGTTATATGTTGAATGCCTAGGACATGCTATAATGTCATTCAACACTGTTGAATACCTATGACAGAATTGTGAATAAAAAAATCATAAAACTTATTATGAATTGTGTAGCCATTTGTATATTCCATTAGATGTGACAATGTTGAATGCCTAAGAAATAATTATTTGTTTAATGTGTAAGTTATCTTTGTGAACTACATTAAGATTGTAATTTTATAGTTAATATAGTTTTTTTTAAATGTGATATATTAGTTCATATTTTTTTAATGTGATACGTACTATGTGTGTAATATTTGTGAATTTCGTGTAAAATTTAAATATAAGATTTAAATTTTATTTTTAGTTTTTTTATAATATATGAGTTCATTATAACATTTTATTATACATTAATTATGATGGAATATTTATTAAAAATAATATTAATTATGATGAAATATTTATCTAAAATAATATTAGTAATGCAAAAGCTACTCATTAAAATAAGTTGGGGAGTGATGTAATGTTAGCATTTGGGAAGGTGAACATTCATACTCACTATATAGTAACCAACATATAAAATTCTCAAGTTGTATAAGAGTTGATAAGTTTGGTGTGTTTATTAGGGTACTTAATGCATTTGTAGGTATTTGTCCATAAATTTTAATGCATCAATCTTGGTGTTGGGTGATTGAGTGTATAGCCATTTTTTTAAAGTAGTGGTCGACAATATTAGAGCTACATGATCTACAACTAGTATTTGATAGTTAACACAATGTAAGGGATTGTTTCAACAAAGGAGACATGGATATTCAAACACTCCTTTTAATAACATCAAGTTATATGGTAAGAACTATCCTATAATATGGAAAAAATTTATTTAAAATGTGTCGGAGAAAAAGAATTAAATCTTATGTATGGAAATGAAATTGTCTCTATTAACATAAATAAGTTATCAAAGTACTAACGAAGAGATGGCTACTCATTATACATCTTGAAATTTATAGTGCCAAGAGTATTAAACTAACACAAAAACTATTTGGACCATGTTCTAGAATCTCCATGAGATATACAACAAGGCACAATTCATATTTTTACGATTTAACTAATTATATGCTAATAAGGTAAGTGATAGTGAGAATCTTATTATAAGTAGTGAGATTTGGTGGTGGTAACCATTAATGGCCTGACTCAAGTTTTTGTTCAATTTTTTGTTGTAAATTTGGATGACAAAGTTGCGGGGATGAATTTGGACACTCTTGGAAAAATGATATTACAAGTAAAATAACAAAGGAACATATTTGACCAATACGGTCATAATCAAGCACTCACTACAAAAATATCGAATAAAGGCATGAGATTAGATTGGAGATTATTATGAAACTGCATATAGAAATTGAATGAGATTTAAGGTTAATACTCTATAATCATTGTAGTAATAAAGGACATGTTATATGCAAGTAATGTACTTAAAAAGCATAAATAGTAGAACATGAACACTATTAAGTGAAGTGTAGGTGCATAAAATCAAAGAAAAGAGACAATGAAGTTAGACTTGCAAAATATACCCTTGTATTAATAATTTTAATAGTAAAAGAAATGTTTAATGGCCTCTTTAAGTGGAAAAATCCTTTGAGAAGAGATTCAATAGAATAAAAATACTTGACAAAATATTGCATATACTTTTATATCTATAAATAGTTACTTACAAAGTTGTCTAAAAATTTGACAATTTGGACTAGCCGGCCATTTTTTACCGAAATAAATATGTTTTAATCACAATTTTGATGGTAGAAATGGATTTAGCACCCTCTCTAACCCCCGGGGAACCCAAAATTCTATAACTCGACACCTATAAACTAGAATTGGAAAACTTATGACCATATATTTTCAGTATCATGCCGAAAAAATCCATCTATTCCGACTCAAACCATAGAATTTTTAGACTGCACTGTTACTTACTGGCAATACCCTAACTACTTGTGGTCCTATAATTAATGAGTAGTAACCACCTAGTGGCCTTGTTTAATAAGGAATACCCTTTTGCACTAAGTAACTAACCACTAACTATCTAATGGTACTTATCAAAGAATACAGACTCATAAATTAATAGACTAAGTTCTCATGAATATCCCAAAGTAGGAAGGTTAGGGTAGGAATCTAACATGCCCCCCCCCTCAAAAACAACATTTTCTTCAAGGATGGAGGTGTGGAAACTGATGTAAAATCACTATTGGTTCCCAAGTGGCATATTTAGGTTGCTTGTATTTCCATTGTGTCAATTCTTCTCAATAGTGTGTTGGTGGATTTGGTTCTCTCTAGTGTCTATCATTGCCTCTAGTTGTAACCAATCAGACTATTCTTCATCAAATTCTAGAAGGCTGGTATGAACTCAATAATGTGTGTTGCTGGAAGTTCTCACCTCCCACAGACAAGAGCTGTTTCCCTATCTTGAATCCTTCACAACTAGAATAAATGAGCAATAACAGTAAAGAGTACATTCCCTAAGAAAATGGATGTTTGGAATGAAACTTTCACCTACAATACAGTATGATGCTCCAACCTTCACGAATGCTAGATCTCTAGAGTTTACCTGCGAAAACACATCACAAAGCACACAAGATCAAAAGTACCAAAATATAATCCATTATCTTATATCAAAGACTAAGGAGTTTGATAATAAAACTAGTGATTGAAACACAATGGGAATTATGGGAAAGAAACTTTTTAATAGGCAAATGAAGAGAGAGATTACAACCATTATTCCTTAGTGTTGAGATGCCTCCTGTCTTGCAAATTCTTGTCCTCAAAGATTCAACTTGTTTTCCTTATGCTAGCCCTAGATTTGGCTAGAAAGTTGGTGCAATAACATAACTTTTCTCCCTTTACTCATCGGGGGTGAACCAATATTTTATAGCTCTTGGGAGGCTAGGAATGGGTGAGAAAATGGTGGATGAGGTGGAAGGGAGATCCTACTAGGGGGATCTTGAGTCCAGGTGGTCCAAAAAGGTAGGGATGAGGGAGCCACGAAGCTGATCTTCGAGAAGCTTCATGAATATTCTCTTTTTCCTTTTGAAACTCGAGCACCGCTCTTTTACAATGGAGAGATAACTTTACTAGGGCTGCACTGCTCATTGTTCAAATATATTAGGCGATGGCACTGCTCATTATGAATTGAAAAGTTGCGTTACTAAAGTAGGTAATGCTCATTGCATAAAGAGAAAAAGCAGTGGTGGATATAAGTATGAAAATATGAGTCCTGGCGAGGGTCGAACTTTACATTTTGAGGATTTGAGACAATTTCTGATGTTTTGGTTCTCAATACATGGTGGTGATGAGAATTGTTTGTAACAATTTGGGCCCATGACCTTCTTCAAATGGGGCACATGAAAAAATAAATGAATCTTGGAGTGGGAAAGAGGAGCCAATGTGTCCAATGTGTTGGAGGATTTGATAGGGTCCATAGAAATTTGGTGTTAGATTCTAGAGTCCATTTTCTTTCAAAGATGTATACTTATAGGGTTGAAGGTGAAGAAACACTTGATATGTTGGACACACCAAGTACACTAAGAGGGTTGGGGGGGGTGAATTAGTGTGTGCAGCTTTTATTACTTTTTCAATTTTAACAATCAAAAACTTATTCAATATTATGCATTATCACATTATCATTATATCATAATCAACATTATTATCATCATCATATCATCATATCATAATAAGTATAGCATGATACACAATACAACATATTTTACGTGGAAACCCAAGTTTCGGGGGGGAAACCACAGAAGCCTTGTAATAATATTTTTCCAGCAACAATTGGAAGGAGGAAACAACCCCCTTATTACAATGAATTCAATTCTCCAGATACAATTGGAAGGATGCTACAACCCCCTGATTTATAGGCTACAACCTAAAGGAAGCTCCAACTCCCTAGTTCTCTGGCTACAACCCCATTTCCTTTCCCCATCTTTCCACCCTAATATGAATATAGAAATTACTGAACCATGACCGCACTATTCTTGTGGACCTCCTAATCAACACCTGTACTATACTGCATAATATGTACCACATCGAATAACCACTTCCACTACTAATGACTACTCATCATCCGATCACTACTCATCAACTGATCATTGTCCAATGTATCACACTGCTCATCAAACTGTACAATGAACCTGTCTAATCAAGTTGTACCAATCAATCTATTGTTCACATCATCTGACTCAGTCAATCTAAGTCTAACCAACTGCACACCAAAATCAGTCCACCCGAGTCAAACCAATGGCTCATACAACTCAGCCAATCTAATTCAGACCAACTGCACATAAGAGAACTTGTGACAATCTTGCTCAACTAAAACTGTGCCAAATCAAATATGCAACTGCTCAAATACCTGACCATAACTTCTCTATGGGAAACCTACTTTCTTACTTGGTCAAGATGGGGTTAGGATAGAACAATTACAACATGACCATGAATTTACTCACCCAATATTACTCACCTTAGTGACACCATAACTAATCCTCAAGACTCAACAAACAACTCAGATAAGAAAAGATTGACAGACAACATCAAACAACCAACTTAAAGGAAGAATATGGTCAACCAACCCTTCTTAATTGTCCTAGTTCATCAAGTAAGAGACACATTTTCGAAACTAATAGACTTCACATACGTTCAAATAAAATTTGTCCAACAACACTCAACTCAATGACACCACAACCAACGTCAAACATAGCCAAGGAAGACTTGACAATTAAACATGACAAACCTCAACCAACTAACCTCAACCAAGAAGATAAAAGACTTAACCAACTATGTCAAACTCAGTAAATCTCATAAACTCTTAGACACAAAAGGATTTATCATTCTACTAAAATCAAGTAATCAAAACAAATATCAAGCAAATAGTCACTTACAATACTGTCAAAGGTTTTTATTAACAGTCAATAATAGTCATCTCCACTTAGGTCAAAGAAAAAATGATCAACACTTGTCTAACCAGTTTTCAAAGAAAACACTTAGGTTGATCAAAGAAATCACTCACAAGATATATTACTTACATGTCAACTTCTCATTCAATACTACACTATAAAACAATCAAGATAAACACCAAGATCTATGAAAACAATATCCAAGATAATCATCAAGATCTATATCAACATCACATCAATATGTATGCCAAGATATCCATGACCATATTTTCCATAACATATTTAATGACTTCAAAGGTATATACCAATATATAAGATCACATACTAAGATCAAAGATGAACTCTATCCATGAGAGACATGTGCTATCATAAGAGAAACCTAGAAGCATGAACCATACGTTTTTGAAGATCACAAGATGAAGAAAAAGTAGAAAAACCAAAATAAACTCTATATCATGTCATCACATAGCCCTTGTAACAAGATTTCCAACGATCCAATAATTTTGTAATTCCGATTCCGTATGAGAAATTTATGTCAATTTTAGTGAAGATGCCCAAAAAAATTTCCTCCACAAAATTTTGCACTTTTCTCCAAGAGTTGCAAAATACCAAAGTGAGAATTGATTGATGAACAAATGAAATGTTTGATATTCTATTTATATAGGTTATGGAGGAAATTCAGTACCTCAAACTGCGCTGATAAGCATTTCAAAATTACAAATAATTAAATTCTCTTTTGTTTGGTCGGCTCACCCAAAAAGGTGGGGTACAACAGCTTCAAAAATTCATCTCTTCAACAGCAAGGAGTTAGAAGATGCTCCACATATCAATGGAAATGGATTGAAGTGGAATATCTCCATATGATGGGTTTATTTGCAAATCCTTGGTCTAATACCCTTAAATTATTTAATTTGTTCAGGACTCCAAAGATTCCACACATAAACGTGCCAAAGACAATGTTACCTTATGCATAAGTTACAAGGTCAAAGGATTCAATAGACATAATCAAAGGCATGATGGATTTGATGGTATTCACATCTACATAATTCACATCAACAAGGAGGATGGATCCATCATATACTCATCATATCAAGGGTATCAATGACCCCAACAACACCAATCAAGTGGGAACAAATATTTTTTCAAGAATATCATCATCATATTCAAGGTCTCCATATCATTAAAAACATATCCAATGGTTCCACTATATATCTTAATCACCATAAGAGTACCAACACCCCAAAATAGGGGTACAAATACCTTACCACTAGTTTTCAACACCATATGGGCTTCATATGCATGACCACAAGGCTACAACATGCCAATGACTATATAGCATCCAAGGGAAATCAAACCACCATATGTGTGGATTCTTTTAAGGACACCAAGGACCCCATAATAATGGGTTCCAACATACCACCATAAGTGTGGGTTAAAAGACCCAAGTCTCCACATACAAGAGGATCAAGATCTAAACTTGTGGACGTAAGGAACCCACAAGAACTCAACAACCTCAAGACCATCCAATGTAAGCAATGGGCTCCAACATCAACACATCAAGGGACTTACACACATGAGCCACATCATCCATCCAACAACCAATCAAGAGACCAAAACAAGTACAAGCATAACAAGAATCACAAAGACCAGTAACTAAAGATCAACCAGGAGCAAGGAACTCAAAAATGGACTCAAATGGGACCATGATACAACTTAGGGGCACTTGACGAAGTCAATGGGTAACCATGTATTTTTCCATTTTTCCAAGGCCTCCAAGGGCTTCAAGCTTGGGTTTGGACAAGGTCAAAATGACTCCTCTGACATAGACAACCACAAACTAAACACTAACCCTTAGGGGCTCGACAAGGGGCACCAAGGACTTAACAGTTGGCATCAATGACTAGATACCATTGGCATCGATGACAACTTAATCAACACGATCCCCTTCTATAAAATAAGATTCACGAGAATCACAACAATGCTAGTTAGATTTTTGCTTCATTATATTTTAAGCCAAAGTGAGATTATCCTTAAGTGCATGGATAATGACTACTCTAGTGTTAAATGTTGAATTCACTTTGTAAACCTTTGATGCACTTGGTAAATAAAAATCCATGGAGGTGGAGGGGGGGGGGTTGGCCATATACAACTTCATAGGGTAACATTTTTGTAGCAACATGATAAGTGGTATTGTACCACCATTCTACAAGGGGTAGAAATTGAGCCATTAGCCATTGTCGATCACAAGTAAAGCATCTAAAATAGGGTTCCAAGAACTTGTTGATGCCTTTTATTTGACCATGAGTTTTGGTAGAATAATATTTGATCATTTTCTATTGTGCGCCATGAAGTTTAAATGATCCATGAAAAAATTTACTAGTGAATGTGGTATCATGATATGACACAATGAAAGTAGTAATTTCATGTCACTTAAAAATATGATACATGAAAACATGGGCCATTGTGGAGGGAATAAGTGGGTATTATAAGAAAAAAAAAGTGAACATATTTGGAAATGTGGTCAACTACAACAATGATTACCATTTTGTTTCTTTCTTTTAAGAGGCCCATTATAAAATCTAGGTGAATATCAGTTTAGATAGTGGTTGGTATCAGTAGTGGTAGCAATATCTTAGAAGTCTTCATTGTATCTCCCTAGTTCCATTGATAAGAATCACACTAATATACACAAGTATGGATGCCATTTTTAATTCCTTCCCAAAATAAAGAGTTGTTAGCTCATTCATAGGTTTTTTGAAATCTAGAGTTCCCTATTGTAGGAGATGAATGAAACTTTACTAACACTTTTTTTTAAAGTAGAATTTTTCATCGGAATATTTTGTTGTTTATACCACAAGGTATTCTTATGCCAAGTATATCCCAATGGGGGGCTTGTTTCCTTCCAAGNTATATATATAACTTGGTGGAATAACAATGTTTACTAGTTCATCGCAACTCTAGATATTATAGAGATGGAAAATTGATAGTTGATAGTCAACTATAAGAGTTGATTGAGTGGTTGACTTGATGGTCAATGGACAAATTGATTGAGGAGTCAACTAGCCAATTGAGTAAGCATTCAATTGGTTGGGTTGTTAAAACATAAAAGTCAAATATGACACAAAACATGGATAAAATTATTATTTGTTATGACCCAAGTATGAGAGCATGGAATTCCTCGCTTGAAAGGATTTTTTTATATCTTAGTGATATAAATGGATGGCCCTATGGGTTGATCTAATAGTGTATGTTTGTGGAAAAGGTTCATGATTTCCTATCTGATAGCATATGCCTCAATCTATTTTGATTTATTTATTTTTGTGATATGTTAGCTTGTGCTTCAACACGTTAACAACATATCTAAACACCA
Organism: Pseudotsuga menziesii; assembly: GCA_001517045.1. Lineage (NCBI taxonomy): Eukaryota > Viridiplantae > Streptophyta > Pinopsida > Pinales > Pinaceae > Pseudotsuga > Pseudotsuga menziesii. Next base: position 427,173 of record LPNX011136959.1, on the reverse strand, counting down.
CCTATTCCTGGGATCATTAGGTCTATGATCTATCAAATTTCTTGCTTCCCAAACATGGTATTAGAGTTGTTGGTTCGAGTATTAACATGTTGTCTACAAGTATTTTGAGGTGTCATGTAGATGTTCTCTACTAAGTTGGATCTATCTATTGATTGACTTAGGGTTACAACTTACATATTGTATTAGGATCTAGATCTATAGATCAATATTATGGATTCCAAGAAAGAACTAGTGATTTTGAATGGTCAAAATTATGGAATATGGGCACAATATATAGAGACCTTGCTAAGAAGTAAGACACTTTGGAATTTTACAAAGACCATGATCCAAAATCCTAAGGATGATCAATAGAAGTATGTCCTTGATGGGAATAAGGATAAGGTTGTAGGAGTCATCACCACCTACATTTCAAGGGAGGTTCACTTTCATACAAGTAAGATCAACTATTATCACCAAGTCTAGAAAAGATAAAAAAATTAATGAATAAGATTGAAAAAAGTTAGGTTATGTAGATTAACAATGAGTTAATCTCTACACATCCTCTCTCTTTTGAAAGGGTTGAAGACTACTTGTACCATGTCAAGGATTTACAATTGAATTTGGATGAATGTGGTAAGAAATTTCCAAATAAGGATGTTTGTCTCATTGAACTAATCATCATGAACATAAAGACACCCTATGACATATTGTATTCAACATTCCATGCTAGATAGGCATATAAAAAATGAGATGGTATGCATTTATTTCATTCTATGGATTACTTATTAGGGAATAAGAAAATTTTCTTGATAAAGAAAAAATAGAATTTAAGCTACAAGGGAACCTAATGAAGGGAAAAGGTTGATATAACTACAAATAAAGGGGTCGACAATGTAACCTAAAGAAAATTTATGATTTCATCGACTAGAATGAGAAGAATGAGAATGATGAGAATACCTTGATTAAGAAAGGTGTAAAGAATGAGGATTGTCACTATTGTGAAAAAATGGAACACATGGAGAACGTTTTTTGGAAGAATACTACATATTTGGAAGAGAAGGTAAAGAACCTTGAAACAGATGCATCGGCTAGCCGATTGACCAATGTTCAACTCCGACTTTGAGAATGTAAGGAATACGACTATATATTTTCTATTAGTACTTCTTAGGAACTACATTCTTGTAATATCCATGACCTAAACCCATAGTCTGTTTGAGTTCAAAATAATTGTAAACTATGAATGCCCGAAAGGTTGTACATTCATATTTTTTTATGATTTAATATTAAATTTTATAGCTGATTGCGAAGAGGATGAATGTTGAAAAGAATGGGGATCCAAGTATTCACCAGAGTTTGAAAGGGGGACTAGAGTTTTCTTAGCCTTGAACCTTGCTTAAATCTTACCTTAAACCATGTGATTAATCCTTTTGTTTATTCCTAAGTAAAGGTTATGGGGTCATTCAGAAGTGGTTAAGAGTTAATTAAAATATTAATTAAGCTTGAACATGGATTGTTGAGAGATGTTGGGTTTGAGAACAAGAAGGAATAATTCATCCAGAATCCTGCCTAAGTATGGAGAAGAGCTAAAGGAAAAGAAGAAGGAGCTATGACAGAAGAAGTGACATAAAATAAAGAAGACAAAGGAAGTTGTGATAGAGGTAGTGAAAGGAAGGAAGAGGTGCTAGAAGAGGAAGATGTGCTAAACGAGGAAGTTTCACCGAAAGAGAAAGTAATGACATGAGGAAGGAGTGTGACAAGGGAAGGTACAAAATAATACTAGCATTAGAAGGAGTGCAAATAGCATAACGACTAGAAAATGACAATAAGACATAATGCGAGGAAAATGACAGGCCTCAACAATGATTGGTATGAGCTTGGATAGAGCCAATGGAAACTGCATGCATGAAGGAATCTCTATAAGTCACGTTGATAGTGCCTCTCATTAAGTGTTACCAAAATAGGAAAGACAACCTCTTGGTTGGATATAGTAAGTTGACTGAGAAAGTGACATAAAACTAGTCTGTATTGAGTCTATAATGAGGATATAAAAGAAGGAGCCCAAGCTGTATGCAGGTTAGCCTTCTGATGGTCAATCTCTACAATTAGATCTGAATTGTTAGAATCTAGATATGGAATTGAATTATACAAGAATAGACTCTCATTAGTGGGGATTGTTAACTTTTGGTTGATGGCTCTATATTGCCGAGTGCATCAGAGTAATGGATCTACATCTGAGTGTGCAGAAGAGTAGGAAAGTTTGAGTCGATGCAGGATGTGTGCGGATCACTAATAGAGTAAAGTAGGAAGAGAACAAAGAGAAGATCATAGAGCATGAGAGGGAGGAAGAGTCTGTAAGGAAAGAGAAGGAGATCTTGAGAAGGGTATGCATCTTTGTGCATAGATGAAAGGTGCATCTATTTCCCCATGCTATATAAATAGCACCATGTGGTTTTTCCTAGATTGGTTTCCATGTTATATTCTATGTATATGCGTGAGTGTTGAATGTGTCTAAGATATATGTGTAAATATTGTATTGAATTAATGACTGTAGGTTTGCTGACAAATGAATAAATGTATGATGGTCACATTGTATTAAGTGAATATGATTATGCTGCACAACCCTTGTTTATATAATAAGATTGTATAAGAGAGCTAGGCCGTAACCTAGCTGTGAGTCATAGTGAACACAAATAATCCATCCCTACACTTCCTTCAGAACCTTGGTAAAAGGACAAGGCACTAGAAATTATCCACCCAACTGTGGAAACATGGTTCTGGAAGTTACCCATCAAGAAAGATATCTCAGGTGAGACAACATCTGCATCACAGGTGCTGCCGACTAGGCTTTGCTATGTCAGGACGATATATTGGGATTTGTTGCGTTGAACATAAGGGATTGAACCTGGGTTAGGATACCTGTAGGAGAGGGACCCTAGTAGAAAATCCAACAAATGCTTCCATTGTCGGGACCTGAATCATTGTGGTGAGGGACATGTTGTGGCAACCATGGAAACCAGAGATCCAGGATTGGGTGGAGTTCAAGGATATCGGTGGAACTCGACAGAGTGGTTGGGCTGGTATATCTATACAGGAATTCATGATATTTTCTTTTCTGAGTTTCCCATTGTGTTGCATGAATGGTTGTCTAAGATGGAAACCAAACAAAGAAATTTTCAAAGAGGAGTACCGAAGGAATGGACTCCTCAGTTCATTAAGAGACTAGAAGGAGTGAAAAACCCTATGTTGAGGGCTGTGGAATTTTGGATAGACATTATCTTTGAGGGATACATTACTGAGTTTGTTGTTAATACAATAACCTCATACAGTGAGGCATAGAATTTTTTTTATCAAGGACCATGTGGTAGATATCTGTCATCTTTAAAAACGTGGATAAAAATGCTTGTATGTGAAAACGGTATTCTACAAATGTGACGGGATTGTGTATAAATAGAGTGGATATTCCTGAGTAGAACCCTAAATTGAGATGTCCTCAGGAGATAGTGGAATTGAACTATAATATAGATTTCTAATAAGCGAAAGAAAGTTTAGATCCGGTAGGCAAAGAAATTCTCTGTTAGGAAGAGGTAGTTGCAACATGAATAGAGAAGAAGAAGGCTACGAGCTTGCTTCATACTTCGACAAAGGGTCTTGTGACGAAGAAGAAGAATATCAACCGATCTCTGAAGGAGATGAAGAGTCATAAGAGTCGACTGAAGCCTCAGAATGAGAATGTAGTTGTGACTCGCCTACAACAATGAATACATCGCCAGAGGTAATATCTAGAGACTTATATCCAAGTGCATTTGTAAATACAATTAGTACTAATAGTGTAAATAGTGGAAAAGGAAGTCCGACTAGCCAAAATTTTGTCCCAATTGTACCTATAGTAAATACAATGGCTGGAGCTAACATTAAGTTACCAATATTCAATGGAAATGGGTTAGAGGACCGATATCAACATTGGTTCCTCTGTGAAGCTGTGTGGACTTTGCAACAAATCCATGATGAGAATATAAAGAAAGCACATATGATCATGAATCTGCGAGGTCGTGTGCTTGAATGGTACATGAAATTTTCCATCATACTAATAGGAGTTGTCCTGAAAACACTCAATGAAATTCAAGTGGGTATGATATATGAGCTTAGGAAGCCAAAATATGAATCAAAATGCATCACCAATATCAAAGAAATTAAGTAGCTAATGAAAGAATCTGTCTGGGACTTTGACCAGAGATTTAAGACATTGATGGCCAAAGTGAGATTCCAAATGTCGGATGTACAACACAAGGAATGGTTTATTGCCACCTTGTTACCACATATTCGAAACCCGTTGATGCAACTAAATATTGTGTCATAGATAGAGGGTCTGGAAATAACAATGAAATTAGAATCCTCGTCGATTGGAGATCATGGATCGGGAATGATACAAATTTAGTCACAACTGGCCAACCTTATGGTGCAGCTCCAAGACATTAAGAGAGTGAAGGAAGTTCAAGATGAACTATGGTGTACAATATGCAAAACAAACGGACACCATAAAGGAAATTTCTCGGTGCTCATGAACTACGTCGCAGTAGGAGCACCGAATCCATTAAACACCCAAGCAATGCCTTGGTGTAGAATCTGTCAGACTAGGGGACACAAGTCTGAAGAATGTCTGTACTTATAGAATATTGTAAGTGCACCATCTAGTATGTATTGTAAATTTTGTAAGTCAGTAGGTCAAGATGAAAATGACTGCAGAGCACTTCAGCTGCTGCAAGAAAAGACTATGGATACCTACTTAATGAAGAATGATGAGAAGATGAAAGCTGAACGAGCGTCGCCTTAGTATTATCCTGGTCAATATCAACAACTACAATACCCTCAGCTGCAGTATCAGTGAAATAAATATCCATAGCAAAAATACCCTCTGCAAAGTGGGGTGGGAATTTTTGTGGCCGAGGACAACGACAAGGAGGAGGAGAATATGGCTGTGGACAAGGCCATGCCATCTGTTATAGCTGTGTACAACCAGGACATTGTTCCCGTGATTGCTAAAGTCTTGCAAAAACATGTACATATTGCAAAGGTTTTGATCACACCATTGAATAGTATCCACAACTAATTGCGAAATGGTAGGCTTGAACTATCATCAACCCTAATCCGATGCAGAATTAGAATCTGAACCCCAACCAGAAAATTCAGATGATTTCTGCCAAACTAAGAGAACCTCACATTGTTTTCTTTACAAGAGGAGGTATTGTGACAGGCACAGAGCAGAATATACAACAAGCACAATCGCAGGTGAGACCCGCGGCAGAAAATAAATCCCCACTAGATTTCCAGAATGAGAAAAATATCTTCTTGGATTTGCGAACAGATTTTGTTGATGCTAATAAACCTTCGACATATGGACAAATCAAAATAATTCCTGAACGATATGAAAATCTATTTAGGAATAAACCAATGAAAAATGTTAGTAAGCTTAAATAATTGTTCAATTTTTTTTTAGCATTAATCAATGATAAAGATGTTGTCGTAGAATTGATATCACTAATAGAAGAAACTTTAGATGATATGCGACCTGAAAAAGTGTTAACCATATCGGGAAGAGACTGAAGATAGGACGAGAACTGCGAATGACTGAGCATATAGGAGAATATGATATGGATGATCTCATATTTTATTTGGGCTCGAATGTTAACATAATGACAAGACAAACATGAGAGAGCATGAATAAACCACGATTGGATTGGTATCCCATTCAACTAAGGTTGCGAACCAGTCAAAGATTCTACCAATTGGTATACTAACTCAAGTTCCTATAGAAGTCAAAGGCTTAAGAACATATGCTGACTTCAAATTAATTGACATTGTCAATGAAAAAAATCCATATCCCACACTGGTGAGAATTGATTGGGAAATAGACAACCAAACCATTATAAGTTTTAAGAAAATAATCTAATTATCATTTGAATATTCTGAACTAAGGGTGGTTGCAACAATTGATCCAATTGAAGGAAAGAGATATGTTGAAACGGTAAATAACAAAGGTCAAGGAAATTAACTAGATCAGTTATATAATATTATGGCATCAAAGGAAGATTATATAAATCCAACAACTGATGGAAAACTGAGCTGGTGGAGTGTAAGTTCTTGCACATATGATTCAGGTGATGCCCTGGAAAATTTGCAGAGCATGCTACATGAATTTTCCATGAGAAGATGAGAAATAATCACAAGATCTATTTGAAGGGTAGGATCCAAAGTAAGCGCGCTACCTACATATGAAGTATTACCCAACCTTGCATCTTTTGTGGTAGAATTTGAAGAAAAAGTTATAGAATCACAATGATTGTCCACCTTGGACTATGTACTAAAATCTATGCCCACAAGATGGTGGGGTACACATAAACAATCTATCTCTAAGTGGCCACAATGTAAATAATTACCAGAGATTATTTTGGGGGAGAAATCAGTTATTTTGATCATTAGTATACAGGACTGAAAAATCCCATGGAGGATATTGAACATTATCGCAAGAAATGGAAAGAATATCCGCGACATGAGTGGGTTCATCGATTCATCCACACTTTGGAAATGGTACCAAGAAATTGGTACACATCAGTTGAGATGTGACAAGGAAATGTTGCATGGGGAAGCTTAGTTACAAACTTCACCCAGACGTTTGAGTTCACAAGTGAACATCCAACAGTTGATGATGCACTACAAATAATAAAGGGAAATATATTTGAGTAAATCCCAGTTGCAGCCATGAATTTCCATCAATGCACCATGATGGTACACAACTGGATGGAATGTTACAATATCACAGGAGAATAAGATGATGATGATCTGCTCGAGATAAACATACTTGAGTCAGAAGGTATTCCTAGAGTGGAAGGAGTTGGTATGTCTAGTGATTAATTTCTAAGTCCACTCAATATAAAGAAAGTAAATATTGGGTCGGATAAAAACCCAATGTTTGCTAATATTCAAGATTACTGGGACAATGAAACCGTTGGAAAGATCACTGACTTACTGCATGAATTTCAGGATCTGTTCCCCACAAAATTTTCTGAAATGAAAGGCATAATCAGGGACCTTGGAGAAATGAATATAACATTGAGGCCTGATGCAAAACCAGTCAAACTACGACCGTAGATATTAAACCCACATTACAAAGAAAAAGTTAAGGATAAACTAGACCGAATGATGGAAGCAGGTGCGATAGAAACTGTCAAAGAATCAGAATGGATCAGTACAATTGTAGTCCAAGACAAGAAAACTTCAGGGGAAGTGAGAATTTTTGTTGAATTAAGGAAATTATATGATTCTTGCTTGCATGATCCATTCCTGACTCCATTTACGGATGAAGTATTAGAGAATGTTGGAGGACAAGAAATGTATTCATTCATTGATGGATTCTTGGGTTACCATTAGATAAGAATTGCACAAGAGGACCTATACAAGACTACCTTTGAAACAGAGTGGGGATGCTACCAATACACGGTAATTCCATTTGGACTCAAGAATGCGACTACAATTCTTTCAAGAATTGTAGTTTCTACATTTAAAGATTTTATACAAAAATTTCTTGAAGTATACTTTGATGACTAGACAGTATTTGGTCTTGTAAAATATCATGTAGAAAGTATTAGAATGATTCTGGAATGATGCCACTAGTATCAAATTGTCCTCAATTTAATAAAGTGTATTTTTTGTGTGCCTTTTGGAGCTCTGTTAGGTCACGTGGTTTGTTGTGATGGAATTTTGGTCGATCCAACCAAAATTTCCATCATCCTCGACTTACCACCACCTACCATGGTTAAGCAGTTAAGAGCAACATTAGGAAATATGTGATACTACATAAAGTTTATCAATGGATATGCATAGGTGACTTCCCCAAGGGAAATACTACTGAAAAAATACACTAAATTTCAGTGGCCAGATGAATGTTAAGAGAGTATGGACAAGTTAAAAAGAAAGATGGCTACTGCACCAATACTTGTATTTCCAGAATGGAAAAAATAATTTCATTTTCATGTAGATGCATCAGGTGTTGCACTCGGTGTGGTACTGACGCAGACAGGGGAAGGAGGGATTAATCACCCCATTTCTTTTGCTAGCATAAAGTTATCGACTGCAGAGAAAAAATACACCACAACAAAGAGGGAAGGGATCACAATGGTATATGCGCTGCAAAAATTTAGACATTACTTATTGGGTGGACATTTCAAGGTGTACACTGACCATTCTACATTGAAATATTTGGTCAATAACCCAGTTTTGGGTGGGAAGATCTGTCGGTGTCTTCTCTTATTCTAGAAATTTAATTTCAAGATAATTGTTAAACCCGGTCAGTTGAATTTAGGACCAGACCACTTATCAAGGATTTAAAGTGGAGAAGAACCCACAAGTTTGGAAGATAATCTTCCTGATGTGCATCTGTTTGTGATAATCATATGTGATGATCAATATAAAGATATCATATAGTTTCTGAGTACAGGTTATGCACCAACCGAGTTTATCATTGCATAGTAGAAATAATTGGTAGTACAAGCTAGATATTTCTAGTTGATTGCTGGACACTTGTATAAAATGGGTCCTAATGAAATACTTCAATGATGTCTCTTAGAAAATGAGCGACCAATGCTATTAAGTGAAGCACATGCTGGTATCACATGAGGAAACTATGTAGGAAAAGCGACCGTGCACAAGATATTATAGACAGGGTTATGGTGGCCTACTATGCATGCAGACGATTGGGATTATTGTCGTAGTTGTGATATCTGTCAAAGAACAGGGAAGTTGTCTTGAAGAGATGAAATGCCATTAGTACCACAAATAACATTATAGGAATTCGATAAATGGGATGTTGACTTCGTGGGACCTATTAGTCCAATGGGGAAACACATAGGAGCAAGGTATATTATCACTGCGACTAATTATCTAACTAGATGGGAAGAAGATGAGCCAGTAAAGGATTGTACTGCTATGACAAATACAAAGTTCTTATTTGAAAATGTTGTGACAAGGTTCGGTTTCCCAAATATATTGATTAGTGATCAAGGTACACATTTTGTTAATCAATTGATTGAATATAACTAACCAATGAATTTCAAATACAACTTAGAAGAACAATTCCATATCACTTGCAAGAAAATAGAGCTATTGAATCATTTAACAAGATCCTAGAAAATGCACTAACAAAGGTCTGCATTGCACGAAGATATGATTGGGATCATAGGATTTGTGCAGTTTTATGGGAATATTTCACAACATGCAAAAAGTTGACAGGTTAAACATCATTCAGGTTGGTATATGGACAAGAAGTTTTCATGCATATGGAATATATTGTACCAAGTTTGAGAGTTACCACGATCATGGAAATGATATATGTTGATGCTGTAGAAGAGAGATTGCTTCAACTAATTCATTTGGAGGAAGAATGCTTTCTTGCAGGATTTCACTAGAATGTAGAAAGGAAAAGGAAAAAGGTATGGCATGATAGACACATTAAGAATAAGTATTTTGAAGTTGGAGGTCTTGTTCTTATGTATGAGAGTAAAATTTTCAAGCACCCAGGGATGTTGCAAACACATTGGTTAGGGCCATATGTTGTTAAGAAAATCACTGATGGAGGAGTAGTGAAATTAGAGAAACCAGACAGTACAAAAGTTCGAGGGCTCATAAATGGGATCCAATTGAAGCCTTATTTTGATAACTGTGATTAAGTCACAAGAAAAAAAGAGAGGGTGTAAAGAAAGTCACAAGGAGTGTGACCATAAGTGTAAGAATATGTAGAGAAAGTTGCAAGGAGTGCGACAAGAAGTTGCTGTAGCTTGAAAAGAGAAGCGGAGTTATCACATGAAATAAAAACGCTAGGAAATGACGTGACACTGGAACAATAATTAAGTAACTTGTCGATAAGATTGATGTTAGTCCTTAAAAATCCACAGACACCAAGTGAATCTGAGTGTCCCCTTAGTCATAAGTATCATGGCATCACAACACAAAGGTAGCGACATATTTGGCAACGTTAACATACTATCTCAGAAAATTGCCCACGTGACGAATCATGTTGTCATTATACTAATCAATGATGGTGCATGTGAATATTTGACAAATTGAATACTTTGATAATCCTCCTACTCTCCCGTGCATTTAAATTACCTCCCATAAATTTCCACCGTGAACTATTGAGCTGAAGAAACACTGTTCGAGAAGTATGGTGACTCTAAGCTTTAGTACTAGTGCCCTTAGAGCCCCTGTGAGTGAAGCTGTTATACCTGTTATGGTTGAGAAATTTTTTGTCAGATATGTTCCCATGCAAGAAGGGAGGTTCCTACAAATTGAGCTAAATCCAATCCTCCTTGAACTAACGTTACAGGCCATCCTACCATGGTGGGAACTAAGGAAGTGTTCTGGTGGCCGCAAGAGAAAAACTGTCTCAACAATGCTGAGAAATTATGAAGAGGTGGTGGATAGAATCCAAGGACCAGAGGACATCCCACCAAAGCCTCCAGATATCCCTATGGAACTAATTTTAATAGTGCATAATATCCATTGCTACAATTCACTGGTCCGAACTAGTGTTCGGATAGTGGAAAAAAGAACCAAAGGCCACTGTCATCACCACCATCCCTACGAAGCACAGAAAACATAAGAAATGGTGATTATTTTAGGAAAAAAGATGAACTGACAGATTCCAATAAAGGAAAGTAAGGTGTTGATAGGATGACAAACTTCACCAAAATTGAAGCAAGGAAAATCATTGAGTTTATATTGGATTTTCCAATTGTTGGGAGCTCTAAGTTTTATACCGATGTCACGTACTCATTCAAATATGGTGTAGTGGAAGCTTCTAAAGGGATGAAGGAAAAAGCCAGGATGAATTTTTGCTGAAGCTAGAAATGGAGAAAAGGAAAATCGGTAATACTGATAATTCTCCCATTTTGTCCATCCTACTGATTTGAAACAATAACTTTATCTGATATTAAAAAGAAGGATAGTAGTAACATATACTAGAAAGAATGACAAGAAGGAGCAGAAAACGTTACATGCATAATTAATGTTGTACATCATAATTTGTGTGACATAGTAGCATCAGCGGAGAAGGTCATACTGGAACATGTCAGTTTCGACCCGGTCGAAAAATTGAGGAAGAAAGAAGAAGAAGTGTGCATAGAATTAGCGAGAGTGGTGAAAATCGTGGAATATTTTTAGAGAAAAATCAACACAAGTAAAACCATGGAGGAATAGCTTCGAGTGGCTCAGGATGGGCCACAGGTGAGTGTTGGGGGCCTATTGGGCCTAGGAACTGGAAGGAAGAATTCATCCATAATTATTTCTAAGAATGGAGAAGATCTAAAGGAAAAGAAGAAGGAGCTACGAAAGAATAAGTGACATAAAAGAAAGAAGAGAAAGAAAGCTGCAATAGAGGCAATGAATGAAAGGAAGAGGGATATGTGCTAGAAGAGGAAGAATCGCTAGAAGAGGAAGAGGCAGTAGAAGAGAAAACTGCGCCAGAAAAGGAAGTTGCACCAGAAGAGGAAGTTGCACCAAAAGAGGAAGCCTCGACAGGAGGAAGGAGTGTGACAATGGAAGGTGTGAAAAAATATCAGGATTAGAAGGCATGCAAGTAGCACGACAACTGGAAAATGATAGTAAGGTGTAATGCTCAGAAAGTGATAAGCCTCAGAGATCATGGGCACAAGTTCGACTAGAACCGTTAGAAACCACACACGTGAAAGCATTTATGTAAGTTAGGCTGATAGTGCCTCCTGTTAAGTGTTACTAGAATATGAAAGATTTCCTATTGGTTAGATATAGGAAGTCAACATAAAAATAGTCTGTATTGAGTTTGTAATGAGGCTATAAAATAATAAACCCAAGCTGTATGCGGGTTAGCCTTCCGATGGTCAATATCTATAGTTAGAAATAAATTGTTAGACTATCGAGATGGACTTGATTTAGAAAATAATAGACTATCATTAGTGGGGACTGTTAGCTTTGGTTGATGGCTCTGTATTGCTAAGTGCATCAGAGTAAAGGATCTACAGTTGACTGTGCAGAAGAATAGGAAAGGTCGAGTTGATCCAGGTTGTGTGCGGATCAGTAATAGAGTAAAGTAGGAAGCGAATAGAGAGAATATTAGAGAGCATGACATGGAGGAAGAGTCTGTAAGGAAAGATAAGGATATCTTGAAAAGATAAGGATATCTTGAGAAGGGTCTGCAGCTTAGTGCGCAGAGGAAAGGTGCATCTATTTCCTCATGCCAGACGAAGAGAACCTTGTGGTTTTTTCCTGGATGGGTTTCCACTTTATATTCTATGTATATGTGTGATTGTTTAATGTGTCTAATATATACGTGTAAATTTTGTATCAAATTAATGACTGTAGGTTTTCTTACAAATGAATATATGTATGATGGTCGCATTGTATTAATTGAATATGATTATTTTGCACAACCCTTGTTGATATAATAAGATTGCATAAGAGAGCCAGGTCATGACCTAACTGTGAGTCATAATGAACACAAATAATCCATCCCCAGACTTAATTGAGAACCTTGGTAAAAGGTCAAGGAACCATAAATTCCCCAGCCAACTGTGGAAACGTAGTTTTGGAGTTTACCCATTAAGAAATATATCTTGGGTGAGACGACATCTGCATCACAGGTGCTGTCAACTGGGCTCTACTCTATTGGGCCAATATCTTGGGCTTTGTTGCACTGAACAAAAGGGTCTGAAGTTGGGTCAGGATCCCTGGAGGAGAGGGACCTTAGGAGAAAATCCAATAAGAGAGACCATGTGTGGTGGAGAAAAACAACCAGATTCCTATGTGAATTCTCTTATGGGAAAGTGAGTTGTATGATCCTAGGTGAGAAAAAAGAGAAAGGAATTGGGGGGCAGGAGAGTTTGTGTGATAATAAGAAAGGATATTTAGTCTATCATAATTCGGCTCTGGTTCAACTGTGAAGAAAGAGAAATCTTACAAATTATTGGTTCATGACTATGGGTAAATGTAAGAGTTTAATGTACTAACCCTATGGAATTTGTCTGAATTACCTTACCTATTGAATTTTGTCTTTGTTTTCCTTGGATGTTTTCTAGTGAAATGGAAAATAGTGTATGAAACTTTCTTTAGTAGAATTTTTAGCACTTGAGAAGTGATGTGTCTCATTGTTGTGTTGATACAAGGAATATTTCAAGGTGGATTACACTGTTTGGCAGGGAAATGGTTTGTAAACCAATGTTCCTATTTACCAAGTATTTAAGCCATTTAGTGAACTACCGGGGATGGTGGTATACCTGGTTGGTGAATATATGGATCTTATCTCAAGGGTGTCATTTTGATGAAAGTAAATGAGCAAAAACACCTATGGTTGGGTGGATCATTCCTCACATGTAGTCAGTTTACCAACTCCTTTGGTTTCATATAAGTGCCAATGTTGAATAATTTGTTTGATGAATTACAACTGTTACATTCATGAAGGAAATATTGTAGGATGTCTCCTGTTCTAAATTCACTTGCATGAATAAGTCTTACGAAATTACAATATTTCTTTGTAAACAATTGCAATTATAGAATTTAAATCATAATGAGTCTTTTTGAAATGGTGAATGAATGAATAAAAAATCTATATCTAATCCCCTTGGAGTAGTTATGTTCCAAAAATGTTCTTGGTTTTAAATAAAATAATGTTGTATTTAAGAGATGTTAAGATGCTCTAAAGCTCTGTTTGAGGGTTGTTCGAAAACTAACCTTAAATTGTCAAATTGGCTATAGGTTTCCTTTGTTTACTTAGCTAAATCAGTGTCTAAATGGAGAAGAAATTATTAGAATTTTTGGTTTAGATCATGATGGTTTTTCCTCATGATTTTGTTAAGTTTTAGCTAAAGAAATAAGAATTCAAATCCATGAAAGTGTTGTAAAAACAGTTGAACATTAAGACAAATTATTGCTTTCACTGTTTTTTTTATAAAAACGATGAAGTGTAATCTGTTAATTCAAAGTGATATTGACCATTGATTACCATGATGATGAGTAATTGCAATCATTGATCATTGAAACAATGAGTTAGTGTCGATTCATGACTTCCAACAAGCCAACATTGGGAATCATAAGTCGAGAGTGAAAATCATATTTCTTGTAAGTTAATGCCAACTCCTGACTTTTGACGTACTGACATCGAGAATAAGAAGTGAGGAGTGTTGTTCTAAACCTTTGTTTGTTGGTGTCAAATCCCAACTTTCTATGTGCAGAAAAAAATATGGAATTGAAAGTTGGGATCGATCTATATAACTTTTGGTTAGATGTTCCAACTTCCATCTACCGATGTTGGGATTGGAAGGGGGATATCAAGATAGACGATGTTAACATCGAAATGGTAGATTAATCCTTTAGTGGTGCTAATTAACCTTGATTATTGAATGATTAATTAAATATGATTTGTATTTAAGCTTCAATTAATTTTGTTAATACTTAAATAAATAATTTTTAAGCTACACTTCTGCATAAGAGAGTCATTTGGGGTTCAAATCTAGTTAATTAACCTATAAAAATTAAAATTTTGTGATTTTATAGGGCCTACTTATTGGTCTTGCATGATTTAGATACATATGTGTATCTGAGTAGCTGTGTAACATGTACATGTGTTACAAATTGGTATTAGAGATAAGTTGTGACACTTAGCCTTTGGGGCTATTTTAAATTTATTAAAAATGCAAATCTTTGAACTTACTTGAAATTAAAATATTATAGTATGAAATTTTTATATGTATAATGTGAATTATATCATGTATATTCTTTAATGTGAACTAACAATTATGATGTAAAATTCACATTATTAGTAAGAACTCAAGCTTTCGATCTATATGTACTTGTTGATTTCCTATGGAGTAGGAAAGTAGTACTAAAATGGTAGATGAACCTGCAATGTCTAGATTTTCCAAAGAAGTTGGCATGGATAATCAGGGAACATAGTCTAATGGCCATAATTTTGTGATGGAACCCATAAGTGTTCCAAACCTTAAAAGACATCCATGTTGGAAATGGTAAGCTTCTACAATACATGGAGCAACACAATCAAATTAATTGGAATCTGATGCACATTTTAATGTAGTTGCAAGGTCAAGTGTAGTAAGTACCTTATGTGGTAAGAAGGAAAATAGAAGAATCCTTGAACTGAAAAATTCCTAATATGTATCATAATTCCAAGGATAGGGATGTAAGTGAGAGGAGGGTGCATTCTTGAAACCATTTGGCTGGAAGTCATCATGGGAATGCAATACCTAAAATCTAGTATGATTGTTACCTTATGAGACATTAATAAAGAAAGAGAAATGTGAATTCTTTAAAGGGTGAGATTAGAAATCTCAAGAATCCCATGTTTGATGGAGAGAAATCAGGTGAATTTGTAGAGATGTGGCTTTTAGAAATGAAGAAGTATTTATAGTTGCATGATTATTCCAATAATCAAGAATCCAAGATATCCATTTAAAATCTCCAGGGAAAGGCCTACCAGTGGTGGAAATAGTTGTTGATGTATTTGTAACTTTGGAATGTATTCACTTATATTGTACCTCGATGTTCCTATCGGGAGAATCATTTGTATTTCATTATACCCTGATGTTCCTATCGGGAGAGTCATTAATATAATAAAGTCATGTAAAGTCATTGAGGTTAACCCTCCATTGTAAGTTGGGGAAATAGTCCCCACAATTGAGTTAAGGTTAACACTCCTTGTTGATCGAAGGGCAAAGTCCCCACAGTTGAGGGGCACTAGGGTTATTAGACTCTCCTAGAGATGTCAGCCTTGGTAAGTTATTGTTAAGTCATAAAATAGTATAAATAGAGAGTAAGCCTCTCTATTTATCACACAGTCACACACACTCACTCAACTAGGGCGCATGAGTGAGAGAGGAAGTGCTGGCACAAGTGAGAGAGATTAGCTGTCAGAGATCATCTTTATGTTTAAGGGTTTTAATTTTTCTATTGGTGCTTATTCTATCTCTAAGTAAGTTGTGGTTTTTTCTCCTTTATGGTTTCCCCAAGGAAAATTATTTGCATCTCTTGTCTCTTGTGATTATTGTTGTGCATGTTATTCTTTCAAATAAGATCATGTATCATATTATTTAAAGGATGAAAATCTAACATGGTATCAGAGCTAACCTGAGAATAAGACACTGTGCAGCTGCAGAAGCTAGGGATTATTACCTTTTGGGTCTATCTCCACAATCCATCAGCAAAAGAAGGCTATGCTAACTCTCCATTGAAGGGTGCATCTTTCTGTTGAAGCAGAATTTGATTCCAGGCATTTTCTGTTTTTGCTACGAGAAATTAGGGCTTTTTATAGAAGAGGATTTTTTGAGTGATCCCAGCATAGGATTTATATACTCATCAAAATAAAATTTTAGAGACCAAGGTCAAAGTTTTTTGTTGACTAAAACTCTGGGAAAGTCAAACCCTAGTTTGACCCTGGGCCTGAAAAACCCTAAAATACTAAAACAGGTAGTTTTGGTAAATTTGCTATATCTCGGGATTGAAGAAGTCATAATGGTATAGATGTTCAAATGACAAAGAAAAAATACTAAGGTACCCTGTGTAACAATTTCAGCCTCAGATTCTCTATATTCTGGGAGATATGATTCCTCCAAATCAGGGTTCCAGCCTCTTCCAGGATTCATCCCTAAATAGGACACCTAGGGATAATTGTTGTATCTCGGGATACGAAGGTCCAAATGAAATTTAACATGTTATAGATAATTCACGGACTATACTTTCTATGGTAAAAGTTTCAGACCCCGAAGGTGAAACAGTGACATGTGGAACTCCGTACAAGTTTTCTATGTTGAACAGTCCTGAACGAAGTCACCTTAGGAAAAATTTCATAAGTCCCAATTGGTGAAACCAATTCTACTCAAATATATGGTGTTGGAAAAAGGATAGACGAGGGTACCTTAGTATGAAATTTCAAAAACAAAGGAGCATCAAGTTTGGAGATACTATAGAAACAGTATCAGGCATTTCTGCAAAAGAAATTGGTAAACTAGGGCTTCCTTATTCGGGAGCTTCCCTCCACTGTTTTTAGAAAATGAGTACATTGGACAACTTGAATCGAATATGTCTATCTTTCTATCCAATCATATCTGAAAGATTCCAAGTTTTTAAAATTAGTTTTTCTCTAAAAAACCCTAGATCAGCCAGATTCGGAACCAGGACGGACACCTCAAATCGGTAAGATCTAATCTTTTGCTATTTACATTTGAGGTTCTCATTTAAAAATGACCTATCACACTAGCTTGATGAAAATATTGGAGAAGCTGACAACTTTGAAGCATGGAAGTATAGGATCTCACTAGTTCTTGAAATAAATGAATTGGACACCTACATAAGTAGAGAGGTTCCAGAGGGAGATGAGGCTAAAGCCTTACGCAAGAAGAACTTGGTCAAGGCCAAGAAGATCATTGTTGATTCAATCAAGGATCACCTTATACCACAAGTGTCTTCCCTAAATACACCTAAAGATATTTTTTGATTCCTTGACCAAGCAATTTGAAGGGAAGAACATAAATTGAAAGACGACTTTAAGAAACCAGTTGAAGAATGTGAAGATCCATAGTGCAGAGACCATACAATCATACTTTACAAGTGTCTCTCAAATCAAAGAACAACTTGAAGCAATGGATGAAGAAGTAGAGAATGTAGACATTGTGATAACCACCTTGAATGGCCTCCCAATATCATGGGATTCATTCATTCACGGAATGCGTTCCAAAAGGAAGTGATTACTTTTAGCAGACTTTGGGAAGAGCACACGATTCAAAGAAGATCCCTCAAGTGATGAGGAATATGAAAAACTCAATTCTTGAAGAACCTCTTATCCATATTAAGCATTTGGATAAGAAATGATGTTGTTATGAATGAAGAAGATGATGAATCTGAAAGAAGGAGTCTACCCATGAAACAAATAAAGATAAGTATTCAATTGTCATTTCATGATATTGTTTGGTTATGCATTTGTTTATGTTCAATTGATGTATTATGCATAATAGAATGTTTGCATGAATGATAGTATACTACTAATATGCATGTGATGGGTAAGTAGCTCATGGTGCTATACAAATATCCATTTCTACTTATCTAGAATGAAACATCTTTGCTGACATATTGGATTAGTGCACAATCTCAATGTTGTCATGGTAGAGATGGAAGGCATCTAGAAATTTTTTTGAGAGATATCGATGAATGTTTTATTGGATAAAATAGTTGCATGATTATATATTTATGCATAAGAATTTACCATTATGAATATGCATTATGAAATGTTTCTAATCATACAACTGGTGCATTTGACTTGTAGCAAATATCGCGTACAATCACCTACAATAAAAGAAGGATGAGACTTGTTCCGAAGAACAAGTGATGACATTTCAAGAAAGAATCCAAGATGAAGAATAATATGATGATACTTTGAAATAAAGAAAGAGGCCTCATAGACACTCCAGTTATGTGACACTGTTGAGTGACATCGTTGATGCAAAGCCTTCCAACTATGAAGAAGTAGCCAAGAAGAAAGGGAAGGAGAGTACCAGATCATGAAGAATGATGTCCAAGATGTGATATCGAGACCTAAATAGAATTTTGTGGGATACAAGGAAAGATTCGTAGCATGAGTCTTCTCATAGAAAGAAGGCATAGACTACGAAAAGACATTTGCAGCAGTGGGAGTTGAGACACATGACAGGCAGACTCATGTGTGCAAATTAATAAGGCCTTGTATGAGCTCAGAAGACACCCATGAGATAACACATACATGAGGAGCTTGAATATCACCTAGAGTGATGAAGATATTAACCTTTGCTACAAGGTTGAAGATGAAATCCCATAGAGGATGACGAGCTCAAAGATGGGTACGAGAAGATTTTTTTTGAAAATGGCTCAAGATAGAGGATCTTGGTATCTAGTGACCCTAGATGGATACATAGAATATTAGTAGCAGATAAAGATACTTGTCACTCTAGTACAGAATGTTTCAATGCATAGAGTACGAAAGACAGAGGGAGTATGATGCTGTGCTTCAGAGCGAGTGATTGCAGAAGATCCTAAGGTTCGACATGGTACAATAGGATGGATAGATTACTGATGACTCTAGGATTTACTGAAAGTAAAGTGGATTCCAACCTTTTCTTCAAGGTTGAAGGAGGAAGATCAGTGATGCTCTTGTTATATGTCGATGACTTGTTCCTGACAGAAAAGAGGAACTCATTAAATTTACAAGAACGAGACTTGCATTTTTGTATGATGTAGAGAGGAGCAGTGAAGCTCCAGTTTGTGATGCAGATCAATATATCTCGAAAGAGGGAGTTCTATCATAGTTGGTAAGACAGGTTGTCTGAGCATAAAATCCTGGTGAATCTCGTAGGTTTCTCAGATGTAAATGGTCCTTTAGGTTGTCCTCAGATGTAATCATTCCTAGAAAATATCGTAGGTTATCCTTGGATGTAATCATCCCTGATAGGATTCTATGCTAGAAATGGCCAGAGTGAAGTTTGAGTACTTCAGGGAGAAGCTTGGTGTTCTCCAGATCTAGGTTCCTTCCAAGGGGAAGTGATGAGTCCGTGAGCCTTTATAAAATGGTGGTAGGCAGGGCCTCCCATGGTTAGATATAAGTGTTGTACCTTTTTGACATGGTGGTAATCGGGGCCTCCCATGGTCAGATGTAAGTGTTGGGCCTTTCCTCGGATGGTAGATACCATGTCGGAGGATGTAATTGCACAACCATTCTGACATGGGGGCAGGCTAGGCCTTCCCATGGTTGGATGTAAGGGAAGAGCCATTCTGACATGGGGGCAGGATGGGCCCTCCCATGGTCAGATGTAAGGGCTGGGAAATTTTGACATGGGGGCAGGATGGGCCCTCCTATGGTCAAATGTAAGGGATGGGCCATTCTGACATGGGGGCAGGCTAGGCCCTCCCATGGTCAGATGTAAGTACTGGGAGGGCCTTTCTGACTGGGTCAAATATAAGTGCTAAAGAATATGAAGACCTACATGGAGGCTAGGCCTACAACCAACATGAAAAAGGGCTGGCTCTGTAGAAATTCCTATGAAGAGAAGAATTGAGAGATAGCACTAGTTGATCGAGATAGCATAAGAAGTGATGATGTTGATCTAGTGATGATCCAGACTTGATGTTGATCCAGTGATGATCAAGACTTGATGTTGATCCAGTAATGATCTAGAATTGATGTTGATCCAGTGATGATCCAGACTTGATGTTGATCAAGTGACGATCCAGTGATGATCCATCTTTGATGATGATCTAGTGATGATCCAACTTTGATGATGATCCAAATTTGATGATGATCTAGAGAAGAAGACTTGTGATGATGAATTGTGTCTAGATAATACCTTCCTAGTTAAGAGGGAGTCTTGATGTATTTGTAACTTCAAAATGTATTCACTTTTATTGTACCTCGATGTTCCTATCAAGAGAATCATTTGTATTTCATTATACCCCGATGTTCCTATTGGGAGAGTCATTAATACAATAAATTCATGTAAATTCATTGAGGTTAACCCTTCATTGTAAGTCAGGGAAATAGTCCCCACAATTGATTTAAGGTTATCCCTCCTTGTTTATCGGAGGGCAAAGTCCCCATAGTTGAGGGGCACTAGGGTTATTAGACTCTCCTAGAGATGTCGGTTTTGGTAAGTCATTGTTAAGTCAAAAACTAGTATAAATAGAGAGTGAGCCTCTCTATTTATCACACAGTCACACACACTCACTCAACTAGGGCACATGAGTGAGAGAGGAAGTGCTGGCACAAGTGAGAGAGATCAGCTGTCGGAGATCATATTTATGTTTTCGGGTTTTACTTTTTCTATTGGTGCTCATTCTATCTCTAAGGAAGTTGCGGGGTTTTCTCCTTTATGGTTTCCCCGAGGAAAATTATTTGTGTCTCTTGTCTCTTGTGATTATTGTTGTGCATGTTATTGTAGAAATTCTAAATCCTTGATGGCATAAGGAATTTCATAAACATGCTAAGGATCTAATCACACAATTAACCTCACAGAGAAAATTAGAGAATTAGCATAAGGAGAGAAGAAGAAGAATTAATGAACACACATTAATGAATGATCAATAAATGATAATTGATATTATTACATAGGTAATACATCCTTATAAAGGAAAAAAGAGTTGCATGAAGACAACTCAAGCTAGCTCATAAAGCAGGATTACTAATTATGATAAACCCCATAGTTGACTAAAGCACTTTCCAAATATGCCAAGCACCTCATGAATTAGCAATAGCATGTGTGAGTGATGATGAGTGAAGGAAAGAATTGCTAATCCTAGACTATGGAGAGAAAATAATGGAGGATGGGTTGGAAACAAAAGCTGCCAGTTTCCTAGTTGACTAGCTTTATCTTATCCATAGAAACGCAGGATAAAGTAGAAAAAGTATAATAAAGCAGATTCTACTGTAAAGCGCAGTTACCAATTTTGGATGGCCATAAAGTGGTCAAGATCAACCCAAAATCAGAAATAAATCATTCCTAGGATATAGATGGCAAGTGTTGAATCTAAGGTGCAAGTGGATGCCAACTATCTATGCTAGTGGGTAGGAAATTAATCAAATAATGATTAATTATTTATGAGTGGGTTTATTATATTCCAACACCCCTCTTTAAGCTTGACTTTATGATGATATTCTTGAACTAATCAGAAATATATATGCATATAGGGCCCAGCAATAAAGCTATGGTCACCCTTTTACAATTTATCTTGTCCAAAGAAATGAGGAAAGAGGTAAAACCTCAAGGGGAAAATCCTCCCTCAAGAAAGGAAATGAAAAGAAATACCAAAAATGTTGAACTGTTGGTGTTGCTGCTGCTCCAAACTAAATGCTGATGCCTGGAGGAATCTTCTTCTTGGGAAGAAGATAAATCTGCTCACCTGGATCAAGGACAGCTATAGGACCATGTAGAAAAACTGATATCCAATGATGTGAAGGAAATACTGAAGGATATTGAGACTTTTAATCATCTCCAAGATGATGAGATGATGTGAACTTTGAACTAGTAGAGATGAAATGAGCTCCATATAGGTGAAATAATTGTCCAAGCGAATGTATAATGTCTCCATCTTCATTTACACAGAGAGGATGCATGGAAGTGATCTTGTAGGAACATAGAGAAGGCATAGGATCAAAGAGTGTGAATGAATGGGATCTATGCATTGATCTAGCTTCGAAAGAATCCAATAGATCACAAATAAGCACAACTCTAGACTCATGGGAATATACTGGTAAATAATCCTCTATGGTAGAAGTATGAGAGGGGGAAAGATAGTGATGTTCAAAATCTTCAAGGAGGCTCTGAGAATGAGTTCCAAGAACAAAGGAGGAGCTACAAAACCACATGGGATCAATTATGGTAAGTGGTAAAACACTAGAAGGACATGATTTGGCTAAGAAAACATCCCGTAAGTCATCGGGTTGCACACCATCAAGAAGAGAGGCATGCACAAGGTTTGAGAGGTCTGGCATATGGATCTCAGAATCCATGATAGAAGACATAGAGAACACTGAATGTGTGAGTGAATCATCAATAGCAATAGCAGCTCCATTAGTCACTTGTTTTTCATCAATAACATCATAAGAAGATGAATCAAGATCTTCTACTTCAAGAGACACAGAAAAAGATGGATCTTCAATATTTTATTCTTGATTGAAAGAGGAAGCATTCGAATCAAAGAGATTAGTAGCAATAGGAACTATATGAAAAACTTCTTCTTCATGATCAACTTCATAAAAGACTGTAGAGGATGAGACATCTTGAGAGAGAGAAATCATTGAGGAGCTAGAGGCACTCTCCACATAGCTAGAAGGATCATCATTGTCCTTTCCCAAAACTCTATCCAATGTTGTCTAGAGATCCTTTGGGTAATCAACAAAATCAATAAGGTAGCGCATGCATGGAGAGATAGCTAGACAAATAGCTCCAATTTATCTATCACAGTCATTCAACTAGTCACTTCGCTCTTCATAAGACTCTTCACCAGCTCCAATAGATATCTCATAGAGACCTTATCTCTTTAGATATGAAATCATCTTTAGTTTCCACTCTGAATAGCTTGTGAATGGAGAAATAAGAGGAATTGATACTCTTGAATCCATTCAAAGTTGAACCTGCAAAATAAACCTGCAAATATGAAAAGGAGGATTAAATATTAAACTCTCAAAGATCTGATATCATGTAGAGCTTTGATATCCTCAGCTATAATACCATGTAGAACTTGAACTTTGAGAACCTTAGCTCTGATACCATGTAGAAATTCTAAAGCCTTTATGGCATAAGGAATTTCATAAACATGCTAAGGATCTAGGCACACAATTAACCTCACAGAGAATTGTAGAGAATTAGCATAAGGAGAGAAGAAGAAAAATTAATGAACACACATTAATGAATGATCAATAAATGATAATTAATATTATTACATAGGTAATACATCCTTATAAAGTAAAAAGGATTTGCATGAAGACAAATCAAGCTAGCTCATAAAGCATGCTTACTAATTATGATAAACCCCATAGTTGACTAAAGCACTTTCCCATTCTACCAAGCACCTCACGAATTAGAAATAACATGTCTGAGTGATGATGAGTGAAGGAAAGACTTGCTAATCCTAGAATATGGATAGAAAATAATGGAGGATGGGTTGGCAACAAAATCTGCCAGTTTCCTAGTTGTCTAGCTTTACCTTATCCATATAAAAGTAGGATAAAGCAGAAAAAGCATAATAAAGCAGATTCTACTGTAAAGCGCAGTTACCAATTCTGGATGGCCATAAAGTGGTCAAGATCAACCCAGAATCAGAATTAAATCAATCCTAGGATATAGATGGCAAGTGTTGACTCTAAGGTGCAAGTGGATGCTAACTATCTAAGCTAGTGGGTAGGAAATTAATCAAATAATGATTAATTATTTATGAGTGGGTTTATTATATTCCAACAATTACTCTCTCAGATAAGATCCTAGACCATATTGTTTAAATGATAAAAATCTAACAATAGTTGGTGCAGGTAGAAGTCTTGGTGTTAGTAGAGATCATTGCAGGGACATGTATAGAACATTTTCTATCCTTTAGCATAGGTGGTGAGTCCTAATTGTTATAAGTACATAAAATAAGTTGAAATTTTCTTAATATTCCTAAGATTTTTCGAAGAGTAGAAAGGGGAGGAAGAAAGGAGATAACCTCTTGAAGCGTGTAGTTTGTGGAAGATCCCCTTGCTTGAGAATACATATCCTTTAGGCCTCCATTTGAAGCTTGATTTCTATTTCCTTACTTCTATATTTTTAAAACCTTGAAAAATATTTAAAACTATCTACCAAATCTTGATAAAATATATGAAAATAGATAGATTCAATCTCAACATTTGGGGGGAACTAGAATTGCATCATATTGAAAATAAGAAGAAAGTGATTACAACCTAATGATATAGGTGAATCACTTTCTCATTTTCTCTTGTGGAAACTGAACCCAAGTAGTAGAACAATTACACTCACAAAATTGCTAATCAAACATGTGAAATTCACACAAAAGGAGACTTAAATTGGAGCATAACAAAATCCTGTATTGAATAAGTGTACATCAGATAAACTCAATAATTAATAGGCTGTCTAAATATATAATTAAATAATATATTCAAAATCATAAGGATGTTATTCGAATTGGTAAAAAATGAGGCTTACTAAAACTAGTCAAATCCCCCATAGGTACATAAAACAATTTTCAAATCTAAGAAGATGCTCAGGAATCAGCTGAATCAGATATTCCAGCTGATAAGTGATGGAAATATATAAGATCCATGATTTTGGTTGGAGAAAAAGGAGGAGGGAAGTGAAGGAAAAAAACAAGGAAGTTACTCCTAGACTAGCTTTTCCCTTTTTCCTTAAAACTGTTGTAAAGCAAGGAAGCTTCCAGAAAAAGAAAAAAATGCACTTTTATTGTTCTGGAATAAAAGAAAAGTTGCTAAAAATGTTTTCAGGATGATTCCAAAGCACTCCATGAACCATTTTTAGCATGTGTTGACTTCTAGGTGCAAGTGGAAGGCAACTAGCATAGTGAGGAATCTAGGAATATATGAATAAGACAAAAATGATTAATTAATGTCAAATATGGGTAAATATGGGTTGATTATTCTAAGACCCCCCCTTAAGACTAACTTTATGAGTAAATATCAGAAAAATATAGGGCCTAGAAACAAGGCTTAGTCACCCTTTACATACTGCATGTCCATGCAATCAAGGAAAGAGGAAAAAACCCAGTGGGGAAATCCTCCCTTCAACATGGACATGATTTTTTTTTTTGGAAATATTTTTATCAATCATACTTCACCACATGATCAGAAATCCCCAGTGGTGATTTGATATTACTGAAGGTATTCTCACAAAATACCTCGGTGAATATGTCAACTACTTTCTCTGAAGATGCGTAGTAGAGCCGAGTAATGGTACCATCATGCACAAGCTACCTGATATAGTGCATATGGATCTCAATGTTATTGGTTCGATTTATTTGAAATAAATTAGTGGAGATTTGAATGGTTCTTTTATTTTCATAATAGATGACAGTGGAAGTCTCTGATTCGAACCCACATTCTCCAAGTATCTCCTGCAACAACAAACATTGAGTATCTGCATTCACAACTCCTCTATACTCTGCCTTTGTAGATGAGAGTGTTGTGGCACTCTGATTCTTACTTGAACATTTTATTGGACCATATGCAAGCATGCACACATACCTTGAATTATATTAATTCAATCCGTGTTGTCACCTTCCCAATCACTTCCAGTAAATCCAACTAGCTCTAAGTCAGATTTTGCTTTGTAGAAAATCCAATGAGTCCTTGTTCCTTGAACAAAGTTTAGGATCCTCTTGACTAATATCCAATGGATATCGTGAGGCTGATCCATGAATATTGAAGCCACACTAACTACATAAGACAATTCAGGTCGAGTATGTGTAAGATAAAGCAAACATCCAATAAACTGCCTATACAATGTGTTATTTACCAAAGGAGAAGAACCTGCTTCCTCAAGCTTAACTCCTGAAAGGAAAGGAGCCTTGATTGGATTGCAATATTTCATGCTGAAATTGTTGAGCATATATCAAGCATACTTGTACTGATGAAATTTTATTCCATGTTGAGATTGAGCAATTTCGAGACCCAAGAATTGGCTCAACAATCCCAAATCTGTCATGGAAAATGCATGATTCATTGCATCCTTCAAGGAGGCAATCTCTTTCCTTGAAATTCATATAATCAATAGGTCATACACATATAAAAAAATAACCATTAAATAACCATGAATAAGCTTCAAATATACATTTGAATCAAACTTGTATCGAACGAAATTCAGTGACAACTGAAAGCCATAAATCTTGGCATACCAATCCCCGGGGGATTGGTTAAGCTTATACAATGATTTATTTAACGTACACACTACATATGGATTAGACACAAAAAATTCAAGTTTCTGCATATAAATATCTTCATTCATATCTCCATTTAGAAAAGAACACTTCACATCCATATGATGTACTTCCCATTTCCTTGAAGCTGCAATGGCCAGAGCTAGGATTATGGAGTCCATCTTTGCCACTGGTGCAAATGTATCATTGTAATAAATACCATGAAATTGTGAGTATAACTTAGCTACCAATATTACATTACATTTCAAAGGTGAACCATCAGCCACAAATTTAGTTTTATAAACCCACTTACACTTTACTAGATTTCTCCCTGGGGGAGATCAACTAGTTCCCATGTGTTGTTCTTCTGGAGCGAGATGAATTCATGCTTCATGGATGTTTGAAATATTGGATCAGCTGATACATATTAATATGTCTGAGGATCAGATTCAACCATCAGATAACACTTCTTAGCAAAGAGTGGATCTTTCACACAAAGGGCACTCTCAAATTGAGATCTAGTCTTCCTAGTGTCACTAGGATTCCTAGCTAGTTCCCCATATGCATGAATGGTACTTGCTGTACATTTTGGTCTTGTAGGACTGTTAGGATCTGAAATTAAATAATAATTATCAGAAATATCAAAATCAACAAACTCATTAGGCGCTTCACTTACAATCAGTGGTTGTGGTGATGAAGAAGACTCTCCAACTTCAACTGCTGCTAAAGGCTCTTCATGAAATTGAACACTTATTTCAATGAAAGCTTTGTTAGTGCTCAAGTTGATCATATTTTACCCTTTTGAATATTCAGAATACCCAAAAAATAGGCACTCTTGGCTTTGGGGTTTCAAATCCTTCCTCTTTTCAGTTGGAATTCTATCCCAAGCCTTTGAGCCAAAAATCTTGAAATGGGTCACATATGGCTTGTGCCCACTCCAAACATTGAAAGGATTGATTCCATAAAGTTACTTATGTGGTACCTTGTTCTGGATATAGGATGCACATTTGATAGCTTCATCCCAAAACTTTGGTGGAAAAGTTTTATCCTCCATCATGCAAGTTGCCATCTCCTTGAGTGATATTTTCTTTCTCTCAGCAACACCATTTTGATGTGGTGTGTAAGCAATAGAATGCTGCATATAGATACCTGCATCTTCACGATAATGGATGAAATTAGAATTGAAATATTCTCCACCATTATCCGATTTGAGGATCTTGAGTTTCCTCCCATACTGGTTTTCAACCAAGGCTCGAAAGACCTTGAAGAGGTCAAAAACTTCAGACTTGTGCTTTAGGAAGTAGACCCAACAATACTTGGAAAAATAATCTATAAAGGTGAGTGCATATTTGTCTTGAATCATGGACATATGAGGGAATGGACCAGAAATGTCATTTTGGATTAAATCAAGGGGTGCAGAGGTTCTCTCATGACTAGCTCTCTCATATTTGTGCTCTGGGTGTTTTCCTAGGATGCAACCTTGGAAAAATCCCTTAGAAAACTTGATATTTGGTAACCCTATGACCATATATTTGTCACTAAAATTAGAAATATACTTATAGTTAATATGGCCAAATATTTCATGCCAAATCTTGCTTGCTTCATTAGCATGAGTGATAAGAGCAGAGGGGTTTGAGTAGGGTAGAAAATGGGAAAACTTGTATACCTTCAAAGTGTGATCCACAACACCTTTTGCTATGAATTTACCATTTGAAATCTCTCATATTTCAACTTAATTGGGGAAGAAGATGAATTTATTTGGAGATCCAGTGTGAATCATATGATATACTGACAAGATGTTAGAGGCAAGACCTGGAACATACAACACATAATTGAAATAACCTTGGTCAATATCAATCCTACCCTTCCCCATATTGTCAGTAAGAAATTCATCTACCAAAACAATTTTTGGACCTTTTGAAATCTCAATATAGGAGAAAGTATCCCTTGTTGAAACCATATTCCCGGAAGCTCCATAATCAATGATGAAGCTAGGTGATCTTGAGGTCCTAGCAACTGAGGCATGTAATCTCTCCTTGTCTTCTAAATTTGATGCTCCTTCCTTCTTTCTTGCGCAACTAGGAAGGGAGATGTTGTTCTTCTCTAGGAGTTGGTTCAATATGTCAATTTGATTCTTCATACAAGAACTCTCAGGTTGATATCCCTTACTGCAGCATGCGCACTTGCTCATTTCTCCTTTTTTCTTCTTCTTCTGGAAGTTCTTCTTGGAGCCTAAGGGCGCCTCTTGAGACTTTGACTTGTCTCTCTTTTGCCCAGGTGGCTTTTTGGATTTTTTCTTGCCATTTGAATCCACCCTCGAATCTACAACAACCAAATCTTGGTCTTTGGAAGGTTTGATGGTGCCCATCATTACCAATTTATCTTGCTCTTGGGTGAGGGATTCCATGAACTCAACAAGCTTAGGCATATTCCAAGATGGTGTTGTCAACTTGGTGGCATGGAAGGTTGAAAAAAACATTGAGTAGTCAATACCAAGCTTCAAGAGCATGGTCAATACTAGTTGCACATCCTTCCTTTCGATTCCACACTGTTTTAGTTGCAAAACTAGGGCCTTAAACTTGGAGAAGTAGAGTTGCAATGATTCGAAGGTACTGGGGCTTAAGTAGATTGATTCATTCTCGAGTTGATGTCCTCTAATATCATATTCATTTCCAAAAATATATTTAATATTCTCCCAAACCTCATTAGGTGATGTCAATGCATCAAGATGAAAGAGGAGGTCTCTTGAAATGCTCAAGCACAAAAGACCATAGGCCTCATCCATCATGTTGTGCCATTTAATTTAATCTACAGTTGCATTGGGATCTGCCTCAGTTTCCATGGTAACCCTGTAGATACCTTTCTCTCTTAACAATATCTCCATCTCAGCTTTCCATTTGAATAAATTGAATGGAGTCAAGATGATCCTTTGAAATTGGTCCATATCTCAGCAACTGTTCCCTCTAGTCAACAGAATGCGCTCCCAGTCAATGATGTAGAACCTACAAAATCAATATGGAAGGAGAAAAATTTATCTACAAAGGCTCTGATACCATGTGGAAATTGAACCCAAGCAGTAGAACAATTACACTCACAAAATTGCTAATCAAACATGCGAAATTCACACAAAAGGAGACTGAAATTGGAGCATAACACAATCCTGTATTGATTAAGTGTATATCAGATAACATCAATAATTAATAGGCTTTTGAAATATATAATTACATAATATATTCAAAAGCATAAGGATGTTATTCGAATTGGTCAAAAAGAAGGCTTACTAAAACTAGTCAAATCCCCCATAGGTGCATAAAACACTTTCCAAATATAAGAAAATGCCCATGAATTGGATGAATAAGATATGCCAGATGATAAGTGATCAAAATAGATCAGATCCATGCTTTTTGTTGGAGAATAAAAGAAGGATGTTGAAGAAAAAAAACAAGGCAGTTACTCCTAGACTAGCTTTTCCCTTTTTCCTTAAAACTGCTATAAAGCAAGGAAGCTTCCAGGAAAAGAAGAACTGTGCTTTTAATGTTATGGAATAAAAATAGATTTTATAAAAATGTTTTTAGGATGATTCCAAATCACTCCATGGCCCAATTTTAGCATGTGTTGACTTCTAGGTGCAAGTGGAAGCCAACTAGCATGGTGAGGAATCTTGGAATCTAGGAATAAGACAAAAATGATTAATTAA
This sequence comes from Pseudotsuga menziesii, assembly GCA_001517045.1. Classification (NCBI taxonomy): domain Eukaryota; kingdom Viridiplantae; phylum Streptophyta; class Pinopsida; order Pinales; family Pinaceae; genus Pseudotsuga; species Pseudotsuga menziesii. The sequence continues at coordinate 397,025 of LPNX011136959.1, read as the reverse complement.
TGTCAAATATGGGTAACTATGGGTTGATTATTCTAATACATATAAACCATCCTTCTCCATATATTCTAATGATCAACACAAACTTGACGTGAAAAAGAATCTATCTAGCCTCCAAATTCTTCATCATGCCTTCGCTTTTCTCTTTTTTTCCTCCTTCATTCACCTCATATGCCTTCCTTATATAGCATTGGGTTTTGTGCACCCAATCACTTAACCATGAATATGGGATTAATATTTTTTATATTTCCTTCAAAAAACCCATTTTATCTAGTTTATAAGGCATCAAACTTGATTTTCATTATTTTCAGGACAATTCATACCCATGTTAGGAATTTTTTCACTGTATGAGTTATAGGAACTGGGTTTTGGCCCTTAAGTGGTCATGTAATTGAACTCTTTAAAGCCACCTTTGTCGTTAAACATTTATTATTTGTGGAAGCAGTGATCAAATGAGATATCGAAGCTCTCAATTGTTCCAAAATCCCGATATTCACATTGTGGGAAAAATAGAAATATGTTTTCAGACCGACACACTCAAGGGTGTTAATTTTATTGTTAACATATGCCCCCTAGCGCGTGAGGTCTAAAGCTATGCTGGGGACCAAAATACATTGATTTATATTTTATTATGATACTCTTTGTACTAATACTCTTTAGTGATCAAGGAATGATGGAAAATAATGGTTTATGAATGCATGAGTTGGAGAAACACCTGCAAGTCAAATAAAGAAATTTTCCAAATATACAATATCTTACTGAGGCAGGTATACCGATGTTCAACAGTAAACAAGCATGGCCACAAAAAATACATAGTGTATCCATGTCAAAATTAAATTATTCAAAAATGTATATGTGCGCATCTGATGAGTGTAACATATCCAGGTCTTCATGGTACTTTGACATGGTATTTTAATTTTGCGCAACTTGGGTAGTGCATCAAATGAGTGATACAACTGTCTTTACAAAGGTATTCAAAACAAACCAACAATAGTACAATTTTATATCATTCGAATAAATAATTTGATGTTGAGAATAATTAAACACCATCTAATTATCGGTCATTGATGTATACTGTTAATAGATGCGAGGAGGCCCACCGATAGTGATGATGGAATCCAAGGTACTTGAGTACAAAATAACAAGTGTGAATAGATGTTTTGATTTCAAACACTTGTAGAATCAAACAATGAGGGGTCATTGATGTATACCCATTGTCATTTATGGGGAAACCTGCCACTAATGACTGCAAGATCCAAGGTACTTCACTGGGGTTCCTAGATCCATTTCCTAGATGATGTTTTGACATCGATAGGAATTGATCCATTAGAAGGAGGGATTTAATGCATCGCACATCAACTGACATGAAACTGAAATCAATAGGATGATATAATTGGTAGAGATACAAGATCCAACACTCCATACTGACACAAGGAAGGCCAACATGATTGGTCAAGAATATTTGAGGAATGGTCGGTACTGGTTTGAATTCTGTTGAACACATAAATTGATGCATAGGCAGAAGGAGAAAGAGATTAAGGAGAAAGAACAAAGCATGCTCACATTGGATGAAGCCATTAGCAATGAAGTCACATAATTCTCAATGAAAGAAGGGCAAGAAGAAATAGATGCAACCACCGAGATATCTCGGTTATCCAGGATTGTGGTGGACCTAAAGAAGTACGTGGAAGAACTTAAAGAGAAACAAAGACCGATTACACCTCCAGAGGTGATAGAAGCATGCCAGAAAATAACATCTGAGGCTGTTGATAGAATTAAACAAGGTGATAAATGATGTAATGAAGTAATATATGCAGTATCTGTGATGTGGGAATTGTTCCTAGAGGATGAAACAATGGATAAAATCACAGAGGATTTGTGCCAAACTGAATTAAAAATAACAGCAGTTAAGGAAGACATGAATAAGCTAGCTATAAAAGAAAATATTGCAAAGGTAGTCGAGTTGAAACAACTGCAATCACAAGTAAAAACTATGAGTGAGAAGGAGCAGAGCAGAAATGAAAAAGTTACAGCACATTAATCAGAATCTGAATGAGTTATAGGGATCCTTCAGTGTACAACAGAAGTTTCAGCACATAACTCAGTCATTGGAATATGTACCACTGGAACATATCGGTTCCGATCATGTTGAGAAATTGGAAAAGAAAGCAGAGGAGGCGCAATAAGAAGTTTTCTAGGTAGAAGGAATTCTCAAAGAATTTCAGCTTAGGTTAGAACCATGGTGCAATGATCGTATGAGCCATAAATATTCCTAGTGGCTCAGGACGAGCCACATGTGAGTGTTGGGGGCCTGTTGGGCCAGGAAAGAGCAGTAGGAATAAAGTGCAGAGGAAACAAATCTGCACAAGGAAAAAAGAGAAGCACAAGCGTAGGAAGGAAAAGAAAGCATGCAACATGTTGCCACCTTTCACACAAATGGGGGGGACATGGAAGAAATATTCAAGCCACTCAGTGTGCCCTTGGGGGAAAGTCTCAAGTCAAGGATGTCACCTTGTTCTTGACTCCTCTGTTTAGGCTCAATTCCTAACGAAGCCAAGGGGGGTAGACCCTATTAAGTTACTAAGGCCAATTACTTTAGTATGGTGGTATGAAATTGAATAAGTTGCTTAGGAGTTTGAAGTTAAAAATTGAGAACCATAGATGACAAGAAGAAAAATAAACACAAGTAAGCACAATGTTGACAGACAATATATATATCGAAAGAAGTAAACAAATAACTAGTGCGTTAAAATGGAGTCACAAAATGATTAAATGTGCTTGCATGTGCTTGGAGTGAATGTTTTGCAATTGTCTCTTGGTACATTTTAAGATAATATGAAAAATGAGTGGATTAAATTAGGTGAAGGGGGACTCTAGATATACCCGAGGGGTACTTGGAGTATGTCCAAAAATAAAACCTTCACGGCTACCCGCAAGGAATGTGTGGGCTGAATGGAGTCTCTCAGACTATGTTCATAATACACCCACTAGGGTGTAATAGAGATTGGCACCTTGAGGTCACTGTCTAGTATTTCCCACTTCCTTTGGGTATTTTTCCACCGTTTACGGTTTGATTGAGGCGTTGGATTTTCACTTGATGGTGGTTAATTAGGGAAGGTGAAACCTAATTAATCTAGTCACTCATGTTGCTTTTGATGCAGCTTGACTGATTGGATGAACCACAGCCAAAATGCAGACCATACACATCGGATTCTTTGTAATTTTTAGTAAGTTTTAAACGATGTGTTTTTATTAAAAAAGAAAACTCTCCAGAAACCTCTTTCGGTTCAAGTGGACCTCAATCGGGGAATCAAGGAGGGGTTTGATTTTAAATGATTGCTTGTAGAAATAAACAGTGAATAACGAAGTAACAAAAATAAAACAAACCACAGTTTCTCTAATTAAATCTACCAGGATCCTCTTTCACCTTTCGGTTCACTCGGGATTTCTGGGGTAAGTATTCAAGTTAATTTGAGTTTATAATATGGAATATATTATCAAAGTAATCAAATTACACTATTTTGCATAAATGAAACTAATCTAGAGCAAAAAATAGGAAAAATGCAAAAAAGGAACAAAGGACGCGAATCCCCCCAGGGGGGATGGGGAATGGGCTCGAAAGAGCCTATTCAAAATTATTTTTTATTACCAGTGGTTACAATATCATAAAAAAAATATAATTCCTCTTGGTTCTTATACAAAATGAACCCAAGATCTTACAAAGCGCAAAAATTAAAGATTTCAGGAAATGGGGAGACCCCTGGGGGGTTCTAGATGGCCCAAAAGTCACTTTTTGGAAAGCTCATACTCCTCTTTTCTGTTATACCTGATAAAAAAAATCAATCTTATTAAACTTAAATATTCCCAAAATCACTTTGAAAGTACCTTTGGGTCAGCCCACTTTTAACCGAAAACAACTAAGTTAAACTAGTTTTAAAAAGGGTGTAAAAGGAACCAAGGAAAGCAAGATTTCCTTGGGATCTTGGCTTGAATTTTGGGCAGAAAATATGATGTGCACTGATTTCTGGATTAATCTATTAAATTACGACAGAAAAATCTAATGCATGCAAGCTAAGATTTCCTTTAAAATACCATGCAAAAGACGATTTCTTTATGCCAGATCTATGATGCTTATGGAAAACTTTTGAAAAACAGAGATCTAGCTTTTTGAATGCTTATTTATGAGATATAATGAGATATTTTTCATGTGATAAATTAGAATCTCATGCATAAACAAATTAACCAAGAAAATTTATTTTTTTTTAAAAAAGAGAAGAAGAGGAGAGAATATTGGTTCGTTGCTTGAATGGAACAAGCTGAAAGGAGGCCCTTTTGTGGAGCACTGAGGGATATAGTATTGAGCTTATTGGATAAGGAATGGAATCAATCCTGATCCACACCTTCATCTGATCAGGAACCTAAAACTAAATCACACAAGCCTGCACAAAACCTTGTGAGATATGGATATAGATGTATGAAACAAAAAATGAAAGATCATGCAAAAATAATCTTATTTAAGCATATAACTTAGATTCATGAGAATACATAATATGAATAAACAAGATAACTTAATCTTACTTTCCTAGTTCACACCCTTACTTGATTCAACCGGATCCTTGAAGCCAGAATACAAAGCAGCACATAAATTGGGAAAAAATTGCAATTACCACATTAGCAACATGACGTTGGGAATCCACACAATCACATGCACTACACGATATAGCATCCAAAGCTTCTTTATTCACAATGAAAATATAGCAGTATTACAATGGAAACAACTCTTCAATCCAACTCTAACTATCTTGGAAAGGAGGAAGCTGTGCTTTATTTATAGCAAAAGCTGAAACCCTATCCCAGAGGGGGCGCATGCCAGACTGAAAGAGAGATTAAAGCTAACAAAGAGTCAAGCTGAGCCTGATATGATGGTGAAATGAGTTTGATTTGATGATGAAATGAGTCTGATATGATGATGAACTGAGTCAGATCTGATGATGAACTGAGTCTAGCTTGATGAAATAAGTCTAACTGGACTAGAACTGCAAATCAGAGTGACACCTCACCCAGTGAACTGAGTCTGATCTGATGATGAACTGAGTATGATCTGATGATGAACTGAGTATGATCTGATGATGAACTGAGTCTAACTGGACTAGAACTATGAATTGGAGTGACACCTCACTCAATGAACTGAACCAACCAACAAACAACTCCTAACTTGATCCACACGTGTGGAGGAGAGAAAAAGGAGGGCACAACCCTAGATTTGCATGAGCCAGTTAAGCTCCTCTTCAGCCCAAATCATGCCTTCGGTCAAGGAGTGGGAACTCCCAGTCAAACTGAAGCTAATGAGACTGATTTCAGTCAAAACGGAGCAAAATCCACTGATTTAGGAATTTGGATTTGCTCCATTATTTAATTAGTTTTTAATTAAATTAATTAATATTTGATTTTTTTTGGATTTTCTCAACTGAGTGATGGAAAAATCACTCAAAACTTAGGAAAAGTCGGTTTATGGGTTTACCGGGTGCTCTGAGTTAGAAAATGAGCACCCCAATGACTGAATCTGACTTTTAACCCCACTTTTTGTTACAAGACCAATTTTTCCAATTAGACTATTAAAAAATAGCCTAAGTTTTGTGGAAAAATTAAAATTAAACAATAAAAAAAGAAAAACCTAGGGGGACATAGCACATGTTCATATGAATCAACCATAATGCCTAGCATGTTTATACATTGACACACAGAATCTAATAACCTCAATAGGCCTAAATGCCAAGCCGACCACCCCAACTTTGGAGGTACTGAGTGAAAAAATCAGAAATTATCAGTCGTTTATTCAACAACCAATAATAACCAAGGGAAAAAACACTCTGGGCTGATCATATTGAAAAATAAAGTCCAAGAGACTAATTATTTTATAGACACTACCATGCTAGAACATTTTATTACAACTGCCCCAAGGGGGTATGAACATGTGGTAGATAAAAAAAACACTTCCCATAAGCAAGTCTAAAGGTCTTCTGAAGTCTGAACAAATCATCTTTGTCTAGTTCACCAGGATCACTTGATAAAGCCACCAAGTACAAATTAGGTTGTAAAACGACACAATGAAGGAAGGAAATGAAGCGCATAAAAGAGCAAGCTGCGACAGAGGAAAAACGAATCTACAGGTGTGCATAAAAGTAATGACTAGAAAGCGATAGGTTAGGAAGATTGTGGGTGATAAAGTTGACGTAAGACAGTGGACGACACATATATGAAGGAATATATGTAATTTAGGTCAATAGCGCCTTATGTCAGTCTATGACAGCTTGTAACCATTTTTTACGGCTGACTACGAACTGCACTAAATGAACTGTATGTAGTCAACCCTGCGTGGTCTTGTAGAAGCTATAAATAAGATTAACCCATTTTGTATAAGGATTGGAAAATAGTTGAAGAAATCAGAGAAGAATTTATATAGTAGTGTTGTAGAAGGCTATTGAGCCGCAGAACCCATTCTGTAGAAGGGTTACTGAATAGTAGGAGTCATTCTACAGCTTAGTGCACAGATAGTAGTTCGAAGAGTCGATTCAGGGTGTGTGCTGATCAGTAGGAGTATTTAGAAGAAGATCATAATAAAACCAGAGAGCATAAGAGCGAGAAAGAGTCTGTGAGATGAAAAGACATATCTCAAACAGTTTGTAGTCAATTCACAGACTGAAAGGTGCATAAATTTCTCATGCCAAATGAAGAGCACCTTTGTGGTTTTTCCCGGTTGGGTTTCCACGTTATATCTTGTGTCGATTGAATGTGCTTGTTGAATGTTTGTGGGTTAATTTGTATTGTTTATATTTATTACTTAAGTGAATGTTGCAATATTGGTGAAAGAAGTTGAATGCATGACCAACATTGTTGAAGCAATTTGTATTATTTTACGTTCGTTTATTGTTAAGTTGTTAAGGAATAATATCTGTTGCACAGTTGCGCCACTGTCGAGTTAGTAAAAATACTCCAACCTTCCAACTTTGTCGAGCACCTTAGTTGTGCGCCAGGGGACTATAATCCGTCGCTTAACTATGGAAACATGGTTCAGGCAGTTACCCATTAAGATATCTCGAGTGAGACTGCACATGCACTGCAGGTGTTGCTGACTGAGCTTGCTCTTTTGGGTCGATGTCTTTGGGTGTTTTGTTGCGTGCAAGGAAAACCTCAACCAGGGTCATAAGTGTGAGGAAATGTAGCCAACAAATGGTTCCATTGTTAGGACCCTTAATCATTTGAGTCGATGGAAATGTTGTGGCATCCGAAAAAGAAGGAAATTGAGGATTGGATGGAGTCTAAGACATTAGCATTTGTGAAAGGGGAGAGCGAAAGATCATGGTTGATCCCAGAAGACTGGTTGGACTGATACCTATACATAGATATTCATGAAATATTCATTGCAGAGTTTCCTTTTGTGCTGCATGAGTGGTTGTCAAGATTGGCAACTCGATAGACAAACTTTCAGAGAAGGGAAGGAGTCGAGTGGAGTGCTTAGCTAATCCACGAGTTAGCAAGTGTAAGTGACACCATATCTTGAGCTATTTATTTTTGGGTCGATAGTATTTTTCAAGGATATATTACTAAGTTTAAATTTGAGATGATAACCTCGTATAGTGAGGATGAAATAATTGTTTTCCAAGGACCCTGCAGGAGGTAACTGTTATCTATACATATATGGATAAAGACACTCTTCTATGCGAAGGGAACTTTTTAGTTGAGCAGTTGAGTTGCATACCCAGAAGAAAGGATATGTAGTAGATGACCTATAAAGAAAATGGGAAATAGTGAGCAGATATGTTCCCAGGAAGTACAGAAGTTGAACTAGAAGATGGATTTTGAAGGAGTGGAAGAAGATTTCAGTCAGGAAAAAAGAGAAAGACAATAGGAGGTAGAAGACATCCTAGTCTGTTCAGAGAAAGGGAGTACGAGTTTGAGGCATGTCTAGATGAAGGGTCTTTCGCTGAAGAGTAGAATATTAGAAAATATCTGAAGGAGAATAAGAGTCAAAATAATAGGTAGAGACACCAAAATTAGAACACAACTACACCACACCATGAGCATCGCTAGAGGTAAGGTCTAGGACCTCATCTCCTGAAAGAACTGTGAATACTAGTAGTACTATTGTTGTGACTAGTGCGCAAGGAAGTCCACCTTCATTAAATTTTTCATTGAACATTCTTAACACTGACTCAATGGATGGGACACATATTAGGTTACCTACATTCAATGGAAATGGAGTAGAAGATCCATAGCAACATTGGTTCCTCGGTGAAGCTGTTTGGACGGTTTTCCAAGTTCAAAATGAGGACATAAGGAAAGCGTAGATGATTATGACTCTGCGGGGTCATGCACTAGACTGGTTTATGAAGTTTTTCATTGTACCAATAGGAGATCCATAGAATCTCTTGATGAGATCTGACTCACGATGATTTATGAGTTTATGAAACCTAAATTTGATTGGTAGTGTATCACCGAAATAAAGGAGATAAAAAAATCATCGATGGAGTCCATATGGGATTTTGACCAGCGGTTCAAAAATATGATGGCCAAAGTAAGTTTCCAAATGTCAGTTGTACAACACAAAGAGTGGTTTATTGCTGTAATGTTACCACACATCCGAGGCCCTTTGATACAACAAAAGATTGTTTCATAGACGGAAGCACTGGAAATAGCTATGATGCTGGAAGCCTCGCCGATCGAAGATGGTGGTGCAAGAATGATGCATATTCAGTCGTAGTTGGATAAATTGATGGTACAACTTCAAGATATTAAGAAGGGAAAATAAATTTAGGACGATTTATGGTGTACAAGATGTAGAACAAATGGAAACCACAAAGATAATTGTCCAACGTACATGAACTATATCTCATCAGGTGCACCTAATTCGTTGAGTAACCAAGGAATACCTTGGTGCAAAATATGCCATACTAGAGGACATCATGATGAGGACTGTCTACACCTACAAAATATCCTAAGTACCCCAACCATCCTATTATCTACTAAATAAATTAGTCTTAAATAGGTCAGACTCAGAATTATTATTTTTTTGCATAGTGATGAAGATTTCAGGGCACATTATGAAATATTTTTGTTTTCAATAAAGTTTGGAATTCCTTGTACTCATTTTTTTCCATAAAAATCAAAGTTTAGATTTTAGTGGCTTAGGCAAACATCTCAAATGTTCATTAGCCACCGAAAATCCCAGCTTTCGATAGCTTAAAAATTGAATTCAGGACTACCTTAGCCACCGAAAGATCAAGAAGGGGAAAATGGTTGGTGCATCCATCACAATCATCCATTGTTAGCATGAAGAGTGCCACCACCAAGCCATTAACTGCCGAAAATACAAGACGTACAATAAATCATGAGTTGGTAAAAAAGGGGTCATTATAAAACTGAAGTGACTGATAAAAAACCCAAACCCTCACTGCCCTCCACTTGTCCTGTGACGTTAATCAAACAACCACAAAGCATTGATTTCCAGTAAGAATGATTAAAGCACTGGCTAGCTCATAGGTCTCATCAAAATTTACTATCACCCTACTCAAATCCCAATTTCCAATCATCCCCCTCAAAATTAGCACCCTCTCCTCAATTCATTCCACATTTCCTGCATGCGTCCTCATTGAGCCAAGCCCTCCCTGAATCCAGCACTGTAATTTACTTCCCTAGAGTTTGAATTTTAATTTTTGTAGGTGCAGAAGAGTAATCCAGAAAATGAAGAAAGGAGGAGGACCGGTCCTAAGACAGGAATTGGGTGACATTGGATACCTCGAAGCACACCCAGAGGTATGCCAACTTTTCAAAGACTCAGGCTACTACAGATTCTGTGAAAAAATTCAGGGATCCCACCAGCAAGTGGCAGAAGCCTTCTCTCTCTCCTTTGATGGCTCGAAGGAAATGATTGGTAGAGAAGAGTTCCAGGTTGATGAGGCTCTGATAGCACAAGTAATAGAGCTCCCAAGTGCTGAAATATTGTGTTAGCACCGGAATTGATCCCCAAGGTTGAGGGGAGGCCCGTTCCTTGGTAACAACAGAACCACTTTAGGAAGTGCCTCTGGCCCTGTGCAGTCAGAGAGGGATCTCTTGCTCTGTCTTCAGAGTCTACTCCACGTAAGATTTTCAGTCAAGGATAATCAGGGGGATAGGATCCTGAATGGGAGAAAGTGTATCAAGGTGAGATGTAAGGTGGGATTATTGGGGTAAGGGACCATTGGCAATGGATTCAAAAACCTGTGTAGGGAACACTTGCATAAGGAAAGGAATGGCATGGGGTTGCAAACAGAGGCAAGGTAGCCGCTGATCTCCCAATTAGGAGATATTTAGCGGGTAGTTGGAGGACAAGAGAGAGAACAACCCATCACGTGGAGCACCAGTGAGATGAATTCCACACAAATTTAGAAGAACAATTGATAAATGTCTGGAACAATAGCTGGAGCATAATGAGTATGGATTCCTAACTACTATACACTAAGTTGCAGACATGAAAGAAATCAACAGATTGGAGTGAAAATAGGAAACACATTGCACGTAAAAGAAGATACATATAGGGAAAAGAAATGACATAGGAATCTCTGCCATGAGAAACAACTCCTCCTCTACAATTTTATTGATAACACATGCATTAAATATTATTTACCATGGAGAGCCTTGGCCCTAGAATGTTTCCCAATCCAACCAACTCCCTTTCCTCCCTCTATCGGGAGTGTATTTATACTATTCTAATTCTGAGACTACCGATTTGAAAATTGTTACAAGTCACTATCATGCATTAACAACACAGTGAGTGGAACTATCGCCACATTTTACAAATATAAATAATAAACATCATGGTGCTGGCGGTCGTATTCCGCCCGAGTAACAGTTCGACGTGCTTGGCTGCTATGGTGGATTGCGAGTATGATGCCTCCTTCCATGCCTAGAACGTGTGCTCCCATCGTGTTCAAATGAATCTTTCCACATGGGCACACACTGGTAAGGTCACTTGCATCTTTCCCTGGTTTAATCACATAAGCCACCTCCTTCCTCTTCGGGTAAGACTGTTAGCCGTGGGATTTGGAAGAAGTGCTGCATTGCTTCTGGTTGAGATGGACCTGTGGGGTGGCTTGTCATTATTGTACTTCTCACCTCTAGTGAGGTTAGCTCTCCCATAGGAAATAGGGTGTAGCATATCTACACCAGCCCCATCACCCTTGGAAAGTGGACTTCACAAAGAGGGCTGTTAGGACTTTAAACCTCTGACACTCCCATCCGGTCCGAGGAATATTTCATGTCCACCATCTATGTTCTGTTCCATCTGTCACCAACTTTTCTCCTTTGAACATCACGGGAAATTCTAGATCGTGATATGTTCTCAACCGTCGATCACGACCAACCCTTCATGCAGTCATAGATCTGAGTGGGCCCCATTATCTTTCGCAATGAGAAGCCTTGGCATTCATCCATGCTAGTTTGCTCTATGAAATAAACCATGTCCATAGATTTCTCTCCTTTATTATCGTGACTGTTGATATTCGCAACCACTACCCCTCTTTTACAATTTGAAATCGTGGCTTTACCTATGCAAGTATGGCTTGCAAAATTGATTGAGGCCATAGATCTGACTCAGATCCCATGTCGACCGTAGAATGTTTCTGACATTTAACCCATTTTGCAATCTGGAAATGTGACTTTGGTCGAGCATGTCCACTCACGTGAAATGGATTGGAGCCATTGATCCACCTCCGATCAATCTCAGCCTTTGATTTCGAGTCTCGCTCAACGCCTTCAGCACACCTTCCATTTTATCCTTTGCCTTGCACTTCTAATAACTTGAAGGGGAGTTTACATGAATTTCATGGGAATGGGACCCTCATCAAACTCCTATAAGGCTCTCAAATCAACTGTTAAAAATAGAGTGTTAACAACTGGCTCCACAAGGGATGCTATCCTCCCAGTGAGGTAGCAAAGAACCCCCATAGACAAAGTGCCAAAACCATTGGGTTGCCTTCAATATTTATTTGACATCTCCATTCTGCTCTGAGTTACTGCTTCAGTGAATTCGTGCCACTCTTGCAAATCATGCTGGTGACTGTAAACCTGTGCTGGTAACTGAAAATGAAAACAAATTAAAATAGTAATGAAGGATATGCTTAATAACTACCAAGCTTATTTTTTCCTACCTATTCTACCTAACTTTGTGCACAAGTCCGATTAAGTGAAATCAGACTTCCAATGAAGCCAATCAAGCAACTTGCCTAATAGTTTTGTTCTTTTATTGTGCTTGATGGACAAAAATGAAATGGATAATGGGAGAAGGAAATGATAAACAAACTAATCTTCAAATCATGGATGCAACCATTCATTGCCTTCACCCATACCCTCCATGTATTCGGCCACAGGGTCATAGAAATCACAGCAACCTCCAGTATGTTCTATCACTTGCCCATGGGAAAGCTGTCCGGAGCTTCCTTCTTCTAGAGATTCATCAGGCTAACACTTGGAGGATTGTAGAAAAGGACACATAGAATCTTTCTTAAATGGAACATCCCGCTTTCCACTCAAAATTTCTGTAACAAGAGCTTGATGTGCTTCAAGGGGAAGGTCCCCTGCTTCTCCAGTGGAACTGAGTAGGCATATTCCTCCTATGTGAGGTGGTTCTATTGAAGGAGGAATATCAGAAAACATGTTTATTGGGAGGCTGCTACATCCATCTTCATAGATTGTTCCTTCACTGCAGATTCCCAATGTATTAGTAGCATGAGAAGAATCGTCTGGCTGGTTCTTCTTATCGTCTTCTTTAATGTACAGGCTTCTGGTCTACACCATCTCTATTTCTTTTTTATTTTTCTTGGAGGCCTTAATCATGTGTCATATTAATTCAAAAGAGGCATAAAAAAGGGTAGGCTATCACCTCTAGTGCCCTTATCATCCTTTCCCGCTTCAACCTTCTGACTTTGCATTGCATCTTGATTCTTTTCATCACTAGGATTTGTTTCAACAGCTGGCTCATCATGTATATTCTACAGGTACTCTTCCTCATATTCATCGTACACATGTGTACCAAACTCCTTCTTAAAATAATCCTTTGCAGACCAGGGGCGGTGTAGGTCACCATTTTTAGAGAAGAATCCTGTAGGATTGCCTGCTCCTACATCAAGCCGGTCATCTTTCTGCATACCAGGAGAGAGCTTTGACGTGCCAGATATTTTCTCATTATTCTTGTAGGGCCCAACTAATTTGTATGTATCTTCTATTTCATGAACACTGTCTTGATCTAAAAATTTCTTGGACATATTAAGGTTTTCCTCAACCTACAAACAATCAATGAACATATGTTGCAGGGTGGTTTATTTTCTCTCCAAAAGAAGCAAGGACAGGTCAAGAGGAAAGGCGGCTGCATAATAGATCTTAGTAGTGTTCTCAAGAGGTTGTACTTCCTTAGGCATGTTATAATAAAATCTTGCGAATCTTCTATTAAAACTAGATATGGCCTCGCCCTCATGCCTCCTCAGGGAATAAAACTTTGAAAGTATTTTCTCCAATGGCCTTCTCCTACCCAAAATATTTAAAAATGTGCAGGAAAACTCTTCCCAAGTGTTGATGGACTTAGGCTGCAAGTGTTTAAACCATACTTTGGCATCTCCTTGCAAGGACAGGGCAAAATACCGCATGCAGACATCATCATGTTCTATCTCAAAAAGGTTAGAGAAATGCTCAAAGTCTTGTAAATGTTTCTCAGCAGTCAAGTCTTGGGATTAACCTTTGAACTTGGGGAGGTACTTGTAATATTTCGTGGGAAAATCATGGAGGATGGGGGGAAGCTATAGTGGTTTGTATCGGCTTGGAGAAATAGGAGAGACAAGGTTAGGCACAATAGCTAAGCTATCGTCCGAGGTTTCATGAATTTCATAGGGGTGTCCTTTGACATCGTGAACCCTTGGATAAAAATATAGGCCATAATCAGATGTACAAGATGACACAATGCATTTAGTTCGTAAAGAAGGATAAACAAGAATATATTCGTAGATTTGTTTAGAATGAGCTGAACCATAAAAGGTTGTTTTGAAAAATCTAGGAAAAGATAAGAGCAAAATTACAAGATAGGATAAGGAATCCTGGAAGAAACGTAGACCCAAGCATCTTGAAATTTCGCCATGCATTTCTAAGCTTTATAAGGGGTCTATTTTCTAGACGGAGTCTACCAACTTTCCTCGGCCATTTTATTTCTGGGTCACACCACCAGTGGATTCGCTGAAGTCTGAATCCTTCAAGAGTGGAGTCTCCAGGTGAAAAGTGTTCAACCTTCTTGATGTCTGGTCAATTGTTCACCATCAACAACCAGATCTAAAATCTTTGTTGTTCTTCCCAGGGATGATCTTCAACTTGTCCCCAGCAATGACACTAGTTTGTTAGCATCGGAATTGAGCCCCAAGGTTGAGGGGAGGCCCGCTCCTGGGTAACATCAGAACCACTTTAGACTACGCCTCTAGCCCTGTGCAGTCAGAGAGGGATCTCTTGTTCTATCTTTGGAGTCTACTCTGCGTAAGATTTTATGTCAAGGATAATCAGGGGGCTAGGATCCTGAATGGGACAAAGTGTATCAAGGTGAGATGTAAGGTGGGATTATCGAGGTAAGGGACCATTGACAATGGATTCAAAAACCTGTGTAGGGAACACTTGCATAAGGAAAATAATGGCGCGGGGTTGCAAATAGAGGCAAGGTAGCTGCTGATCTCCCAATCAGGAGATATTTAGCGTGTGGTTGGAGGACGAGAGAGAGAATAGCCCATCACGTGGAGCACTAGCGAGATGAATTCCACGCAAATTTAGAAGAACAATTGATAAATGTCTGGAACAATAGCTGAAGCATCCCAAGTATGAATTCCTAACAACTATACACTAAGTTGCAGACATGAAAGCAATCAACAGACTAGAGTGAAAATAGGAAACACATTGCAAGTAAAAGAAGATACATATTGGGAAAAGCAACTACCCAGGAATCTTTGCCATGAGAAACAACTCCTCCTCTACAATTTTATTCATAACATAGGCATCAAATCTTATTTACAATGGAGAGCCTCAGCCCTAGAATGTTTCCCAATCCAACCAACTCCCTTTCCTCCCTCTATTGGGAGTGTATTTATACCATTCTAATGCTAAGATTACCGATTTGAAAATTGTCACAAGTCACTATCATGCATTAACAGCACAGTGAGTGGAACTATCGCCACATTTTACAGATATAAATATTAAACATCATGGCGCTGGCGGTCACATTCGGCCCAAGTTACAGTTTGATGTGCTTGGCTGCTACGTTGTATTGCGAGTATGATGCCTCCTTCCATGCCTGAAGTGTGTGCTCCCATCATGTTCAAATGCATCTTTCCACATGGGCACACACTGGCAAGGTCGCTTGCCTCTTTCCACAGTTCAATCACATCCACCACCTCCTTCCTCTCTGGGTAAGACTGTTAGCCATGGGCTATGGAAGAAGTGTCGCATTGATTCTGGTTGAGACGGACCTATGGGGTGGCTTGTCATTCTTGTACTTCTCACCTACAGTGAGGTGAGCTCTCCCACATGCAATAGGGTGTATCATATCTACTCCAGCCCCATCACCCTTAGAAAGTGGACTTCACAAATAGGGCTATTAGGGATATAAACCCCTAATGCTCCCATCCGATCCAAGGAATCTTTCACATCCACCATTTACGTTCCATTCCATCTTTTGCCAAATTTTCTCCTTTGAACACTACGGGTAGTTCTGGATCATGACATGTTCTCAACAGTCGATCACGACTAACCCTTCATGTAGCCGTAGATCTGAGTGGGCCCCATTATCTTTTGCAATGAGAAGCCTTGGCATTCATCCATGCTAGTCCTCTCTACAAAATAAACCGTGGCCAATGATTTCTCTCCTTTCTTATCGCGACAGTTGATCTTCATGACCACTACCCCTCTTTCACGATTGGAAATCACGACTTTACCTACGCAAGTATGGCTTGCGAAATTAATTGAGGTCATAGATCTGACTCAGGTCCCATCTCGACCGTAGAATGTTTCCAACCTTTAACCCATTTTGCAATATGGAAACATGGATTTGGTCAAGAATTCCCACTCACGTAAAATGTTTTGGAGCCATTGATCCACCTCTGATCAATCTCAGCCTTTGATTTCGAGTCTCTCTCAATGCCTTCAGTACACCTTCCATTTTCTCCTTTTCCTTGCACTTTTGATAACCTAAATGGGAGTTCACATGAATTTCATGGGAATGGGACTCTTATCGAACTCCTATAAGGCTCTCAAATCAACTGTTAAAAATGGAGTGTTAATGTTTTGTAACTTCAAAGAATATTCTATATGTATTTTTTTGTGGTCCCCGATGGTCCTACCAGGAGAACCACTTGTATTACTTTATAACCCGATGCTTCTAATCGGAAGAACTAATAAGAGTCATGAGGTAGTCCCGTCAAATTGTAAAGGTGGGTCATTAGCACCCCAGTTGTGGTTACTTGAGCCTACATGTTTAAGTCAAGCCTACATGTCGGAATCAATTATTAAAGTGAACGGATGAATATAAATAGAGGTGTGATTCTCCTCATTTGGAACACACACACTCACTTGTGTAGCACATGAGAGAGAGAGAGAGAAAGAGCTGTGGCTGGAGAAGAAAGAGGATCAGTCTTTTGGGTTTTACCTTTTATCTTTTTGGGGCATCTTTATTGAGGAATCTTTTGCTGGGTTTTTCCCTTTAGGGTTTTTTCAGGATAAATATTTGTGTTCTTTTTGTATGGTTGTGCTTGTCTATCTTTCAGTGATCTTTTGGCTTATGGTTATGCTGTTATGATGCTAAATATTTTAAGATTTGATATAACCATTAAAAATTCAACATGGTATCAGAGCCACCCTGAAAGAAGACATTGTGCAGCTACATAAGCTATGGTTTCTTAATTTTTCAGTCACTCTCCACAATCGATCAAAAAAATAAGGCTAGGCTGACTCTCCATTGAAGGGTGCATCTTTCTATCCAAGCGGAATTCGATTCCGAGCATTTTCAGTTTTTGGTGCAGGAAATTTGGGCTTTCTACAGAAAAGGAATTTTTGAGTGAGCCTGGCATAGGATTTATCTCCTCATAAAAATTGAAGTTTAGATACCTTGTTCAATATTTTTGGTTGGGTGAAACTCCGAGAAAGTCAAACCCTAGTTTGACCCCGAGCTGGAAAAACCCTAAATACTAAAACATATAAGTTTTGGTACATTCTCTATATCTATGGATTGGAGAAGGATCAGGAGCTGAATATTGCATAAGTTGAAGATAAAATTCTTATTTACATTGTGTCCAAAATTCATCCTTATATTCTCTATATTCTGGGAGATATGATCCCTCCAATTTAGGGTTCCAGCCTCTTCCAGGATTCATCCCTAAATAGGAAACCTGGGGAGAATTGCTATATCTTGGGAATACAAGGTCTAAATGAAATTTAGAAAGATGTTATAGAAATGGAATAGACTGTACTTTCTATGGTCCAAATTTCATACTCAGAAGATGAAACAATAACACATGGAAGTCTGTACAACTTCCCTGTTCTAAACAGTCTTGTAACAGGTCACCTCGGGAAAATGATCATAAGTACCAATTGGTGAAACCTATTCTGGTGAAACCTATTTTGTTGGAGCAGGGACATGTGAGGCTACCACAATGAGAATTTTCAGATATAGAGGAGCATTAATTTCATAGATAGTGCAGAAACAGTATCAGGCATTTATGCAGGAGAAATTGGAAAACTAGGGATTCCTGTTCCAAGAGCTTCCCTCCACTGTTTTCAGAAAAGGAGTACATTGGATAGCTCAACTATAAGAGATATATTGTTATATCCAATCAAATCTGGAAGATTCCAAGTTTTTAAAATTAGGTTTTCTCTGACAAACCCTAGATCAACGAGCTCCAGAACCAGGACGGACACCTCAAATCGGTAAGATCTAATCTTTTGCTATTTTCATTTGAGGTTCTCATCAACTTGATGATAATATTGGTGAAGTTGACAACTTCCAAGCATGGAAATATTTGATCTCTCTGAAGAAAATGAATTGGAAACCTACATGAGTGGAGAGATTCTAGTTCCAAAGGGAAATGAGGCTAAAGCCTTACAGAAGAAGAATATCAACTCATCATAAGAGAAGAGAATATGGGAGCAAATGAAGATCAAGCGCTCACGATTCAAAGAAGATACCTCAAGCGATGAGGAATATGAAGAACTCAATTCTTGAAGAACCCCTTATCCATCTTAGCATTTGGATGAGAAATTATGATGTCATGAATGAAGAAGATGATGAAGTAGAAGGATCAAGAAGGAGTCTACCCACGAAACAAATAAAAGATAAGTATTCAATTTTCATTTAATGATATTGTTTTGTTATGCATTTGATTATATTCAGTTGATGTGTTATTGATGATAGATTGTTTGCATTAATCACAATAGGATTTGAACCCGAATTCTGACGTCAAAATATGACGTCATCTGACATTTCACACAGATGTGTCAGATAGCAATCAATCAATAGAATGTTGATAACAAAATATTTATAGATCCGTCGAATATCCGACACTAGTGAGTCGGATTTCCGACCTTGGTAGTGTCAGGGAACTGACACTACAAGGGTCGGATATTCGACATCTGCGGAATCAAAACTAGTGGTTATTTGACACTGAGGCCTTGGATATCTAACGGGCGGTATACATTTTTTTATAAAAAAATAATTAAGGTTTACATGATTTTTAATTTTTTAATAAAAATATAACAAAAATATCGTAATACTATTATGGCAATTTATATAATATAAAATAACATATAATAAAAATAAAATACATATAATATAAAATAATAATAAAATACATATAATATAAAATAATAATAAAATACATATTATATATAATAATATATAATAAAAAATGACAAGTGTATTTGGACAGTGTCGCGAATCGTTTTTGTTTTGGACAGTTTAGTTCAATTTGGAGGTTTTTGTGAATTTGGGAGTAGGTCCGGTAGAAATGGAAAACAACTCTGTTGACCCATGGCAGCAAGAGCTCAACATCTTCTCCTCACTGGAAATTACTGGTATACCGTCCCTGGACACAGTGCAAAACATGCTAGAAAATTTGATAGCTGGAACCGAGAGCAGGGTTCCGGTTTCTCTGCCAGATGAAGAGAGCAGGGTTTCGATTTCTCCACGAGATGAAGAGCTGCTAGGTGTGTTTGCAGCATGACCATTAAACCCGGCCTTAGGAGGAGGCTCGTACTCATTATTCCACTCCAACCAACCTTCGAGCACAGTTGTAGTAACCCACTTCATCGAACTTCCCCAGGTGGAACCACAAGGAACCCCAAATAGGGAAATCGATCCTTCAGTGTCATAGGAAGCACACACAGGAGAAGCTACCGAACAATTGGACATAATCTCGAATGGGAACTCCACCCTGGAAGATGAAGGCACCCAAATCACCTCCAAGAAATGAAAGAATCACTATTTAAATCCCTCTAGAAGAGATTTTAACCTAATTTGTGGAGTCAGGTGCACCATGGAAGAAGAACTGGAGATGGACGGATTATCCCTAGTCGAGGAAATCAGAGGAAGAAACCCCACCCTAACGAAAATGAAGGAATGTGTCAGGACAAATTGGACAGGGCGTCAAGGTGAAGGCCCGATTATTACTCCGCTTGCAAAGGGATGGTTCAAATTTTGGTTCAGATGTAGAGAGGATGTAGACCTCATACGCAACAAAGTCTAGACATATGGGAAAACCCCGTTTCAGCTAAAGCAGTGGACCCCCTTGTTCGATGCAGAAACAAAGCAACTAGATACAATACCAGTCTGGGTTCATCTGCCAGGACTACCATGGGAATTCTGGAACTTGGCCTTGCTTAGTGACATTGGGAAAGCACTGGGGACTTTCATTGAAGTGGACCTCTCATTTCAGCAGACAAAAATCAGAAAGGTAGCCAGGATCCTAGTCTCTTTGAACATTAGAACCAGTATTCCAGAAGCCTTTAATTTTGTATGGAAAAACAAGAAAAAAAGATAGTTGTTGGACTATGAAGGGCTCCCATTTCAATGCCATAAATGTCATGAAACAAGACATTTGGAAAGAAACTACCCAAACTTTGTTCCCTCAACAACCAGAAAAAGGAAGTGGGTTAGGAGAACAGATGCCCCGATCTCCAAATAAACTGATCCAAACAAAGCTTCAGACGAAAATCCTCTCAGGTCGGAGGGCACATAACAACCATTGGATCAATCAAAAAGAGTGGGAGCAGTAGTAGAAAAAGGGCCTCCTCAACAGACGAAACAATATCTGATCGCCTCTTCCCCACTGGGTATGAGCCCTTCTTCCCTTAGCAATCATCTAAATGATATATCTTTGAATGAGGAAATTTTTTTGCCTACCCCTATCACAAACAGTCCCCCTCCCCCAAAAAATGACACCTCCTTCCCCGCATTCAAAAGTACCTCCAATTCAAACCAAGTAGCCTCCCCTTCCACCATAAGAAATGACTCGCCCACTCAGTCTTCTTCTATCCATTTCCACCTTCGTTCAAGGGACGTTCCAATCTCTCAAAAACCAAAAATCCCTACAAAAGGACTAGGGGTAAATCCTAGGATCACATCCAAAGGGAAAGGGAGAGGAAGACCATCTCATCTCTCTATAGCCCAGAGCATGGCGATCAGGGATCAGGCAAGTGGCAGACAAACAACCATTTTCGGGGCACTTAGAGTAGTGCAAAACCTAGATGGGGTGCCCAAACGAAATTTGTCTCCCTAAACTGCAGGGGTCTGGAAAGCACCTGGAAAAAGCTTGCCCTAAAAAGGATGATGGAGGTTCTATCACCAGAAGTCATCCTTCTACAAGAAACAATGGGTCCAAAGATGGAAGTTGAAACTAGTTTAACATCACTTCTTCTGCAATACTCTTTCACAGCGCAAGGTGCCATCGACCACTTTGGAGGTCTAGCAATTGGATGGAAGAAAACAAGCATTCTGTGCACAAACACATGAGGTGCATTCTTATATCTAAATCAAAGTCATTTGTTTCAAATTTCTTTGGGCCTGGGAACTAGAACCAACAACTATGTAGAACTCATGACATTGAAATTACTTCTATGTTTTGCCAATGAAAGAAATTGCAGATAGTTACAAGTATATGGTGACTCAATGGTGGTTATAAACTAATAAGATACATAAATGTAGAACTGCTTCTCTAAATGCATTATTTGAAGAGACAACCCATTCTCTCTCATTCTTTGAATCAATATCTTTCACTCATGTTTACAGGGGGCGAAATAAGGAGGCAGACAGGCTCTCAAAGAAGGGTCTGACATTGCAATGGGGTGAATGGAAAATTTTGGAAACACAGGACTCCAAGGCCATGGAATATCCACATAGGCCTTTTATAAATCCATCACTCTAAAATGTTTTGTAAATTTAAAATATATTTTTGAAAGCATAGCACAAAATCAGTCTTCATTGCATAGGAAGGAAAAAATTTCTCAGCTGAACAGTCCATGTACAGTTTGATGAATGGAACAGTTTTTGGTAATTATTAATTATAAATTTTTTTGAGTAATTCTTATTTATAAAAAAAATTATTGCTTTTTTCCTTTGTTTTATGAATGATTGCTTTACTGAATTGTTTACTGATTTTTTTTTCTGCCATTGACTAAATTAATGTTTTAATGAATGGTTTTTTCTACTGTTGAATGATTGAATGGTTTAATGAATGTTTTAAAGAATGATTTAATAAAAGCATTTTCAACTATCAAGTGAAATAATTTGCATTGTAGAT
>LPNX011136959.1:346178-375067 GCA_001517045.1 Pseudotsuga menziesii | reverse complement strand
TAAGAGCTTCCACCTTCACGTGGTTGGTCCTATTTATTAGAGAATATTAAATTATTATTGAAATGGAGAGGAGCTCAATGAATGGTAAGGAAGAATACATTAAAAAACATATATTTCTATATTTTTACTGTGTAATTTTCACTATTTCTATTTGACTCCTCCATTGCAACTTGTTACAGATAGTGTTGAGAAACATTTCCATAGTTAAGAGGCAAGAAATGGAGTTTTGAATAGATGGATGGCCTTATATACATAGTATTTTTGGTTATCCATGTTTTATCAGGTGATATATTCTTAATAATTAATTTACTTGAATAGTTGAATAGTATTGTAATTTACATTGTAATAGAATTGTATTTATTTAGATTGTTTTTGTTATTTTCATAAACAAACATAAATATATTTGATGGGTCCTAACATGAAACTATTGCAGGACAAAAAATGAAGTATGTTGAATGATGTTTTGAAAGGTAAAGCATAAGAAGACAGTGTGAAGATCCATAAATCAAGGTATAAATATGTTTTCTTTGGTGTGATTGAGCTGTGTATTGAGTATTTATGCATGTGCACACACATACATTTAGTTGATGATGATGATTACCATACATAGAGGAAAAATTTGATATATCTAATCTAAACAATTACCTTAAATATTTTGATTTATCGTGATAACTGGCCCCTTGGTAATACTTTACCAATACCATATAGCTAGGACAACAAAATTAAATGTAGGGATTTAATTACAAGAAATTTGATAGGCATTTGAGTTTGATGGGAATATGAAAGGTCAAAAGATAGAAAACGATAGATAGACTTGTGAGGAAAATGTTATCTTAAGCATTGTTTCCCTATTATTCCGCATGAGTATATTGTTATCTGCCCCAGTTTATCTTTCTCTAGTAGTTTTCTAATTTGTTTGTTAATATCATATCTTGTTCAACTTTAATGGTTGATTGTGCAGTGGTAAACCTATGTTTATATTTGTGCTTATCCTTGTAGGTTGTGAGTTGGGCATGGTACACATTGGTATTTTCAGTTTCCATTGTAACTTTTCACCCCACTGTACACATTCATATATCAACATGAATTACCAGCTGAGTTAACCATCCTTTAAGGGTTTATACAAGTACTCCTTATCCTGAAAAAAATGCTTTTGGAAGGCAGAATTCAATTATATTGTTGAGATTTTCCCATAACTCAAATATGACCCTAACTTGGTTGATTTTGCAGGTTTTTTTGATACGTTTTAGGGCTAGAAATGATACTAACATTGATCAGTAATGAAAGAGTCCCTAAATTACCCTACTAAACAATTAAATGGGGTTGTTGTAAGGCATAAAGTAACCTTTTATCAAGGCCAAATTATCCCAACCCTTGAAACATGCCAAGTATGAAACCCTAGATCTAACTTTTGACTTTTTTTTTAGGTTGCTTCTCAAGTTCATGGATGTAGACAAGAAGATAGGTGATGCACTGGAGGATCTAGGGATAAATAGGCAAACCAAAATTTGAGGGTGGCTTATAATTTGAAAATTGTTTTTATTTTTGGATTATTGAATTTTATAAATTTCTAAGGTTTTCTAGTTTATAAAAACGTAGATCTAATCTAACACTACACTAATCACGCAAATGCATATATTTACACATGAAATACTACTATATTTACCTCTAGGGTTTGTTGGAGGATCCTAATTAGGGAAAAAATTAGAGATATAAGGACAAACAAGAGAAAATTCCTTCAAGAGGATGTTCAATTGTAACAAGTAAAAGTTTACAAAAGTTGGTAAAAATCCCTAATTCAGAGAAAATGTAGCATTACAACCACCATTCAATCCATAGAAGCATAATTTCACCAAAATTTACCAATGGAGCAACCAAGAAAACCCTAGATCCTCCTTGTGGTTGTGTTCTTCCAACAATGCTAGCATCAATCTTACATGTGCATGAAACCCTAGAATTCACCCATCATTTTACCATAAATCCAAAGAAGAAATAGTAATATATTTGATAAGTTTCCCCTGTGAATCCATAGGAAATCCTATATCATTAGAATGCATTAACAAATATAGAGTAGGAGTTTTAAGCAAAAACTTTGAAAAAACATACAATTTATTTTTGTGATCAACTTTTTCGTGAGATTCATTTTCCTTGTCAAAAGTGGGCCAATCTAATGCTCCTACAACTCCACAGCCATTGTAAACCAGTCTTTATATGGAATTATTGGTTTATGCTCTTCAATATGAAGGCCCTCTTAAATATTTCCTCTTTGTATGAAGTCATAGACAATAAGGCATTCCTTGCCACGTGCATAATAGCTAATACAAAGTAGTTAGATGGTAATCGTTGTGCTTAATACTTAGCCACCGATGCTGGTTATAATAGAACATTATGTTTGCTAGTAGTAAAAAGAAACTATGAAGCCTTATAGAGTTTCTGTTCTTCCGGCAAATACTTTATTATTAGACTGTGAGATATCTCGACTTCGATATCTATTTGTTTTAGCAGCCAAAGCCTTCATAGACTCCATTCACTGCATCAAAGGCATTGACCCATTGATCATTGGTCTTCTTATAAATAAATCTTTCATAAAATATCTGTTGCCATCTCTCCAGGAAAATAAATGGATTCACTAGCTGCAAAAGGATTGGATGCTATAAACTCATGCTCCAAGCTTGTAGAAAACACAACAACAACACAAAGCATAAAAATGGAAAGCCTATATAATAAATTACAAAGGGAAATGCATGATAAATTTGGATAAATTGGGTTATAAGGGAGATCAATGTTTTTCCTGCATTACCAGCCTCTACCAGGGATCCACTTGTCACTATTTTTCTGTCTAAGTAACGACAGAGGGAATCGCTATCTTTGAAAGGCAGTTGAGCAAGGATACATAGTGATTTAGCTTTGGGAAGTTAAATTATTGTCTCTGATGTATTTGTTGCTTGCAAGATAGTAGGATAAGGTGTTTCTTTGGTCAATATAGATACTGTGGATGGATGCAGCTAAGTGGAGTTTGGACCTCAAGCCCCAAGCCATGAGGCAATAAGTGTAGCTATTAAAAATTTAGTCCAGTTAGGTGCAGTTGTTTGTGGCCAGAGAGGCCTAAAAAAGTTAACTGAATCTGGTTTGAATCTCATCAAGCTGGGTGTAGAACCTCAATCAGGGATTTTGAGTTTTGTGGGTGGAGAACTGTTGGGTCGACAGTTGCTGCAAATGCAAATAGATTTTGTTGTTTTTTATAAATGTTTTGAGGTTGATAGTATTGATCCGTGACCTTGTGGTATATATTTTCCTCACTCTACCCTACAACTACCTATCTCTCTCTCTCTCTCAGGTATGTCCATTGTTTGGTTATTGACTTGTCTCCTAAGAGACAAAGTGTGATCGTATTATAAATCTGAGTATAGAAATTAAGGAATGTCTAAACCACATTGTTTTCTTCTATTTGTCCATTCATAATATTTTTGCATGTGCTTGACAAATTCTGTTCATACATATCCTAGGTAACTGTAATTGATGGATTTACATAGTGCTGATATGTAGTAATCTTGGCTTGGTTTGGAGCAAAATGGATCATAGCATCAACTGAATGGATATTTAGTTTTGACATTGAGGAATCACGCAAAAATGAGTAAACAAAGCTCTGTAATTGAATCACATAGACTTGGAGAAGGCTCAATTGGGTCTTGGGAACAGCTACACCAAAGCCAACATGAAATTCAATGTAAATAGAGTGGATAACATGGTTATACCGGATATTAGTCTTCTCAAAACCTTGGACAAGGACATCATGAACACCTTCTACATGAGAGTAAGGTATTGCAAGTTTAAACTTAGTATTGTTTTTACTTTTTTGGGGGGTTTTATATGAAACAACATTTAAGATAGTTCAGTCAGGTTCAATTCTATCAGCTGTCAAGTTGAGGTCGATTTCCCATAAGTGTCTTTTAATTCTTTAGTTAGGACTCATGAATCATATTTATACTGAAAGGTAAAAGGATTTGCTTATTAACTTAGATCTATATCAGATCCATGATTTCTTTGTTCTCTGAGATGTGTTTTAAAATCACTATATTTAATATTCCCAAGGAATAAATAAAAATATACATTTGACTAGTCTTGTGAGGACTCAAGTGTGCTAGATACTGTTTTGTTGTCCATCAAAAACAAAGAAATTTCAGAAAACTATTAAAAGTCTTCCTTACATATTCTCTAAGATAGTCAATTTGTCATCTTGAATTGTCTTACATAAGCACAAGAGGTAGTATGCTTGTTAGAAATGTTGCTATTGACTGAAAGTTCAACCCTGCTCAGTGAAGTAAATGTTCGAGGCAAGTTACCCTTAAAATTTTATTTGTTAATGGAAATGTAATCGCGGACCACAATTTATGAGCCTAACTCACTAGGATAGTAGCATGAAATTTCTATGGAAGTAATTATTTAGGAATAGAATGCACTATCAGTTAGATATACCAAAATATATGATGTTTGCATCCCTTAGATAAAGGTTTCACTATTTTCATTACATACACTGCAGCCAAAACCCTAGGAGTGACAGACTGCATCAACCCAAAAGAGCACGAGAAGCCCATTCAAGAGGTACTGCTACTTCAGATTATGGTTGTATATAATAACTATCTCTCTAACACAATTAGATCAAAGCTCAGATTATGGTTGTATATAATAGTCATATCTATAACACCTATTAGCTAGAAATCTCATGGGAAGATAAACACTTTGGCAGGTGATAAGAGACATGGTGGATGGCGGTGTGGATTACAGCTTTGAATGCATTGGAAATACAAATATATTGTACCAGGCCTTTTTGGCCACCCATGATGTAAAACATCCTTATACTCTTTTTTCAACTTTATTATGACTCATACAAAAAGAATTAGCTATTTAGGAAATTGATAATAGAGAGATCCTGGATATGCAATAAACAAGCTCCAATAGTAAGGTCTGTTAAGGATATGCATAAAAGAAAAAAAATTAAAGCTCAATTATGGTTCAAGGGTTTTTACACTATTTTTTCAACTTCAATGTGACTCATACAAAAAGAATTAGCTATTTAGGAAATTGATAATAAAGAGATCCTAGATTTGCTATAATAAAGCTCCAGTAGTAAGGTTTGTTAGGGATATGCATAAAAGTTTAAAGCTGCATTATGGTTCAAGTATCCTCATGATTTTTAGATTTATATCAGATCCATGATTTCTTTGTTCTCTGAGATGTGTTTTAAAATCACTATATTTGATATTCCCAAGGAATAAATAAAAGTATACATTTGACTAGTCCTGCGAGGACTCAAGTGTGTTGGATACTGTTTTGTTGTCCATCATTCAAAAACAAAGAAATTTAAGAAAACTATTAAAAGTATTCCTTACTTATTCTCTAGGATACTCAATTTGTCATCAACATAGAATCCACATATTATCCTCAAGCTCGATCATCTGATCTGCTTGTCAACTCACCAATGTCTGGTCCAAACAAATTTCCTTCAGTGGTCAAATTCTAGGCTAAAACCAATGTCTATTAATTAAAATTGTCATGGATAATGTTTGAATATGAATGGTAGGAAGCCATTGAGAAATCCATGACTATGGAATTATAAGCTAGGATAAAGGATCAACATGGAGGATAATTCCATACCCTTGTTACTCTTGTTATTTTTCTTGCATTTCCCTAGTAAGAGGAAACTACTTGCATGAATGATAAGCATGTGATTGATGTTGTTTTCTTTGCATAAGTGATTAGAACATGAAAATGACATTGTACATGTAAGTGAATGAATTATTGGAGATTGCATGAATTAGTGATCATATTGAGACATATTATTCATGATAATATGTTAGGTATCGAGCGATGATAGTGCCACATAAGGGATATGAATAGCTTATTTCCTATTCTCAATGATTATTACCTAATAATATAATATGGTTGTTGATGTACTTATGAAACCAAGATTGATGATGTTGATGATATTGTTTCTATAATGATCTACCCATGAACAAGGGTATTTCCAACAACCATGAAATGTAACAACAAGAGTATCGATGGAAACCATGAATGGTATGAGTTGGTTATGTTAATTTTCATAAGTACTGAAATGGGATTTGGTAAGAGTCTCTCGACCATGTTTAATTATATGAATTGATCTATTTATGCTAGCTTTGGGAATGTTGAATGCATGTATGAGTATCTTATTTCTAGGTAGAGCATGGACCAAGTTGTGAATCTTTGATTCAATAAAGTTTGTTAAATTCTTTCATGTATTCATATGCGTGTGTGTCATAGTTGAATTGGTTAATAGTAATAACTAAGGATTAATGAGCGGTATACTCATGTTGTGGATGTGATGCCATGTGTGAGACCATGAGGATGTTGGGTTATGATTCCTTTAATGTTGCACAAGAATCCCATGAACCTTTTATTGATGTTGTCCTAGCATGAGACCTCTTTTCATCATGAAGGGAGAAAGTGAACTCTTGATGTTGCAATCGGGTGAAGAAGGGAGACACCTTGAAAATGAACAATTAAAGAAAGTAATAATCATAATATAATGACAATACAGATGTGTAACGATTGATGTGTCGATGTATGATTTGAGTTAGCATAACCTTTAGAAATCATTTTAAGAATGCTATTTGTGCTATTGTTACATGCATAAGTGATAATTCATTGCATAGAAATTCCAACAAATGATTTTATATTTGAGTTATTGTGTGTAATTCTAGATTCATTTCATACTATTGAGGTTATGCAATGAAGAAATTAAGTGAGGAAATTTCCATTGACTACTAGATGTTTGAGATCTATGTTAGTAGGAAATGCTATAGGTGGATTTATGTGATGATGGAAGTGACAATAAGACCATGAAATGATACAAAATACTATTACCTACAAAGATTCAGTTAACATGAGGGTAGCCTCACAGTTAACTAAAATTCTGATTCTTTGTGGAAGACAGTTGAAATTTTAGAATTGCAATTTTAGATTTAGGTTTTACTAATGAATTTTGATGGCTGCTTTGGTTGATTTAGATTTTTGTCAAGAGGACACACCATAGGAATATTATGTGTTGATTCCTACAAGAGACAAAATATATGAGCATGAACTCATAGTTAATCTTTGGATTTTTTTATTAAATCCATCAACAGGCGTCGCTTTTTCGACGTGCTTCCGACACTCTAGTAAACACATCCGATGGTCGTGTCATGACTCCGACGCTTCAACAGTCGAATGATCGACGATTAAAGTGTTGGACCATGTCAGAAAGCCAACTCTTCTAGTGTCAGATGGTGTCGGTTATCTGACACTTGCTGGATAAAAATACCGACGACAACGCCATTCCTATGACACTTTCGTTCGTCGGACGGTCGACGCTTCAAGGGTCGGAGGACGTCGGATGTCCGACGGTTTATGCAATTTTGATTGGCACTTTGGAAGGAAAAATGGTCAAATATGTGACACAATGGTCTGTCAGATCTTTGAAACACATTATTAGAATGTTGAAGATCCAACATTACGCCACCAACGACAAAAAAAAGTGTATGTGTCGAAAATGTGACAGATAAGTGTCGAATTTTAGACATGCAAGGTGTCAGATTTTGTGTTGAAATTATGTTTTGAATGACAATGTACTACTAATATGCATGTGATGGGTAAGTAGCTCATGGTACTACACAAATATCCATTGCTACTTATCTAGAATGAAACCTCTTTGATGACATATTGGATTAGTGCACAATCTCAATGATGTTATGGTAGAGATGGAAGGAATCTAGAAAGTTTCTGTAAGATATGGATGAATGTTGTATTGGCAAAACAGTTGCATGATGCATAAGAATTTGTTGTTATGCATATGTTTTATAAAATATTTCTAACCATGGAACTGGTGCATTTGAATTGTAGGAAAGGTACTGTACAACCACTTACAAGAAAAGAAGGATAATACTTGTTTCGAAGAACAAGTGATGATAGTTCAAGATTCACTCCAATAAACATGAATTTGAAGATCCCAGGGTCAGAGACACCATGACGAAAGAAAGAGCTTCAGAGAGCGGTAGATCCACCTCAAAGGATGAAGACCACCATGGGTACGAGATATAACTCAAGATGAAGAAAATAATGGTGAGACTTCCAAACCAAAGTAAGAGGCCTCGGACACACTCTAGTTGTGTAACATAGTTGGGTAACATCATTGATGCTAACCTTTCCAGCTATGAAAGAAGGTATGATCAAAGAGTAATAGTTGATCATGGGGAATGATGTATACGATATGGTTTCAAAACATAAAGGGAAGTACTTAGTATTTTCCATATGGATCTACAAGAACAAGCATACAAAGAAAGGTTCATGATTTTCCTCAGAAAGAATAGACTATGACATGACATACTCTATTGACCAGACCTACTAGAATTATATATCAAGCATAGAACCACATGTACAGAATGAAGAGGGAAGATGATACTCCACCTCAAGCAGAGTGACTATAGAATATATTTGAGTTCGACATGGTACGACATGATGGAAAACTTTATGATGGATCGAGACTTTACCAAGAGTAAAGTGGGTTCCAACCTACAAGGTTGAATGCATAAGACTAGGATATGTTGATGACTTGACAAGATGAACCCATGGAAGATGTTATGATGAAAGAATACTAGAATGATGTTTGGGATATAGTAGTCAAACCAGAAAGAAATAATGTGGTATATTCCAAATAGATTTGCAAGATAGAATATGTTCTTGATAGAAGTAAGGAAATACTTGTGGCTAGAGGTTTCTATAAGAAAGAGGGAATTAATTCTGAAGGGACACTTACTCCAGGAAGCAAGGTACACTTTCTTTAGAACTATCATGGTAGTTGCTTCCATGATGAATTAAAGACAAGCCTTCCTTAATGGTATGATTGGGGAAGAGTTTTGCACCGAATAGTCACAAGGATTTGAAGTTGAAGATAGGTGGAATCACATATGCAAGTTGAAGAAGGCCCTCTATGGCATGAAGCAAGATCCCAGAGCTTGGTATGGAAGGATAGATAGTTTCCTGACGAAATTCGATCCTAACCTTTAATTCAAGGTTATAGAAGATGAACCTGTTATACTATTACTATATGAGGATGAATTATTCCTGACAGGGAATGAGAAACAGATTGTAGAATGCAAGAAGAAGCTCGCAGAAGAATCTTAGATGAAAGACCTTGGTCTAATGCTTTATTTCCTAGGTCTGGAAGTATGAAGGAATTTTTCACAATCAAGGCAAGTATGCAGTGCAAGTTTTATGTTTGAATGAAAATCCATGGCCACACCCATGGATTCCAAACTTAAGTTGTTAGCTGATGACTCATCAGAGTTAGTGTATGTGATTCAATACAGACAGATTATTGGGATGTTGATGTATCTAACAAATACTAGACCAGACATTTATTTTGTTGTGAACACCTTGAGTCAGTATCTAGTTCAACATAGACATGTTCACCTAATAGCTGCAAAGCATGTGATGAGATATCTAAAAGGGACTATAGCCTTTGATCTATACTATGATGGAAACCATGATTACATATTGTATGGCTATACAGATGCAGATTAGGTTGGAAGTGTCTTAGACAAAAGAAGCATATCAGGTGGATGTTATAGTCTGGGATCTGCTATGATTTCATGGTTTAGCAGAAAATAGTTCAGTGTTACTCTAAGCAAAACCGAAGCAGAATATATAGCAGATTTCTCTGCTAGTTGTGAATCCATCTGGCTTTGAAAGCTGATGTCAGGGTTATTCAACCTAGAGTTGGACACTACTATGATTCTATGTGAGAACCAAAGTTGTATAAAGATGACAAGGAACCCAGTGTTCCATGACATATTGAAGCACATAGAAATCAGGTATTTCTACATTCGAGATATGATGCAGAAGGGAGCCATAAAGCTCCAGTATGTGAGTACTGATAAACAATTTACTGATGTGTTGAAAATCCTTTGTCTTAGGTAAAGTTCAAACAATTTTGAGACAAGCTTGGTGTTGTTCGGAAAGACATTCCTCGAAAGGGGGAGTAGTGGTGTTGCAGTGGGATTGTATCATCCCTAGGCTCTTGCCCTAAAGTGATATAGTGACCTCAGTCCCTGAGAATGAACGGGGATTGTATAATCCTGGAACATATGTGCATAATAGATACGGTAAATTCGATCCTCGATAATGTGGCAGGATTGTATCATCCTTGAACCTCGGTTCAAAATGGATCTGGTGACTTCAGTCATCGAGAATGTGGTAGGATTGTATCATCCATGAAATTCTATCTAGAATGGATCCAGTGACTTTGGTCATCAAGAATGTGGTAGGATTGTATCATACGTGAACCTCAGTTCAAAATGGATTCGGTGACTTTGGTCATTGAGAATGTGGTAGGATTGTATCATCCGTGAACCTCAGTTCAGAATGGATTCGGTGACTTTGGTTATCAATAATGTGGTAGGATTGTATCATCCATGAAATTCGGTTCAGAATGGATCCAGTGACTTCGGGCATCAAGAATGTGGTAGAATTGTATCATCTATGAACTTTGGTTCAGAATGGATCCGGTGACTTTGGTAATCGAGAATGTGGTAAGATTGTATCATCCATGAACTTCGGTTCGGAATGGATCCAGTGACTTTGGTACTCGAGAACGTGGTAGGATTGCATCATCCTTAGACTTAGTCCTAAATTGATAAGGACTGATTATCTCGTAATCGATCCCGTGACTTCGGTTATCGATAATGTGGTAGGATTGTATCATCTGTGAAATTCGGTTCAGAATGGATCCGGTGACTTCAGTCATCGAGAATGTGGTAGGATTGTATAATCCATGAATTTTGGTTTAGAATGGATCTAGTGACTTTGGTCATCAAGAATGTGGTAGGATTGTATCATCCATTAACCTCGGTTCAGAATGGATCCAATGACTTCGGTACTCGAGAACGTGGTAGGATTGCATCATCCTTGGACTTAGTCCTAAATTGATAGGGACTGATTATACCGTAATCAATCTGGTGACTTCAGTTGTTGAGAATGTGGTGGAATTGCATCATCCCTGGACTTTAAGTCCAAAAGTGATCCAAATACTTTTTGTCTTTGTATTGTAAAATTACAGGTTGTTGCTGCTGCTGATGATGTTTCTGATCAAAAGATCAGAGTGTGATGATGATGATGTTTCTGATCGAAAGATCAGAGTGTGATGACGATGATGTTCCTGATCAAAAGATTAGAGTGTGATGATGATGATGTTTCTAATCGAAAGATCATAGTGTGATGATGATGATGTTCCTGATCGAAAGATTAGAGTGTGATGATGATGTTCCTGATCGAAAGATCAGAGTGTGATGATGATGATGTTTCTGATTGAAAGATCAGAGTGTGTTGATGATGATGTTTCTGATCGAAAGGTCGAAGTGATGAAGATCTTGTTGCTGATTGAAAGTTCAAAGTGATGAATATGTTGTTGCTGATCAAAAGGTCAAAGTGCTGAAGATGTTGTTGCTGATCGAAATGTCAAAATGTTGTTGATGATGCAGTTAAGGTGTTGCTGTTGCTCAAGACTAAAGATTGAAGATGAAGACTACATGATGTTGAAGAGCTTCCAATGATTTATAGATGTGTTACCTTGATGATGTTGATAATGTCCTCTATCTCTCTTCTATTATTGTTGTTGTTGATGTTGTTGTAGAATACCCTTCTCGTTAAGGGGGAGTGTTGAAATATTGTAACTTTGAAGAATATTCTATATGTATTTTTTGTGGTCCCTGATGGTCCTACCGGGAGAACCACTTGTATTAATTTATAACCCAATGCTTCTAATTAGAAGAACTAATAAGAGTCATGAGGTAGTCCCCTCAAATTGTAAAGGTGGGTCATTAGCACCCCAGTTGTGGTTACTTGAGCCTACATGTTTAACTTGATCCTACATGATTAACTCGAGCCTACATGTCAAAATTAATTATTAAAGTGAATAGATGAATATAAATAGAGGTGTGGCGCTCCTCATTTGGAACACACACACTCACTTGTGTAGCGCATGAGAGAGAGAGAGAGAAAGAGCTGTGGATGGAGAAGGAGGATTAGTCTTTTGGGTTTTACCTTATATATTTTTGGGGCATCTATATTGGGGAAGCTTTTGATGGGTTTTTCCCTTTAGGGTTTTCCTAGGATAAATATTTGTGTTCCTTTTGTATGGTTGTGCTTGTCTATCTTTCAGTTATCTTTTGGCTTATGGTTATGATGTTATGATGCTAAATATTTTAAGATCTGATATAACCATTAAAAATTCAACACCAAGGATCGGGGAAAACTTGTTCAAAACCACCACCACAAAGAATGTGGAATTTAGGTGTTACTTGAACCCTGAGCACAAGAACATTGTATGGAAGAAGAGCATCCCTTCATCCTAAATTGAGCAGAAATGGCAGCATTTGTTGAAATCAATTTTGGTCTATATAACTTATGAGGGTAGGTATAATAGGGTAATGATATACCATTTCACTGGAAGGCTCCTACTGAACCTGCCTTTCTACCTACACAAGATCCTGACAAAAATGGCCCATCAGGTTAAAGCCCAACCCACCAATATTGCAGGCAGGCTATCCCATCATGGCCTAATCAAGATAATTGTCCTTGAATTACTGTAGAGAAGGAACATAGCCTAGACCTACTTCCTATTTTGGAATGATTTTGACACAGAATTGCATCTAGAAGACAAAAGGAAGTCTTATTCAAAGAAGTTCTCCACTCCTAGGAGTGGTAAGAGGAAGAGGAGAGACATCTCTCCAATTACAGTGGATTAGGCCTCTCTAGCTCCCAAGACCAAGAAGGTAAAGAGGAATCTGGATTTTAGTGAAAAGGTAGAAGAGGTTCCAGCACTAGACAAAAATATACTCAACCTACCCTACTCTGATTCTGAGGATGAAGAGGAACATGAAACTAACCTAACAGATCAGTTTCAAATAGGTAAGGAGGAGTTTCCATCACCTACACCAAAGGAGGACTAGGGTGAACTAGTGGCAGAAGCTTCATCTAGCAAACCTAGATCCCACAAAATCAATCAGCTGTCGAGGCAGGTGTATGAGCTATAATTCTTGGGTAGAGAAATAAAAATAACTAATGAGTGGTTAACTAGGAGGAATGCTAAATTGTATGACTCTCTGCAGGAGATAAAAAGAAAGTATACCAAGATGGAGGAGAGTAATCTTAGGTTAAGGAAAGAGAAAGTAAGGCTATGTAGAAAAATCAGGATGTCCAAGTTGTAAACAAGGAATTCTAGCCCTCATCCTCAATATTACTAGAAGCTGGAAACCCTAACAGAAGTGGAAATGAACCTTTTTGGCCCAGAAGCAACCTGTGATACTGCTGCCAACCCAAAACCTAGGCAAGTTGCAGAGACATCAAAGGGACAACACTAACGCCTTAAAATAGCAGGGTAAAGTGTGCTGATAGTTTTGATCAAAATTTTAGTATAGAACTTTTAGTGGCTTAGGCGAACACCACAGTTGTTCATTAGCCACCAAAAATAGAGCTTTCAGCAACTTACAGAGCCATAATTTTTCTTTCTTAGCCACCGAAAGCGCAGAACAGTGCAAAAAGGCATAGTTCCACACAAAACCAACTTTTGTTGATCCAAACACCTCATGGCTGATTTATAAGGTTGAAAAATAATTAAAGGCACCATTATTTTGGCTCTGTTTTAGTTTTGAAGGTGCCAACGAGGTGAATTAGGTCACAAACCCTACCTACTCTGACAAAGTGTGACTTGTCTGCTAAATGGCAAGATCGAGTTCTACTTCAGTGTTGACTACAACTATTAAATATTTTGAGGAGTAAGAAAGTTTTGGATTTAGGTATATTGGCAGTTAAGATAGTGTTTTGACCTATTTTTTACAAATAGTTATGATTATCTATTTTTAGTAGATTCGATCCACTTTTTCAAGATCTGAAATAAATTTTGTAAAGGCTATAAATACTGTGACTAATGTAAAAGCAAGGGTTCAACTTCGGAGATTTTTAGACACTTATTGTATTCAATCTTCTCATCTGATTTGTTACTTAATACAAGCTCTTTTTCCATTTAATGTTCAGCTTTCATCTTCTATCTGTTCTATACTTGTGCTTGGATGTTTCATTCACGTTTATTCTGTTTACTTAATGTAAGATAGCTGTTATCCTATCTCTGTGTGGGTTATTGGTATTACAAGTAAATTTTCCTTGTTATGATTAGCCATTCATATGTGAGTGCCTTATGTGTGAATCTGCCAGCATAGTGAGTTCTTCATCTATTCACCTTTATTACAAACCCTCTGAACATTGATAGTTAGAAGCCTTATCTATTTGATTGAGTATGATGCATGTCTTGAGTGAGTGAGGTCTTATTGGTCATCTAACTTGATCCATTGAGAAAATCATTAAAAATATTGAAGTTACTAGGCATCTTCGAGCTGCAACCTAGAACAGTTTCCTGGAGAGCTAACACATCCTTTATTGTAAATTTTCTAAGTCAGTAGGACATGATGAGAAATATTGCAGAGCGTATCAGCTATTAAAGGAGAAGATGATATACACCTACTTAATGAAGAATGACAGGAAGGTTCAGGCTGAACAAGTGCAAGCACACTACCATCCTATGCATTATCCATAGTATCAGCCTCAATACCCATAGAATTAGTATCCACCACAGCAACAACACCCTCAACTTAAGGGGGGTGGAAATTTTAGAGATAGAGGACATACATTAGGAGGATTTGGCAGAGGAAGAGGTCAAGTTGTGTGCTATAATTGTGAGAACCAGGGCCATTATGCTAGATATTGCCCTGATCCTGCAAAGACATGTTCATATTGCAAAGCACAAGATCATAATGTGGAACATTGTCCCTAGTTGATTGCAAAGTGGAAAGATTGGACCGTGGGAGGTCCTAACCCTATGCAGAATCCCAGCCTGAATGTTCAAATGATTGCTGCTGAGCCAGGAGAACCAGGTGTTGCTGTCATAATACGAGGAGGTGCTGCAACTAGAGAAGATCAAAATATACCATAGGGACAACCACAAGTGTGACCAATAGCATAAAATAAAGTGCCATTTGATGTTTAAAAATAGAAGCAAGTATTATTGCACGTGCAACCGGAGTTTGTAGATACACAACAACCGTCAACCTCATGAAAAGTTAGGGATATTCCTAAACAATTTCAACAACTATTCCAAAAAAGTGTTCTAAACAAGGTTAGTAAACTCAAGTTGTTTCTGTCAAGTTGCTTCATGCTAATCCATGATAAATATGTTGTTGCATAATTACAAGCACTTGTAGAAGAAACCCTATCACAACTTGAAAGAAGAGTTAACCATGTAAAAAATAAATTCAAAACTTGTCGTGAGTTAAGAATGACTGCGTAGATAGGAGATTATGACATGGATTATATTATCCTAGATATGGGGTCGAACGTCAATAATTTGACGTGACAAACTTGGGAAAGCACAGGAAAGCCACGCTTCAGACTAATCCCCTGTCCAATTGATGCTTGCAAATTAGGTGAAGGTCCTACCGATTGGTAGGTTAAGTCAACTTCCTGTTGACATTGAGGCACTGTGAACATTTGCATATTTTGAAGTGATTGATATTGTTGATGACACAAACCCATATCCCACGCTTCTTGGATATATTGGGAAATAGACAATTAGACAATCATAAACTTTAAGAAAATAATCCTCTCATTTGAAGATGAAGAAATGAGGGTAGTTTCCCCCATTGACCCACTTGAAGGGAAAATATATGTCGAAATAGTATATAATTAAGGACAAGGTGATTATCTGGACCATATCTATAATGTCACTACCTTAAAATATGATTACATAAATCCTACAATGGGTGAGAACCTGAGCCTGAGGAGTACTAGCTCATGCACATCAGATTCAGGAGAGGCATTAGAGAATTGGAAAAACAAAGTACATGAAGTATCAATGAGGAGATGAGCCAGGATTACTAAATCTTTGCAACGGGTAGAGACTCAGTCGATGGAGTCACCCGCATATGAGGGCTTACCTAATCTTGTGACTTTTATATGTAATTTTGAAGGAATGGTAGCAAAAACACAACGCTTGTCCGCATTAGACTATGTGCTGAAAGCTACGCCTGCTAGATGGTGGGGTACGCATATGAAATATATATCTGAATGGCCACAATGAAAAAGATTGTTGGAAGTAAGATTTGACAAAGAAATCATAGTTTCATGTCAGAAGTATAGAAGGTTATCAAACCTTGTTGAACACCTCAATCAGTGTTGCACACCATTTGCAGAATACCCGCATCGGGAATGGGTCGATCATTTCATACACACATTGGAAATGACACCTAGGAGATGGTACACATCCATGGAGTTATGAACATGAACTCAGGATTGGGAGGAGGTAGTTAAACAATTCACGTACACATTTTCATTTGCTGATGAGTAACCCATAGTCGATGCTGTGCCTCAAATGATAAAAGAGAAAATATTGGCTGAAATCCTTGTTGAAGTGGTGAATTCCAATCAGTGCAGTGCGATGATCCAACAATGGATGTATTGTTACAATATGGCCAAAGAGCCGAATGATGATCCAACCAAAATTAACATACCAGAGTTAGAGGGTATGCACGAGGTAGAAGAAAGTGGTATTTCTAGCGAACTATTCCTCAAATCGCTCAAAATTAAGAAAATCAACATTGGTTCGTCTGAAAACCCAAATTTCACCAATATTGGAGATTATTGAGATGAGGAATTAGTAGCAAAAATCCCGAGCTTGTTGCATAAATTTCAGGATCTATTTCCTACCAACTTCTCAGAGATGAAGGGAATAGTAGGAGATCTATAAGAGAGGAAATACCACTGAAACCAGATGTAAAACTAGTTAAACAACAACCTTATAGGTTGAATCCAAGGTACAAATAGAAGGTGAAGACTGAGTTAGAATGAATGTTAGATGGAAGAATCATTGAACCATTTAAATAATCATAATGGATCAATCCTATAGTAATTTAGGGTAAGAATAAAACAAGTGAAATCAGGATCTGAGTCGACCTGAGAAAAATGAACGATACATGCTTGCACGATTCATTCCCAATACCATTCATGGATGAAGTAATTCAAAGCGTCAAAGGAAAGGAGATGTATTCATTTACTGACCAATTTTCTGGTTATCACCAAGTTAGAATAGAAAAGGAGGATCTACAAAAAATGACCTTCGTGACATAATGGGTACGGTAATGCCCTTTGGACTCAAGAATGATCCTTCTATTTTTTCTAGAATAGTAGTTTATGCTTTTAAATATTTCATACATACATTTCTTGAAGTCTACTTTGATGATTAGACTATGTTTGGTCTAGTTAGAGACCATATTAAAAGTCTATGCATGATGCTGGAGCGTTGTCACCAGTATCAGATCACACTAAATTCGAAGAAATGTATTTTTTGCACACCATATGGTGTATTGTTAGGACATGTAGTGTGTCAAGATGGATTTTTGGTTGACGTGACAAAATTTGTGATTATTATTGAATTACCACCACCTACATTAGTCATGCAAATCAGATAAAAGCTAGGACACACATGATATTATAGAAAATTTATTAGAGGATATGCCGAGATAATTGCAACCATGAAGAAACTTTTGAAAAAAGATGCAAAGTTCCAGTGAACAGAAGGTTGTCAGGAAATTTTATACAAGTTAAAAGGAAAGATGGCTACCGCACCAATATTGGTATTTCCAGACTCGAAGAAGCTGTTCCATTTTCATGTCGATGCATCATATGTCACGCTCGGCATAGTTCTGATGAAACCGGGTGAGGGTGCGATTGATCACCCTATTGCTTTTACCATCAAAAAAATTTCGACAGCAGAGAAAAATTACACTATGAAAGAAAGAGAAGGAATTTCCATGGTATATGCGCTACAAAAATTCAGACACTATTTGTTGGGTGGACATTTTAAAATGTATGCTGATCATTTGGCATTAAAATACCTAGTCAAGAAGCCAGTGTTGGGGGGGAAGATCTGTCGATGGCTCCTCCTATTTCAAGAATTTGATTTCGAAGTCATTTTCAAACCTGGTTGACTGAATGTGGGGCCTTATCACTTGTCAAGGATAGAAAGTGGCGAAGAACCAAGCATCCTGGAGGATAATTTGCATGATACACAACTATTTGCGATCACCACATATGATAAACAATATTAGGCTATCATCCACCTCTTGAGTAAAGGTTATGCACCTGAATGGTTCACCACTATGCAAAAGAAACAATTGTTCTTCAAAGCCTCTAATTTAATGTTGATCACAGAACAACTGAACAAGCCGACCCTTATGAAATATTGTGTCAGTGTGTTTTAGAACACGAACAAACTTGGATAATGAGTGAAGCACATGCTGGTCTTGCAGTAGTAAAATACGTTGGAAAGGAAACAGTGTGTAAGATATTGCAAGCTATATTATAGTGGCCAAATATACATATGGATACTAAGAACTTTTGTTGAAGCTGTGATGTTTTCCTAAGAACAGGAAAACCGTCGAGACGCGACGAAATTCCACTAGCGTCGTAGATAACCATACAAGCATTTGATAAATGGGTCGTTGATGTTTTTGGTCCTATCAGTCTGCCAGGAAAAAGGACGGGCATGTGTTATAATATCACAATGATGGATTACTTAACTAGATGGGTGGAAGC
Organism: Pseudotsuga menziesii; assembly: GCA_001517045.1. Classification (NCBI taxonomy): domain Eukaryota; kingdom Viridiplantae; phylum Streptophyta; class Pinopsida; order Pinales; family Pinaceae; genus Pseudotsuga; species Pseudotsuga menziesii. The sequence goes on along the minus strand of LPNX011136959.1, from coordinate 356,353 downwards.
AACACCTATTAAAGATTGTACTGCTGCCTATGACAAAGTTTATATTTGAAAATGTGGTGACAAGATTTGGATGCCTGAAAATTCTTCTAAGTGATCAATGTACACATTTTTTTAACAAATTGATTGACGAACTTATTGCAGAGTTTCAGATTCAGCATAGGAAAACAACACCCTATCATCCTCATGCGAATGGAACAGTTGAAGCATTCAACAAGATTTTGGAAAATACATTAACCAAAGTATGAAATGTGCGTAGGGATGTTTGGGATCTGAATGTTTTAGCTGTGCTGTGGAAATATCACACAACTTGCAAAATATTAACATGACATACTCCATTTAGATTGGTATATGGATAAGAATCTATTGTTCCAATGGAATATATTGTGCTGAGACTAAGAATTGGTGCACTGACTGAAATGACCAATGTGGATGCTGTCGAGAAAATATTATTACAACTCGTTCAAATGGAGGAGGAACATTTCATTGTAGGGTTTTATCAAAACATAGAGAAGAAAAGACAAAAAGCATGGCATGATCTCCATATTAAGACTAAGCATTTTGAAGTTGGAGGACTTGTTTTGATGTACGATAGTTTTTTTTAAAGCATCCAGGTAAATTGAAAACACATTGTCTAGGGCCATATATGATCGCACACATCACTAACACAGGTGCAATAAAATTACATAAGCTGGATGGGACACCGATCGTAGGAATAATAAATGGCAGCAGGTTGAAACCTTACCAGGATGGTCGCGGCATGTAAAAAAGGAAACTAAAAACAAAAATGTTTTGTCGCATGTCCATGACATGAATATGCAACAATAAAGGTGGGAATGACAGCTGGACTCCATTAAAGGGTGAATACCAAAAAATATTTAGGTGGTTATGACAGGGCAACGTCATTAATTTTACAAGTTTGAGGAAGAGTGGAGGCATGCTTTTTGGTCCCATCCATCGTCCTTGCCATAACTATCCTGACAGGTACAGTTTAGGGCTCAAGAGTGAGAAGTAAATTTTAGAATGGGTCGAATGAGAATCCCATGTGATCGACAAGACACATCTTTTCCATTGAATGATTACATGCAGGATGAGATCCTATGTAAAAATATGTCTCTTTGTCATCAAGATTCATTTTTATTGCGAGAGAGAAAAAGAGGGAACCAGTGCCTATATATGTGAAGAGCCGAAGGTGATGGTCATTTCAATTTCTAATACCAGCGAACAATCCAACGTTACCAGTGCATCACCATTCCCAGTACTGGAAGAGGTTATATCATTGGAAGCACAGAAAGCACATCAATAATAAGAAGCAATGGTGCATCAGACTCCATAAACTTTTCCTGCTGCTGCTTCGCCCCTGGTCCAAAATCTACCAGCTTGAAGTCAATTACCGTATGTACTGACTAGATTGTGGAGCGTAGACCTTCCAGGATCATCAGGGCCTCTGGTATGGGAGCTGAAGCTTGGAAAGAAACGCAAGTTCACCAAACAAACACCAACCCCACCAACAAGAAGAGATAGGAATTCTAGTATAGAGGAGACGAACCTGCTACCACCATACATTCCACCAAGGAGACCAGAGGGACCAAAATTAAATCTACCGAAGCTTGCGAGGGTGAAATTCGAAGACAATGATACACACAAATGTTAGATTTTTATCATTTAAATCAATATGATCTAGGATATTATCTGATAGAATAACATGCACAACAATAATCACAAGAGACAAGAGACACAAAGAGTTTTCCTCAAGGAAACCATAAATAATAAAACCCCACAACTTCCTCAGAGATAGAATGAGCACCAATAGAAAAAGTAAATCCCAAAAACACAAAGATGATCTCCGAAAACTGTTCTCTCTCTCACTTGTGTGAGCTCCTCTTCTCTCACTCATGTGCTATAGTTGAGTGAGTGTGCGTTTCAAATAAAGAGTCTCACTCTCTATTTATATTAGTTTTCCACTTGACAATTAATCATGAGGGCCGACTTCTCTAGGAGAATCTAATAACCCTAGTACCCCTAAATTGTGGGGACTAATGCCCTGACTTACAACGGAGGGTTAAACTCAATGACTTTAGATGAATTTATTATATTAATGAATCTCCTGATAGGAACATTGGGGTACATGATTCTCTCGATAGGAACATTGAGGTACATGATTCTCCCGATAGGAACATCGTGGTACAATATAAGATATACAAGTGAATATATTCTGAAGTTACAAATACATCAACAATCCCTCTTAACTAGGAAGGTGTTCTCTTGACACTGTTCATAAACACAAGTATTAATCACTGGATCATCATCAAAGTTGTATCATCATCATCATAATCACTACTGCTACTATCTCGGGTGCTGTCTCTCAATTCTTCTCATCATAGGAAGTTCTACAGAGCTAGCCCTTTTTCATGATGGTTGTAGGCCTAGCCTCCATGTAGGTCTTCATCAACGAGCCAACCCTTTTTCATGTTGGATGTACTACCTTTCCCTTGCAAGGACTTCCCCTACTGAGCCAACCCTTTTTCATGCTGGATGCAACACCTTGCCTCTGCAAGGATTTCCCCTATAGAGGCAGCCATTTTCATGCTAGATGCAACACCTTGCATCTGTAAGGATTTCCCCTATAGAGCTAGCGCTTTTTGATGTTGTATGAAGCACCTTTCCTCTGTAAGGATTTCCCCTACAGAGCGAGGATTTTTTCATGCTAGACGCAGCACCTTGCCTCTGCAAGGATTTCCCCTTTAGAGCCAGCCCTTTTTCATGATATATGCAACACCTTACCTCTACAAGGATTTCCATTACAGAGCCAACCCTTTTTCATGCTGGATGTAGTACCTTTCCTCTACAAGGATTTCTACTATAGAGCCAACCCTTTTTCATGCTGGATGTAGTACCTTGCCTCTACAAGGATTTCCACTACATATCCAATCGTTTTTCATGCTAGATGTAGTACCTTTCCTCTACAAGGGTTTCCACTACAGAGCCAACCCTTTTTCATTTTGGATGTAGTACCTTTCCTCTGCAAGATTTCCACTACAGAGTCAACACTTTTTCATGCTGGATGCAGTACCTTTTATCTACAAGGATTTCCACTACAGAGCTTCATGCTGGATGTAGTTCTTAGCACTTATATCTTACCATGGGAGGCCCAGCCTACCACCATGTCGAAAATTCCCAACGCTTACATTTGACCATGGGAGGTCCAGCCTACCACCATGTCAGAAAGGCCCAGCACTTACATCCATCAGCATGGTAGGATACACCATCTACCATCTGAGGAAAGGCTCTGCTCTTTCATCTGATCATGGGAGGACCCACCTACCACCATGTCACAAAGACTCACAGAATCATCCCTTCCCCTTGGAAGGAAAATGGATCTGGAGAACACCAAGCTTCTACCTGAAGTAATCAACCTTCACTCTGGCCATTTCTAGCATAGAATCACATCAGGGTTGATTACGCCCAAGGATAACCTACGAGCTTTTCCAGGAATGATTACATCCGAGGACAACCTACATGACTGATTATGTCTAAGAAACCTACGAGCTTTGCCAAAATTTTATGCTTAGAAAACCTGTCTCATCGGCTATGCTAGAACTCATCACTCCCTCTTTCCAGAGATATTGATCTGGATCACATACTAGATCTTCGCTGCTCCTCTCTTGGCTATACTCAGCACCATGCATGACTTCATCCTTCCAAACCAATAGCCCATACTGGATCTCAAGCTCAAGAATCAACCCAATGTTCTCTTCTTCTCAATGGTGCTACCAATCTGAATCAACATAACCATGCAGGTTAGTCTTCTGATTCATATCATACTTGAGCCCATAATCAATTGTACCCTTCAGGTACCTCACTGCAAGATTTGCAACTAGGTGAGCATGTCTGGGATCCATCAAGAACATCAATGAACAAATCATTTGATGATACATCATGGCATCAACTGGATCTGATGAAGCATCACTCAATAGCTTCAAGTTTGATGCCATAGGTGTGTTCATGGCCTTGCAGTCCATCATCCCAAACCTCTTTAAGATCTCTATTGCATACTTCCCTTGTCCCAGGGAGATTCTATCCGCATTCTTCCACACCTCCATGCCTAGAAAGTAGTGCATCATATCCAAGACCTTCATCTCGAACTCGACAGGAAGTCTCCTTCTTGCAACTTTAATGAGTTCCTCTTTTCTATCTATAACCAGGAATATTTCACCTTCTGCAGACATAATCTGTTCATTTGGTCTAAATGGTTCAGATCTAGAACAAATGAGTGAGCGACAAAGGATGAAGACGTTCCCTGGATGCTGTAGACACCTAGAATGCTGCTTCAATAGTGAACCTATGTACCTACAAACAGATGAAACATGCAAACACATCAAAGCTACCATAAAATGATCTAATTATACGGGTTAGTGACTAAGGAATCTAACAACATGTACATGTGAAATCAAAACAATAGTAATGTGGGATGGAAATCATCTTTGCATTAAAGATGTATGGAGAAGCTTACAACCATATCCTTAGTGTCAACAAGCATCTCCATGAGATAAACACTTTGTCCCCATAAGTTCCAACTTTGCTCTCTATGCTCTCCAATGACTTGGACTAAGTGGTCAATTCAATAGCATAACAATACCTCTATAGTTCTCTCCCTCAACTATGCACATGAGCCTCTATTTATAAGGATCAATGGATAGGAATAGTTGAGATATTTGTGGATGAGGTGGCCTCTAAGATCCTATGATGGGGGATCTCCAGTTCAACTAACCCACAATGATAGGGATAAGGGAGGACACGACGCTCATGATCTAGAAGCCTCTATAAACTTCTCTTTTTCCCATTTTACCTAGGGTACCACTTTTATTCTCTTATGACAGAGCGGTTTAGATGAGAAATGGTTATGGACCAAGTACCATAGGCGGTGGCACCACTTATGGAAAACATGATATAGGCGGTGCGAACAAGGTACCGCTCATGGGCCACAGGGAAAACGTGGTGCTAATTTTTTTCATGTAGAATTGACAAACAACATAGGTTTCCACTCTAAGAGATGGGATTAAGGTAAAACATGGAATTTAAGGTTCTTATCACATGGTGGTGATAGGATTTGGGTATAACAAAATGCCCCCGAAAGCATGAGACTTAGAGAGATACGATAAATGAGAGCTTTGAGAGAACAAGTTGTCACTTCAAGGTGAAAATGCCAGCTCGATTAGAGCATGTCGTCAAGTAGGCATCTGTAGTACAACAATATTTTTGACTCATAGACACAAGTAACCAACTCATGGCTGCAGAACAATACGAGGAAAATCCATGGGAGGAATAAACAAGCATGGATACTAGAATACAACATAGATCCATGTGATAAAGGACTCAAACTTGGACATAGCTACCAGACATACAATGTAAATATATGTCATACAGATGTAAATTTGAGCATAGCCATGACCATAAAAATTTGGACCCATGCTAGATATAAAAAACTATGATCGCAACCTGGGGAAAGAAATAAGCACTTAAAATACCCAAGGTCTTCATCTCGTCTTCCACAAATTACGATTCTATCCATGCGATTACAATGATTTGAAGTCGAACATGGTAGAAACCACTTGATTACTAGCCAATGGTGTGAACCATTAATAAGTGCAAGGGAGATCACCATTGATGTCAATGATTCCCAAGGTACCCTAGTACAATCTATTGAGTGTGAATAGATATCCTAATGTCAAACACCCAGTTGATTCTATTGATCAAAGGTCAATGATGTGAAACTATGTCAAGAGCGAGAGAATCTTCCATTAAGGCATACACAAATCAAGGTACTAAGTTTTGTTTCTAAGACTATTTCCAGGATGATGAGCTGATGTCGATGGGAATAGTCTTGTCGAAGGAGGGCCATGCTGAGTCCCACATCGATGACACAAAACTCGAAACATAGTTCTGGAATGATGTGAATGTAGTACACTAACTCAAAAGTACCGACACAGAGACTATTTTGATTGCAGAGGTAAACTTCTTCAAATTCCCTTTGAGCATTGGGTGGCACAACAAAAGACTTAGGAGCATGACTAAACATGACAAACACATAGTGCGACAGTGGACAATGCGTTCTTTTGAAAGACTCAAAAAAGTGGCATGACTCATGAAAGTGGATCATCATGGAGATCAGCTGAATACCCAATTGACTGAAATGATATGAAGACAAGTGCCATGTTCAAAGGTAACGACAAACTACTACCATTTATTTGCAAAATGATTTCCTTACCATTTCCCCCATCATGGTTGATGAGTGCCTCTTTTTGGTTTTACAAGTTCATAGAGGGTAACAAACACTCAGTATAGCTCATCCAAAGACAAGTCCAAAATCATATGTCTTACGAACTTAAGAGAGGAGAGGTTCATTCCCAAAAATATGTCTCTCAATGTTTAATTTAACAAGTCCAATGAAAGGAAACTCGGTATCGTTTCTATTTACAGAGTCTGAATGACCACAGAAGAAGACTCCAAAGGGTCCTTTTTCGTATGATTTAGTCCCTAAGGCCCGGAAAATTATAAAATAATACCTTAGAGAACTCTTCCAGTCATGATTGTCTGGAGTGTTCCTTTTTTGTAATTAGTCTATCCGAACAAAAAAAGGGATAACCTACCGTCAGAGAGATGACTCTTCAAATACTTTTACAAGTATGAAGAAGACAAGTACTTGACTATCTTTTCACATTTTAATATTCTGGAAAGAGCTTAAAGAGGACTCTATTAACCTTTTTCATGTTTGAATCCAGAGCTCAAAAAAGTAATAAACTAAGCTCAAACCACTTTTCATGTTTTAGCCAGAGCGTGAAAAATGAAAAGTAAGCTCGACACCATCTTACTGTTTTTAATGAGCTCAAAGACCAGTTGAAAGAATGCTCAAAGATTGGTTTCATTTTTACACAAGATCGAAACCAATGGGTAAACTATGCTTGAAAAAATCCCATTAACATGATATACATAGGTTGGAATCTTGCCTCCAGCGTGATTGCTAGTGAAGCTTACCCCTAGCATGGTTGCTAGGGGCTCAACATGCCCCCCAAGCTTCGTTTCATCTGACGATTCTTCTTCCATACCCAACCTAGAAATCCGGTTACTAATGTGAAAATGTTCACCAGGGGGGTAGGAAGAACGAGAATCAGGCAGGTGAAAAGAAGGTTCAAGTTCTAACACTAAAGTGAAGACTCGACTCAAGGGAAGGGGATCTATTTCATTTTTACACAAGCTTGAAACGGAAGGTAACTATGCTTGGAACATGGTTTCATTTTTATGCAAGCTTGAAACCAAAAGGTAAACTATGCTTAAGGAAACCTACTTCATTTTTTAACGAGCTTGAAATAGAAAATGAACTATGCTCAAGAATGGTTTCATTTTTATGCAAGCTTGAAACCAAAAGGTAAACTATGCTTGAGGAGATCTATTTCATTTTTTTAATGACCTTGACATAGAATAAGAACTTTTCTCAGCACATGGTTTAATTTTTATGCAATATTAAAACCAAAAGGTAAACTATGATTAAGGAGTGGTTTTTATTTTTTAACGAGCTTAAAACCAATGGTAAACTATGCTCTCAAACCTGTTCCTACCCAACATGATATCCAGAGTTTGGTAGGTTGCCCCCATTTCATAAAAGCTAGCGGCTTAGCTCCATTATGATGTCCATAGACTAGAGCCATGCCCCCCATTTTACCTATGATGGGAAGAAGCTAACTAGAAGAAGGGGAAGGAGTCACAAGAACATGCAGCACATTCAGGGTAGTCTGATTACTAGGAGTCATGCGATGGTCAGGTGTGACAAAAGAAAGCTGATCAATGGTCACAATCTTCCCATCATGGGTAAAATGCATAACTCTAAAGAGTGTGGACACTATGGATTTCATGGCATAAACATAATCACGTCCAAGGAGAAGATTGAAATCTAAAGGACCTTGCACCACCATAACATCAATACAGATAGTTTTCCCTCCTAATGTAATAGGAAAATAAGGAAGGGTCCCTAAAGGTGTAGTAGTTCTTCGATAAAAAACCAATATATGATTGGTGGTTAGCATAAGTTGAGGAAAACCTAAAGCTTTCCAAGCAGTTGAGGATAGAATACTAACAAAAGCCCCTTCGTCAACAATAGTACAAAGTATTTTCCTGGCAGTAACATTCACAACTATCTGGAAAGGAACACTCAAATGCAGATGAGACTCTGTTAGTTTACTCCAGTCAAAGGAAATAACCTTAGTACTCGAAGAGGGTTCTATCAAAACAGACAAATTTCCTCTTGTTGAGAACAATCAAAATGAAGCATAAAAACTTTAGTAGGTTTCAGTTCATTCTCTATTGAAAGAGAAGAACAAGATGAAGATTTGGTCAAAGAGACTACTTCAATCTTAACACTCTTTGATGAAAGAATGGGATTGGGTGGAGATGGCATCGACTCAACCACTTCACTCTCCGAAGGAATAGTGGGATTAATTATAGATGAAACTGAATTGATCACTTGGTCAACCAATGGGGAATCGAGGGATAAATTACTATCACTTGTTGGAATCACCTGTTGATGATTAGTAATATTTTCCAACCAACGCAAAGCTTCATCCATGCTTGGACAATGAAAAGTACGATGCATAGCCTTGCATATCAAACAAGGATACAAGACTTTACCCTTACGACCTTTTATTAATGGGTCACTGGTTGAGGGAGTATCATCAACATGATGATCAAAGGTTGATGACATAGATGGTTTGGAGATTTTAGACCACTCTTCTTGTACACGGGAGAGACCAAGACATTCCTTAGGAAGTTGGCCCCCCTTACAAAGCTTACAAGGGAACTTGGGTTTTTCAGGCGTTCTCTTAGAATGAGCACCATCAAGAGCAGATGGTTGTTGTGTTTTCTCTTTCTTATCCTTCTTCTTCTTACCCTTCCCTTTCTTCTTCTTCTTATCCACATGACTACTAACCATAGAGCTCTGGTCAAGCGAAGAATAAGAAAGGGATGAAGCCACAACCGACGAAGAAGGAGAGGGATTAGGTTGAGGTTGATCTTCTCCAAGAGGAGAGGTGACATTTGAGACATTAGGTGTAACATGAATTACCAGATTAAAAATCCAGACCAGTAATCCTATAGTTAATCCAAGAAGATTTAGAGTGGCAATAAAGGGAGGACCGATACCTTCACTTGGAGGGAATACAAAAGGTACAACTTAGAAAGGGACCTCTTGAGTGGTAGTCCCAGATTGGGATTCCATCTCTAAACTCTCTAATAACTTCCTAACTACCATGCAGAAGCAAGTACTACTCAAACTAAAAGCAACAAGCAAACATGTGAAAGGAGTAGATAAGAGTCAGGAATTTCACAGGATAGGCCAAAAGGATAACTCAGATGGTTTGAGGATTCCTAAAAGGTATCCTGATAAATGTAAGGTACATGGGAGCTCAAATTGGTAGTAGTGCTGTCTAATGCACAACTGTTCACAAGGGGCCTTCCGATATACAATCGAGTACGTGAAGTACCTTTCTATATACCTCAAGGGTACGCGAAAGGCCGTTCGATATACCGACGATATGTGGAAGAACCGCATGAGTTTCCGGTTGTAGTGGGGAGAAAGTAACAACAACACTTGCGTTTAACGATGCCCAAACACGTCTCTATCTTATCACTCAAATTGCTAAAATTTTTAACCTAGTACTACCGTTAATTTTTATCTTGTGCGTTTAGGTGGAAGCATGGAGTGAAAACTTGAATTTAAAGAAGATGCACACTGATCTATATGATAATGAAAGTTTTCCTCTTCAATGAAATTCTACCGAAGAGAGGGAGAGAGATTTACTTTTCTTCCAAAAATTGCACACCCAAATGCAAACACAATTCTATCTTTTCAAACGAAAAGGGAAATATCAATGCACCCCAACAATCTTCAAGGCTAATAAAAAAGAGATCTAGAGAACATCAAACATAAATAAACTAAAAATGTTTCCTATCTTTTCATGCTTGAAAAAGATGCATAAAAATTAATGGAAAGATGATTTCACTAATGTTTCCAAACAAAACTAACTCTAATGCATGCAAAGCTGAAAACATATATTTCTTCTTAATGAAAGTAAGATCTATAATTTCAAAAAATCATGTACAAAACAAGAATAAAATAGTTCAACAAC